>JAVJIX010000001.1:1777500-2220000 GCA_036785185.1 Paratrypauchen microcephalus
GGAACTCAACAGTGAGCACCCACTCCTCAGTTAAAGAAGTAAATTTCCCATTAATCTTTCCCCACAGACTTTCCACAAACAATTAATATTAAAAGTAACTAGACCTGTCAGTTTAACATATTAATTAGATTAATTAATTACACTGCAGATTAACACGTTATAAAAATTAACGCAATTAATTATGAATTTAAAATTTAGCGTGCAGCGAGAAAAACGCTGCCAGGGCCTTTGAACGGCAAGTTTATTTATAAAAAGAACGAAGATCAATAAGAACAAGGCGATTTGGAGCTTTTGTAAAAAATAATTTTCCGATCACCGAAGCTGCTCCAGCCTGACGGATCATTTGAACGATAAACACGTCCGGACAAGTTCCATTGTTGATAGAGCGAGCGTGAGCGCACTTCAACAAACCAACAAACCACTAAAACCAACAAAACGAAACAAATCAACAAACCACCAAACCAACAAACCACCAAACTAACAAACCACCAAAACCACCAAACCAACAAACCACCAAACCAACAAACCACCAAACCAACAAACCACCAAACCACCAAACCAACAAACCACCAAACCAACAAACCACCAAACCAACAAACCACCAAACTAACAAACCACCAAACTAACAAACTAACAAACCACCAAAACCAACAAACCACCAAAACCAAAAAACACCAAACCACCAAAACCACCAAAACGACCAAAACCACCAAACCAACAAACCACAAAACCAACAAACCGCCAAACCAACAAACCAACAAACCACCAAACCAACAAACCAATAAACTAACAAACCACCAAACCAACAAACCAATAAACTAACAAACCGACAAACTAACAAACTAACAAACTAACAAACCAACAAACCAACAAACCAACAAACCAACAAACCAACAAACCAACAAACTAACAAACTAACAAACCACCAAACCAACAAACCAACAAACCAACAAACCAACAAACCAACAAACCAACAAACTAACAAACTAACAAACTAACAAACCACCAAACCACCAAAACCAACAAACCACCAAACCAACAAACCAACAAACTAACAAACTAACAAACCACCAAACCACCAAAATCAACAAACCACCAAAACTAAAAAAAAACACCAAACCACCAAAACCACCAAAACTACCAAACCACCAAAACCAAAACCAACAAACCAACAAACCACCAAAACCATTAAACCAACAAACCACCAAAACCATTAAACCAACAAACCACGCTCGCAGAATTTGGGAAATGAATGAGCAAAGCGACCACAGAAAAACTGATTAATTCAATCGCAAAGTGGGTTGCCTCACTCTCTCACTCACTCTCTCAATTTCTCTCTCTCGCTCTCTCTCATGAGATTAAAATGTGATTAATTAGATTAATTACAAATCCTGTAATTAATTAGATTATTTTTTTAATCGCCTGACGGCACTAGTAGTAAATAATGAACACAACGCTTGTATAATTGTGTTTAAAATCTGTTTGTGAAACTTATAAACTAAAGCGTTTTGCAGAAACAAAATCTTGTGTTTTAACTGTGCTTTTTGACAAGACAACCGTGTTATGGATCTTATTTAGCATGTAGCTACTTAGCCTCCGCAATGTCTAAAACGTCGTAATATTTGAATTTTTTGTATGGGAAAAGATGAATGGAAAATGTACTTCCTGAACCAGAGCAGGCGAACGCTGTTGCGCTCCATTTCAGCAATTTACCTTAAACATTTACCGATCCATCACTACAGCAGCACAAATATCAGCCACCACAGCCTCTCCATCTCCTCCTCTTCACCATTATCAGTGTTCAGGCCATGGGGGAGGATATTTCTCTTAAAAAAATCATTCTTGGCCTATAGCAGTGAATTAACGCTATAGCCTGAATGAACTTTCTACTCATAAAAGGCCCTGTACTTAATTTTTCTCTTGCCCCGCCATTGTCTGATAATCAGGAAGTGCGTGTTACCGTACAGATATTTTTTTATTATTATTATTTTTGGCTTAATGTGGCAGCAAAACTTCCCTCTGATCTCGCAGAGTTGTGAAAACTGCTTATAAAATCATCACAGTGAATAATTAAGATGTTGGAACGCACAACTATTTTTAAAATGAACTTGTTTTGTTTTTCACATTTTTTAAGACGGTAAAAATAGCAACATCAGGCTGAAGTTGTTTACTCTCTTTTTTACGGTGGCCCTCACAGTTTCAAAACAAGTTGAATGTTTTGTTTTGTTTTTTTAATTCTTGTTTTATCACAATATACAAGTAACTACCTTGATTAGTTTTAATCGATAAGCGACAGAAACAGGAAAAGCCTATATACAGATCTTTAACTCAACAGACACACTGAAGATACAAGTCCAGCTCAAACACGCATCACCATACGTAAAACCTAGCCCTCCCAGACAGATTAGATTAAGAGTCCAGGTGGAGGGCCCAGGTCACGGACAGGGCATTGGGTCACAGATGTACTGTACTTATACGGGCTCCGCTCCCATTATTACAAACTGCAGTCTGTCACTTAATCCCCGGTGTACGTATCTGCCTTGTAATCTAAATATGACGTGTGACATTTCACTGCAGCTCAAACACAGGAATTTCTTCACAGTGTTTTAAACTCCATACACCTTCATTGGAATCTTGATCGTTTCATTACTGAACAAAAGGTAAAAAGTAGCTGTTAACTTCACAAGGTGGAGCAGAGCATTTTGAGCTTTGGAGATGTAGACAGATAAATAATAATCAAGAATTATTCAAAGATGTTTGAACGAAACATTCCAGTCACAGGCAAGTGTACTAACCGTACCAGTACCAACCAATCATATATACGGCCATTCATACAGATGCACTCTCTCCCCCCTCCTTCAGTGCAGAATGGAACTCAACAGTGACCACCCACTCCTCAGTTAAAGAAGTAAATTTCCCATTAATTTTTCCCCACAGACTTTCCACAAACAATTAATATTAAAAGTAACTAGACCTGTCAGTTTAACATGTTAATTAGATTAATTAATTACACTGCAGATTAACGCGTTATAAAAATAAAAAAACGCAATTAATTATGAATTTTAAATTTAGCGTGCGGCGAGAAAAACGCTGCCAGGGCCTTTGAACGGCAAGTTTATTTATAAAAAGAACGAAGATCAACAAGAACGCTGTGATTTGGAGCTTTTGTAAAAAAGAATTTTCCGATCACCAAAGCTGCTCCAGCCTGACGGATCAATTGAACGATAAACACGTCCGGACAAGTTCCATTGTTGATAGAGCGAGCGTGAGCGCACTTCAACAAACCAACAAACCAACAAAACCAACAAACCACCAAACTAACAAACCACCAAAACCACCAAACCAACAAACCACCAAACCAACAAACCACCAAACCAACAAACCACCAAACTAAGGCTTATCTTATTAATTAGATAATTTTTTTGAATCGCCTGACTGCACTAGTAGTAAATAATGAACACAACGCTTGTATAATTGTGTTTAAAATCTGTTTGTGAAACTTATAAACTAAAGCGTTTTGCAGAAACAAAATCTTGTGTTTTAACTGTGCTTTTTGACAAGACAACTGTGTTATGGATCTTATTTAGCATGTAGCTACTTAGCCTCCACAATGTCTAAAACGTCGTAAGGTGGAGCAGCACATTTTGAGCTTTGGAGATGTAGACAGATAAATAATAATCAAGAATTATTCAAAGATGTTTGAACGAAATAAAATACAACTCCTGGTATGTTTTGATGAGGTAACATCATATATAACATGGCTTAAAACTCACACCTTATGTAATTTTTGTCTAATATGGGACCTTTAAAACTAAACCATGGCTATACTATTATACCGTCCTCTATTAATAAAATAGACAAAAGTATTAATAAAATAGACAAAAGTATGAATACATTTCTCTTTAAATTACACCTCTCTACCACTCGAATTACAGAATAACCCAAGTATGACCAGAAGCAGTCCACAAATGGTAATATTTGATGCTTGCAGTATTGTTAGCAATGTATAGAAGTTACTATATATTTTTTTTTTTATTCTGTAATCCAGGGGTGTCAAACTCATTTTGGTCCAGGGGCCATATCCAACGTACATTGATCCCAAAGGGGCCGGATCAGAAAACTCATGGCAAATATACCCCAAAAAGAGCAATAAGTCCAAATATTTGTGCAGAGAAACACAAATCTATTACAGAAGTCTTTTTTATTTGATGAACTCTTTCTTTTACAAAATAGTATAATCTTATGAACCAAACTGAAACTTTAAGAAAAATGCAATTTCAACACAAGCATACAGGTTCCCCATTCACCTCCGTGAACAAATAGGAATGAGGCCATTTTACTTGGAAAATCCTGCACTCGGCGTCCACTTTTCTCATTTTTTACATTTTGCTGATGAGGGTGTCACGGTCAGCAGTCAAAACGATGGTCCTGGAGACGCTGCTATGCTAAGCTACGCAGAAAAGAGGCACAGAAAATTACCAATATTTTAGTAGAAAATTAAAATATCAAAATATTTTAATAGAAAGTCAGGCGAGGGCCAGACTAAAGGTCTTGGAGGGCCGCATGTTTGACACCCCTGCTGTAATCAATCCTTTTTTGATCAGTAGGGATAAGCAGTGACGTGTATACTCCATAAATTGAATTCAATAAATGCTTTAAATATTGCTTTTGGCATCATTGTCTCATTATAAACCTATGGGAATACTGCTTAAATATACATACAAGATGGTTAGCGGGGTGTAGGTTGAATTCATAAAGTGCACATGTAAGAGTAGATATTCTCAGTCTAGCAAATGAGAAAAAGGAAATGTGGTGTATCCCTGGTACTTCTCCAAAAGTTAAAATGGAGTTTGAAGGCTGGATAAAAACACAGCTTCCCACTTGTGGCTTTATTTTATCGGTTTAGTTTTGAAATTGGCACAAAAGACTCAGAGCAGTTCTTTTGGCGACTGGAGGAGAGAGTCTGAGGTGGAGCCATGGACAGATGGCTGAGTAAAATTAAACCACTTCATCAAACACTCCAAGAAATGCATTTAGACTCTTCATCACTGTGTCCTGATGATATCCATGTTCAAATCGATTAAAGCAGTTATCAATACGATGAACAGCTTTGATCTTTTTCCGAATTAGGGTGAGCCGTAACACTCTTGACAATAAGGGCCCTGATTGTATTCTGGTTGGTTGTTTTCTGTGCTGTGTGGTTTCCTTGTGCCTCTTTGGTTTCACTCTAAAACATGCACAAAGTAACAGAAGAGCAACGGGACTCTTCACTTTCATTTTCTAACTTGCAAACGTATAACACCAGTAGTTTGTAGTAGGGCTGGGCGATATGGAGCAAAAAATATATCTCGATATATTTTCTTATATCTCGATATACAATATATATATCTATCTGTACAGGAAAAATAACCCTTCAAAAACTACTGCAAAAACAAATATGCCAAATTCTACAAGGTCTTTTTTATTGAAGTGCACTTAAAATGCAGGTCATGTAGGAACAAAGTGCTTCTGTGACATTAAAAAAAAAAAAAAATCCTGTATAGAAAAAGAATTTAACTGTAAAATAAAGGAAGAAATAATACATGTTTCCTCATTTTTATTGAAAAACTCAACTCAAGCTCATCTTTGCATTAACTCGGGAAGCTCAGGAGGTCCCTTATTTTAATAGATCCATGTTCCCTTTTAATAGATCCATGTTCCTTATTTTAATATGTTCCTTATTTTAATAGATCCATGTTCCTTATTTTAATATGTTCCTTATTTTAATAGATCCATGTTCCTTATTTTAACAGATCCATGTTCCTTAATTTAATATGTTCGCTATTTTAATAGATCCATGTTCCTTATTTTAATAGATCCATGTTCCTCACCAGCGGTCAGGAGCTCTGATGTTTCCCACTGCGCAAATCAAACCAAACATTTCCAAATACGATTGAACTGTAGTGCTTTGCGGCTCTGAGCGGTGCAGTTCCCATACCACACTGTGATGCAGCCCGTCAGCAGGCTCTCGATGGTGCACCTGTAGAAGTTTGTGAGGATGCTGGTGTTCATACCAAACTTCCTCAACTTCCTCAGGAAGTAGAGTCTTTGTCGGGCTTTCTTAACCACAGTGTCTGTATGTAGTGTCCAGGACAGATCCTCAGTGATGTGTACCCCAAGAAACTTAAAACTGCTGACCTGCTCCACCTCAGCGTTGTTGATGGAGATGGGGGGATGCTGGTCTACACGCTGTCTCCTGAAGTCCACGATCATTTCCTTAGTTTTGCTGACGTTCAGAGAGAGGTTATTTTCCTGACACCAGCTGGTCAGTGATTTCACCTCGTCTCTGTAGGCACTCTCATCGTTGTTGGTGATGAGGCCTAGGATGGTGGTGTCGTCAGCAAACTTGAGGATGGTGTTGGACCTGTGCCTGGCGGTACAGTCATAGGTGAACAGGGAGTACAGGAGAGGGCTGAGAACACAGCCCTGGGGTGCCCCAGTGCTGAGGACACATGTGGAGGAGACGTGGCTGCCGATCCTCACCGCCTGTGGCCTGTTGGTGAGGAAGTCCCATATCCAGCAGCAGATGGACGTCCCCAGGCCCAGCCCGTCTGAGATTAGAATGTGTTTAATGAGATTATAATGTGTTTAATGCCGCTTTGCACACATTTGTTTACGTTTTATAGAAACTAAACTTAACACCACATGGCTCATTTGCATAAACTATGAACGCTGAAAAAAAATCCCAGCTCTTCTGATGCGGTCAGCTCCTGAAAAACCAAAAAAAAGAAAGAAAGAAAAGTGCCTTAAACCCAATGTATGGAGCAAGTTGTCCTTTTTTTTTTGAGAGTTCTGTATCCTCCGGGATGTTGTGATGCCGCATGCGAGGGAGAGTTCGGGGGCGAGCATGAGCGCGCACAGCACAGAGAAGGCGAAATCAGAAGATATTTCAAAATCCATATCAAGTTTAACAAATATCTCAATATATTTTAAATATGGAGATATCGCCCACCCCTAGTTTGTAGCACTAGACTTATAGTACCTGTACTGTGAGTTTACCACACGGAGCCTGGAGCCTGATATTTGTGCAGATAATCTTTCATAGCAGCCACAACTGATCATATCCACCATCACCAGCACACAATCTGCTAGTAAATTCTTCACGTTGTGTATTAGAGACAGTGTTGGGCAAATTTTTTTTTTTTTTAAGTAATTAGATATAGTTGTCTGTTACTTTTCCCCAAAAGTAATAATACATCGGTTTTATATAGCACTTTTCACAGTAACATAAAGATGCTTCACAATAAAGTAATACAAAAACAAGGACAGGACAGACTAAACAGTAAGGAGGAGTGGTCATGTGCGGGCGCTATAGGCTGTGAGGAAGAGGTGTGTTTTAAGCCGCTTTCTGAAGATGTTTAGTGAGTTTCTGATGTGAAGGGGGAGAGAGTTCCAGAGGATGGGAACGGCCATGGCAAAGGCTCGGTCCCCCAAGGTCTGGTGCTTTGATTTGACTGTGGGAGTGAGGTTAGAGTCTGCTGATCAGAGGCGGCGGGAGGGACGGTGGGGCTGGATGAGGTTTGAGAGGTAAGGAGGAGCCTGGTTATGGAGAGCTTTGTAGGTATTAGCAATGTCATTAGTAGGTGATGTACCTGATTAAATTACCAACAAAAAAATCCTCCTTTGCAGTTTTTGCAGTAAAAATGAGCTCTATTCAGCGTTATTTTATCTGCAAATCACCAAATATGCCCTGAGCCAGTGTTTTAAATGATTGTCATCCACAGAGCTCAAAAGGAGCAAAACAAACTCAACTGTGTACAGTCACAACTACACAGGGCCAACAGCTGTCCCCTTTACGCAGCAGCATTTGCCAAACGCACTGATATCAGAGCATTATTAACATATGTACGCCACTTGACAGCGCATATACACGTGTAAAACCAGAGGAGAACCACCAAACAGGTATGAGATGAGCTGCACTTATGATAAGTAGCGTGAGCAGAGGGCTGTGTCCACTATCGCAGCACTGACGTCTTTTTAGTGATCTGTAAACACCAACCGCACGTGTGACTCCTGACCTGCTGCCTAAAGAGTACACACAAAGCCTTAATTGAATAAGATAATTGCACAAAACGTGACTGCACTGCGTAAAACGGGCCTTGGGGGAAGTTTGTAGCAGCCTTGCTGTTTCGCAGATTTTTTTTATTCCAATTTTTTTTATAGTGTATCAACACGCATTGTGTTCTGCATCCTGATTGGCTAAGGGACTGTAGACCTTTGCCGATTTGTCAGTAATTCTCTTCCGTGCCGTTTCTCCTGTACAGAATGCATTCAGCCAAATTTATATAAATGTTCGATCGCTCGCAGTGTGACTCTGAAGTGCTGTATCTTTGCAATTTTTCTCCCCAACAAAACCCACAATGTCGACGAAACGTTCTCATATATAATCAAAGGTGACATGTCTGTTTATAAGAATCTTCTCGCTCAAAAGAAAAAAGGGCGCACTCGGAAAAAGACGCCTGCACCGAGGCGGAGCAGCGCCAGGACGGAGAGGCTCAGTCCGAGGAACTGTGAAATACACGCGTCACTATTAATAAATGTTTTTGTTGAAAATCTACAAAAGTTTGAGTGTTTAAACGAGAGAGAAATGTGAGAAAACGTTAATGCCACTCTGAGAAAAGTGTATAATGTGTGTGGTGAAGCGTTTACAGCCTTAAAACATGGAGAATAATTGTAAAATATAAAGTTGTCCTACTTTGCAGATTTTGCTTATCGCGGGTTGTTTTTAGAACGTAACCACCGCGATAAACGCACTGTACATAATAGAATAATCAAAATCAGCTCTGCATATCGACCAAAAAAGTTATGGGCCATCAGTTTCTCTGGACTGTAAAGAATTTACATCAGCCATGAAATAACTCATATCCGTCAATCTCTAGTTGTGTGGTGTTCAGCAGTCTTATAATGTGCAGTGAACACCAGACTTTATACAGTGTGCATTGTACAGTGTGTGCAGTCTGATGTAAGTCTATGGATGCTATTATTATAGGGAAGTATCTATCCTCTAGTGACAGGGAGGCAGACAGGACCAGAAGTGGCCAGTGGCTCTTCCTAGACCCCCCTCTGCCCCTGTCCTGTCCCATTCATCCTGACACATTCTACCAACCACCCAAGAGCTTTCACTTCCTCTGTAAAAATAAAACAAAATGAGCAGAATGAAGGGAGAGAGGAGGACAGGATGGTGTTGTAGTGGGTTGCATCAGACAGCTCAGTGGATTTCAGCCCAATTACTGCAGTGTTAGTGTTAGCAGAGAGTGTTACCCAGGGCCAGAGCAGGGGAAGGGCAGAGACTCACGTACATTTACTCAATTTACTAAACAAAGTCGTTCCTCACTTTCTGAAAGGCGCTGTACCACATTTTTCCTTCTGTCTTAAAAAAGGTGCAAAACAGAACTACTTAAACGGTTTGCAGTGGCTCAAAGTTATCCCTCACTCATCATAATTATTTGCTACAATGAGTTATGGAAAAGTAACAACTAATATGCTAACAATGGACAATAAAATGCAGTATAATTAGGTACAGACAGCACACAGTGGACTTATTTTGACCTCAATAGTTGTTTATACAATATGTCTGAACTGGGGTACGACAGATTTTGCTCAAATACACAGAAAAACATTGGGTAAATGGTACAGCCTGTTTAACTCATTATTCTTTGCCATGATTAATTTAGTAGGAACTTTCAAAAACCAGTGCCACATTGTTGAAGTGTTTTTACAATATTCTATCCTATATAATATCATTTAGTCTATTCTAGAGATGCACGGATGGGCTTTTTTTCATCCGCAACCGCGTGAAAAAAACGTCATCCGTCCGCTATCCATTTGCACGCACGTTTTTTCAGGAATTTTCAAAACCGCCCGTCCGTCCGTCATCCCCCAACTTATGATAATTCCAAAATTCTCTGCACTGCACAGCCCCATAACGTGCATTTTTTAAAATTTGGTTGTTCAACCGCCACCCGCCCGAATTTAATAAAAAATATTATTTTTCGTCACGTCATCCACCCGCTCCGCGGTTTAGCCGCGGTGCCCGCAGCTGTGACCGCCATCCGCGCATCTCTAGTCTATTCTATCCTATATAATGTGATTTAGTCTATATTCTATCCTATATAATGTGATTTAGTCTATATTCTATCCTATATAATGTGATTTAGTCTATATTCTATCCTATATAATGTGATTTAGTCTATATTCTATCCTATATAATGTGATTTGGTCTATATTTTATCCTATTTAACATGGTTTAGTCTATATTCTATCCTATATAATGTGATTTAGTCTATATTCTGTCCTATTTAACATGGTTTAGTCTATATTCTATCCTATATAATGTGATTTAGTCTATATTCTATCCTATATAATGTGATTTGGTCTATATTTTATCCTATTTAACATGATTTAGTCTATATTCTATCCTATATAATGTGATTTAGTCTATATTTTATCCTATTTAACATGGTTTAGTCTATATTCTATCCTATATAATGTGATTTAGTCTATATTTTATCCTATTTAACATGGTTTAGTCTATATTCTGTCCTATTTAACGTGATTTAGTCTATATTCTATCCTATATAATGTGATTTAGTCTATATTCTATCCTATTTAACGTGATTTAGTCTATATTCTATCCTATTTAACATGATCTAGTCTGTATTCTATCCTATATAAAATGATTTAGTCTATATTCTATCGTATATATAGTGATTTAGACGATATTTTATCCTATTTAACGTGATTTAGTCTATATTCTATGCTATTTTACATGATTTAATCTATATTCTATGCTATATAAAGTGATTTAATCTATATCTGTCATGGTGCAAGACACATTTTACTTAACTGGACATGAGTCGTCCTCTGAATCTGGCCTCCTGCTCCTGAATTCTGTAACACTTTTAAACCAAAGACTGATGCATGCTGCCACCTGCTCATCTCAGTGTGAGAATGATGAATAAAAAATCAATCATCAATGACGCTTTCTCACTTAGACGAGCTTCGAGGTGCATACAGTCATTTAAGCTGGGTTAGTACGAGCATTCGTTTATGTTGGCGGTGTTCACAAATAGTAAGCATTTAATTTTTTATTTTATTAATTTCTTTTGTGTCAAAGTGGATAGAGACCATTTTGGGAAAGCTATAACAATACGGATGACCCTGTTCACTCAGAATTATGGGATCAAATTGTCCTCACCCGCCCATTAGTAATGTGTTAAATTAGAAGCTTTCGGACCAGTGTCATAAAACAGGAACTAAACATTGTGTAGTTCCTGTTTCCACGTCCATCACAACGTTTCCAGATTCTTTACTCTAAAAAATCAAGAGAAAGAGGAATCCATGCCCTATCTACTTCCCAAAATAGAACCACGGCTCAGGTTGAACACAGTGTTCTTTTTACTTGATCAAGCAGATACCATTACAGTTTTTGAGGTACTTAGTTTTTATTTTAGTTTTATGTGTTTTCACTTGATAAAAATACAGAATAATATACTTACTCTTACTCTCTCTTACTTTACTCTTATACAATAGATTAAAATGTGGTAACCTCAATATAAAATGCTAAGGCTCTAATCAAATAAAATTCAGATTTGTAGCTTATGAAAGGTACAAGAGATCAATACAAACACACATCAGTTACACAGTAATCTTAACAGTAAATGCCTTATGGAAAAGTGCAGTTATTCTGAAGCAAACATTAAAAAGCGTTTTTAAAATGACATTGTGAAAGTTCTATAAAGGATGATTGATACTTTGCACCTGATCATCAGCATTCCCTGGGTGTGTGAAGCTAACTGAAAGCACTACTCTGTTAGAAGCTCTGTTACTCAAGTTAGACTCAATCCGAGCTTTATTTTACCACAGTCTGAGCAGAAAGAGCGGACTTGGTTGGAACTGCAACAGGAAAGATGATTTGTGCCTTTAAACAAGTCTCTCACATGTAAAATTACAGTCACAAGTGAGTTGGCATAAGCAAAATGCTCGTATTGATCACAGGTTAATGAAAATGCGTTTTTTTCTTGAGTTAAGTCTTTGTGTGTCACCATGGTAACTGATGAACATTCCGCCAATAGAGATTCAGCTCTGGAAAAAAGAGACCACTGCAAAATTATCAGTTTTTCTGATTTTACTACTTATAGGTATGTGTTTGGGCAAAAGGAACATTTTTGTTTGAGTCTATAAACTACTGACAACATTTCCCCCAAATTCCAAATAAAAATATTATTGTTTAAAGCATTTATTTGCAGAAAATAACAATTGGTCAAAATAACAAAAAAAGATACATGTTTTTAGACCTCAAACAATGCAAAGAAACAAGATCAAATTCATTTTAAAACAACACAATACTAATGTTTACACTTAAGAAGAGTTCAGAAATCAATATTTGGTGCAATAACCCTTATTTTTAATCACAGCTTTCATGCGTCTTGGCAGTCTCTCCACAAGTCTTTCATTGTTCTTAGGTGACTTTATTCCACTCCTGGTGCAAGAACTGAAGTAGCTCAGCTTTGTGTTTGTGTTGGAATTCGACAGACGCTGGAATGGAATGGCTGTAATACATGTAGAGATGCTGATTTCAGAAAAAAATGCAGTGGTCTCTTATTTTTTTCCCAGAGCTGTACATGTAGTACACCCCCAGCATGATGTCCCTGCAAAGTATCAATAGAATATTAAACTTAGAACAGTTGACAATACTTGTACATGTGCTTTTTTCTTGATCATTTCCTGCCTTAATCCTAAACCATAATTAGAAATTTTCATAAATTCTTCTATACATATATCTTGTGTTTTTTAGGGCCGCCTGCTGGTGAAAAGTGGAAGTGTGCATTTGGGAGAGAAGGTCCTGCGTGATGCGGTGCAGGTGCACAGTACGTCCCATGAGGCCTGGGGGGGTCTGGGCGAGGCTCTACAGTCCAGAAACAGCAGCCAGGCTCCAGACTGTTTCCTCACTGCTCTGGAGCTCGAATCCTCCAGCCCCATCCGCCCATTCACCGTCATACCACGAGAACTGTGAAATACCCCCCACTCAAGGGTACTGACCATCTAACCAATCAACAACTGAATGTATTATTATATTTATACAACCTCAATAAACTGTTAATTTGTCCCATGAATGCAACCTGACCAAAACTCCCACTTGAGTAATTATTTTTTTATGAAAAGTTTTGGTTACCCTTCCCACTTTGTTTATACATGTCAAAACCTTTTGTTGACAATGTTTAGTGATATTAACATTTAACTTTCCTGCATTTTTCCCCCTTGTCTGGTCCTTCCATGTGTGCATTAATTAATGTTTTTGTCTTTCCTGCTTATATTAATTTAAACCATATATTAGATGTCCAGACAGTTATATGTTTGGATTCTCCTTTCCCATTAACTACTTAGGTGTCTTATTTTTTTAAGACAGTCCAGCACAATTATATGCACCTTTTTAACATAATTCAGCTGCAATAACAACAGCTCCGGAAAAAAATAAGAGACTGCAAAATTATCAGTTTTTCTGATTTTACTACTTAAAGGTATGTGTTTGGGCAAAAGGAACATTTTTGTTTGAGTCTATAAACTACTGACAACATTTCCCCCAAATTCCAAATAAAAATATTATCGTTTAGAGCATTTATTTGCAGAAAATGACAAATGGTCAAAATAACAAAAAAGATATATGTTTTCAGACCTCAAACAATGCAAAGAAACAAGATCAAATTCATTTTAAAACAACATAATACTAATGTTTACACTTACACTTGGCGGCACAGTGGCTGAGTGCCTAGCACTCACGCTTCACAGCAAGAAGATCCTGGGTCGCCCGGGCCTTTCTGTGTGGAGTTTGCATGTTCTCCCCGTGTCTGGGTGGGTTTCCTCCGGACACTCTGGTTTCCCCCATCAACCCAAAACATGCTAAAATCCTCCAGCTTAGGTCCTGACCAAACCGAAGCAATAAGATCATGGAGATGGTCCCCGGGCGCAGTCATGTGCTGCTCACTGCTCCTAATAATAAGGATGGGTCATATGCAGAGGACAATTTCTCCTGTGTGAGATCAATAAAGTCAATAAATTAATTAAATTAATTAATTAAATTAAGAAGAGTTCGGAAATCAATATTTGGTGCAAATCACAGCTTTCATGCGTCTTGGCATGCTCTCCACAAGTCTTTCACATTGTTCTTGGGTGACTTTGGTCGTTTTAAGATAAGATAAGACTTTATTGATCTCACACAGGAGAAATTTACTCGCCACAGTAGCTCCAGGACAATTGGACAGGAGGGAAAAAGTGCATGCAGGCAGGGAGGGGATAAAGTAAGTAATAAATAGTGCAAATAGTAATATGTAATAATAATAATGGAAAATAGTAATAATGATAATAGTAACAACAAGCATCAACATGAAAAGGAGGATATTGCACGTCTGGCCTATATGTTAGAATTATACAGTCTGATGGCGGTGGGGATGAAGGATCTGCGGTAGCGCTCCTTCTTGCACTGGGGGTGCCTCAGTCGGCTGCTAAAGGAGCTGCTCAGCTCCTCTACAGTCCGGTGCAGAGGGTGAGAGGTGTCGTCCTTAATGGACATGAATTTGGCCAGTACCCTCCTCTCAGCCACCTCCTCTACACGGTCCAGAGGACAGCCCAGGACAGAGCTGGCCCTCTTAACCAGCTTATTCAGTCTATTCAGCTTATTCACACCAGGAAAGTCCGATAGTTCACTTGCTTTGGTCCGGACCCTTTTTTTTTTTTTTTTTTTAATTTTGGTGCGGTTCGCTTTCACACTTTTTTCTGTAAGTGGACCAACATCTATAAACAAAACCACGTGTGCTGAGGTCGCTCAGCCATTGGACAGAAATGAGCCGTGTCAAAACGCCCTGTCCAAACATAGAAGGAGGAGAATAATGGTGTTACCTGCTGTTTTCAATCTAGCCTTAGTGATATGGTTTGCTCAGTTTTTACAGTTCGCACAAATGTTTGAGCAGCATCGTGAGGTTTACACTATTTTACAATCAATTTCCAAACGATAAAGGCACAGGGCAAGACGACTACAGAGGACAGCGCTCATGATCACGCATCAAGTTGAGACTCTTGCTCTTCACCCAAAACATAAGTAAGCCTCGCAAGTTTCGTTTCGTTTCATCAGCCTCAGTTTCCCATAATGCTCAACATACGATGGGAGCTCGTTAAGTACAAAAAGCCAACTGTGTCGGATTGAGTCCGGTCTGCATTTTCACCTCAAATAAACCGCACCAGAGTTCGAATGGAATCGTGCCGAGACCGAGCTTTTTAGGTGGTTTCGGTTCGCTTGTTTGCTCCGGATCGAGATTTTGGGGTTTTATTCACACCAGCCCAAAAGGTCCGACTCAAAGGAGCAAACGAACTCTGGTTTGTTTTAAACGAACCAAACAAGGCAGGTGTGAAAACGATCTTTATTCCACTCCTGGTGCAAGAACTGAAGTAGCTCAGCTTTGTGTTTGTGTTGGAATTCAACAGACGCTGGAATGGAATGGCTGTAATACATGTAGAGATGCTGATTTCAGAAAAAAATGCAGTGGTCTCTCACTTTTTTCCAGAGCTGTACATCTCCTATTGTACTGCACTGTCTGTGTGTTAATGAAATGTTAAAAAGACAAATGAATTCACTGAACAAAAAGGGAAAGCTCTAGATTGAGGTAGGTTGTACAAGTTTGTGTAAAAGACAGGAGTCCATTTTAGCCTATAGAGGAGAGAATATATTTATGTTTTATACAAAGGCTTATCACAAGATGCAATTTGTTAAGTGTGTATTGCCTTGAGATGTGCTGAAACCATCATATTTAAATACTTTATATATTTTATGTAACTAAACTGTTAACGGTAGCTTCCTTATTCCATTTATTGATTTATTTATTATATATATTTATATGCAATTCAAAATGTACTGTATTTTTAATCACGTCATTCCTGAGTGTAAACCTTGATACCAAAGTAAGGTTCAAAATCATTCTTATAAAATATATGTATTATATTTTACTTTGACTTAAGTTTAATTCAATGTGAGTTTAAAATAAAGTCCATAATTATTCCTGCTGCATGTGTGGGGCTTTGGTTTAGTTTCATATACTGAAATAGCTTTAGACCAAAGTAATATTCAAAGTCTGTATTGAAAATAAGGTTAAAAAAAAAGTGTCTTGCTAAATAAATTGATTCTCCAGGTTTTGTGTATATTGTAAGTAACATTTATTTATTCTCGTCATTCCCTTTGTCACTATGTGTAAGTCGTTTTGTGTGTTTACGCTTGATACCAAAGTAATATTGCTCTCTTATATTGAAAATACTGTCATTTTCAGTAAATACAGTGAGTCTCCATAGAAGTTGTGGTTATTTTTACACTTGAATAGCCGTCATCATGCACCACTTCGTTCATATCTGTGTAAACATTGCCGCTGTGATCTGATTGGACGGTAGCACCCATGTGACCATCTCTGTTAGTAACGTGCGCCTCTGCTTTGTGCTTATTGTTATCATGGCCTTTTCATGGAAGTCTTATCGTCAGTAAGTCAGATATGTTGTGTTAACATTTGACATCACTCTTAACAGCCCATATTAAAGCTGCACTATGTAACCTTTCAAGTAAAGCGGGGTCTGCTACCAGCTTGTTTTTCATTTATTTAATTTATTTGACAGGGACCATGTACAGGAACATTAATCACAGTCAATGAAGAGATGCTTTGTACCAGACTGCAGCTCTTTGAGCTAATTTCCATCTGCAGTCCCTGAGACACACAACATGACAAAACATTAAACACAGCATAAAATAATGCATTTCATAAACATTTCATCAAAGGTACATTTACAATAGTTAAAATGGATTCACCTTCCCATCCCCTTCTCAGGTTTGTCTTAATGCTGACTGCTGGTTTGTATTCTTAAGAAATGTCGATTGACTCCTACACTAAATTGTTTGAAGTCTTTGCACAGTTTTAGCTCAGTGGTTCAAGTTTGTTCCATTCTGAGATTGTTTTAACACAAAATGCAGATTGTCCCAGTGATGTTTTACGTTTTGATATTGTACATTGACCACTGACCGTCGACCTGCATTTTATGTTGTCTCCATGGAGATGTTATTGCTTCGCTTGTTTTATAGTTTGGCAATAAATTTACGAATTGTGCATTTAGTCTACAAATTGTTGGACTCAATCTTCTTCTGAGATAAAAGTGGCTAAATCTCATTTATATTGATAAGATGAACTGAAAATCAATTGATAACTCTGCTGGTTAGCTAATGTATTCAAGATATGTAATGATATAATAATAATAATAATGTTAAACTCTAGACATTAAAATGAATATATTGGAATGTGCAGACAGGCTTTCAGATAGAACTGGTTGCTTGTAGACACACTGTACCTTCTGATAAACTACCATCTTTGCCTTATTTTGCATAAATTTCCTATTTTGACCCAATACTATATCTTGGAACCTATAGCCAATCAGCACTTCTGACCTACTTTTTCTTTACTGCGTGAAGAATCCCTCAGTCGTTTCTTTATTAGTGACCTAAAACAAGAAAAATGTCACTACTTTCGTTCTAGAAGCATTTTGATTGTAGACCAGTGTTACAGGTGTTCTTGCACAAAATTCCTAGAAAACATATTAGACTTTAGACTTGAGCCTATGTGGAGTTGTGTTTTGTTTCATTATGCTTGAATAACTCTTTATTATTAGTCTGTCCACATCTCCAAAGCTCAAAATGCTCTGTTCCACCTTGTGATGTCATGAAATGGGTTTTAGCTACCTTTTACCTTTAGTTCAGTAGAGATTGTCGATTCCAGGGCTGAAATTATCCAAATGATTCTAGTGAAGGTCTATGGAGTTTAAAAACACAGTGGAGCACTTCCTGTAGTACCACATGGCATCAAAAAGTGGAACAGAGTGCTTTCAGTTTGAGAACTCTAAGTAATTTAAGAGAAACGCAGAATAGGTTTGTGCGTTAAACATGTGTAAATGAAACAAAACACAACTCCAGGTGTATGTTTGTGATGTAGGAACAGCATTATAAAATTGATCAGAAAATAGTGTAATATTGGCCTTTTAAGCAAAGATTGTTGCTAGCTGAAAATCAATATACAGTGGATATAAAAAGGCTACACACCCCTGTTCAAATGATAGGTTTTTGTGATATACCTTTAACCAGTATATCCTCCTGGGACCCAAAGAAAACAGTGTATCTAAATTATTATTATTATTATTATTATTATTATTATTATTATTATTATTATTATTATTATTATTATTATTATTATTATTATTTTAAGTTTCTATTTAAAGGTAAATGAACACCTTAGCATTTACATTTTGTTAATTTTATTTTTATTCATAATGTTGTAACATGTCCTCTGTAATGGACTGTAATAGTGTTAAATCCATGTGAAGTTAACAACCTAACACATTTTTTTTCTTTGTTTGTTTGTTTTGATGACGAACATCTCTGACAGGTTTCTACAGTCACCTCAAAAAGTTTTTAGAATCCCTTTTAATTTCTTATTTATTTATTTACTTATTTAAGTATGTATTTTTTATTTTATTTAGATTTGTATTTATATTTTTATGTATTATTTATTTATTTGTTTACTTATTCATGCATGTTTATTTAGATTTTTATTTATATTTTTGGATTATTATTATTATTATTACTATTAATTTTTATCATAGCGCAGCCACAAACTAGTCTATCTCAAAACACACACAGATAGACTGGTTAACTCAATGTCCACTATAAAGGACACAAATGAATGGGCCGGGTCTCAGGAGGTTGACATGAGTTTGAATGTAATTGGTTAACTTGCAGCCACATCCCGAGTTATAAAGGGTGTGCATACTTATGCAACCACATTATCTCAGTTGTTTACTTTTACTTCATCTCCTTGAAAGATTTCTGTTTGTTTTTCGATTATCTTGTACAGGTTATAGGTCACATTAAAGGTGGAAAAAGTTGTGAAATTATTTGTCTTGCTGTCATTTTTTTACATCACGAAAACCTGGCATTTGAACAGGGGTGTGTAGACTTTTTATTTCCACTGTATCCAATTTGTGAACCCAATCCCCTCACAGGTAACGATGAGTTTGAACTTTTGGGTTTGTTTTTTTCAGTCAAAAACAGCGACCGTGCAGCTATACAAGCCCCCGCCCTTCCTCTGTGCTTGTTGACCTGCCTTCTCACTCTGGGCTAATGGACACGACTGGAGAGCGTCTGCTTCATCACTGTGAGCGGTGAGACTCTTCTGCTGCTTATGTAACCCTGCCAGGCCCCTCCCACTCCTCCTCCTGGTGTCTTCGCCTGATGCGATGTGGCGTTCCTTCTATAGCAACGAGAGAGAGGAGAAGAGAGAGTGGGAGAAATAGAGAGAGGAGGCAGAGAAAGAAGGAGGGAGAGGACAGCTACATCTGTACTGCTTAACACCACACTGAGCTGATAAAGTGTGCCAAAGTGGCCACTGTGGGCTTAACACTGTCTGTTTAAAGTAGTCTGTCTTTACAGGAGATGGAGAGAACATTCATGTACTAACCCCTACGCCACTGAGGATAATATTTCTTTCCCTATCCAATGCATCATTATACTCTTGCAACTGTGCTTGTCTCAACCAAGATGCCATACTGTGGAATATTCTAGGTAAAGCAGTATCTCTAACTGCTGTTTGTTCACTGCTCAGAATCACAGAAATTTATTGTGCAACGTTCCTGTGCCTTTTAACCTTACAGTGTTGTGTTTTTTAGTTGATTGTACATACTTATTATTATGATTAATCTTAATTTTGATGCATGCTCATATTTTTCTACTGTTTCTGAAACTTGCGTTGTGACACTGCAATTTCCCCATTGTGGGACAAATAAAAGATTATCTTATCTTATCTCCAGAGGCAACCAGATGGCGGAAGCTACTTGTAAAGTTACATAGTCACCATGATATAAGGACATGATATAAACTGGCTAGAACACAATGACACGTATTTATAAAAACATTCTGCCCTTCTCACATAGCCCTCTGCCTCAGTTTGTCAGTAATATGCCCCCTCCCCCCAACCGTAATGTAGTTCCAATCAAAAAAAGACTTCACGTTAACCGTTCCACTGTATTATGTCATATTCAAAGTCATCCACAACCTTGCACCTCCATATCTCCACACCTGCTCGCTCTCTGCGCTCCTCCTCCTCTCTCCAGCTCTCTGTCCCCTCTGCCCGTCTGGTCACTATGGGGAGCAGGGCGTTCAGCTGCTCTGCTCCCCAGCTCTGGAACTCTCTCCCTCCTGACCTCCGCAACACCGACACACTCCCAAACTTCAAAACAAAACTCAAAACTCATCTGTTCAGACTGGCCTTTTCACTTCAACCATAACTGCACTGTCCTTTTAAATGTTTTAATGTTTTACTGTTTTTAAAAGTTTTATTGTTTAAATGTTTGTTTTTAACTGTATTTTAACTAACTGCCTATAATGTATATTACACTTGTTGTAAGGCGACCTTGAGTGTCCAGAAAGATGCCTAATAAATAAAATGTATTATTATTATTATTATTATTATTATTATTATTATTATTATTATTATTATTATTATTATTATTATATGTGTTGTGATTACTGTTATTGATTGTATCTGCATTTTCTATTCTGTTCATGTTCTGCTATCGCTGATGAGAGAGGTAGGATGTCGCACCATGTCGGCTGACCCGTCCATTTCCAATCTCATCTCGTTGTATAACAATGACAAATAAAGCTTCCATTCCATTCCATAGTGCACCTTTAACGTACATAAGACATGCTCTCGCTGGTTTAAAAAGGGGCGTTACACTATGACATATAATTCTGTTTTAGCCTCACAGAATGAAGGTCTTGGGTTCGAGTCCCAGCTGGTGTGGAGCTTTTCTGTATGCAGTTTGCATGTCTGTGACATGCTGGTTTCCATGATGGCATTGCTTTGACTTGGAAATTCAACAGTATGGCATTAAACTTACCTATCTTGCATTTATTATACTCTACATGTGTACTATACACAAAACTCCAACAGCGAGTACACCCCAAAGACGAAATCACACAAGAACAAAAATGCAACGCCATCTACGAAATACAGTGCAAATCATGCAATAAATCATACATAGGGGAAACGGGCCAGGCTTTTCACATCCGAAGAAAGGAACACCAAAAGGAATGTGGAAAAAGAAAGATCAGGGAGAAACACCAGAACACAAAAAGACAAAGCAGAGCAGGAAAACCTAAAATCCGTCATATCAAACCATTGTAAAAGAAATAGCCACATTCTGAACTGGGACCGGGGCACGGGTCATTGGATCGGAAAACAACAAGTTCAAACACAGAATCAGGGAGGCCACTGAAATCAGGAAACCACGCCTACAGTGAGTAACAACAGCTGACCATAACTACAGGAAGTAACAACAGCTGACCACAACTACAGGAAGTAACAAAAGCTGACCACAACTACAGGAAGTAACAACAGCTGACCACGCCCACAGGAAGTAACAACAGCCGATATACGACACGTCACCACCAACACGGGGACAGTTCTGAAGAACGCTTGCAGATAGCAGCCAAAACATGTCAACAAGGTAAATACACGCTACTGTTTTATCTTTGAAAAAAGAGCCCAAGAAGTTAAAGTACATAAGACAAAATTAACATCTTTGGTTTTATACAGGTGTCTTCATTACTCAAAAATACCTTGGAAATCATGTATTCTCAGTGTAAGTATCTACACAGATCTGACCTGGAGATGGCACCTTCTTGTCTCCATGGAGGTAAATTTAATGCCATACTGTCAAAGCTACAGCTGTTGAAAAAAATAAGAGACCACTGCATTTTTTTTTTTCTGAAATCAGCATCTCTACATGTATTACAGCCATTCCATTCCAGCGTCTGTTGAATTCCAACACAAACACAAAGCTGAGCTACTTCAGTTCTTGCACCAGGAGTGGAATAAAGTCACCCAAGAACAATGTGAAAGACTTGTGGAGAGCATGCCAAGACGCATGAAAGCTGTGATTAAAAATAAGGGTTATCGCACCAAATATTGATTTCTGAACTCTTCTTAAGTGTAAACATTAGTATTATGTTGTTTTAAAATGAATTTGATCTTGTTTTTTGCATTGTTTGAGGTCTGAAAACATGTATCTTTTTTGTTATTTTTGTCATTTTCTGCAAATAAATGCTCTAAACAATAATATTTTTATTTGGAATTTGGGGGGAATGTTGTCAGTAGTTTATAGACTCAAACAAAAATGTTCCTTTTGCCCAAACACATACCTATAAGTAGTAAAATCAGAAAAAGTGATCATTTTGCAGTGGTCTCTTATTTTTTTTCCAGAGCTATATATCATCTATGAAGAAGGTGACAGACACTCCAACTAAAAAGTTACACCCTGCACCTTTAATTGTCCCATGGATTACTTGGACACACAGGGAGTCATGTATAGCTCACACGGTCTGATGAACCAGGCCTGACACTGTTTGATGTCAGCTCTTTCCATGTGAGCGGTGAGAAGCTATAATCAATGAGGAAATTGATCAGCGCAATGGGATAAATCTGGGCTTCTGGGAGACTTCATTCTTTGAAGCTCTGTCAAAATCAATTTCTGATCAATACGGTGTGGCTTTATTAGCATGACATATAATGACTTTTGCATGGTTCATGTTTTATATAATATGCAGCAACATACAGAAGATATAGACTGTATTATAATTGAAATGAAATTTTGCTATATTATATTTCAATATTGTCTGGAAAAGAAAAACAGTGTCACTTTATGTCCTTCACATGGCAATTCTGTGTGTTCCTCTGTGTTTTTAAAGTCCACTCACTCTAAGATTGCATGTTTTGTTATGTGTTTTTGCATTAAAATGGTAGTTTAATAATTGAAAGAGGTATTCTGTTAATGTTATACTGTGGACAGTTTTTACTTGGTAAGCCAGAAACACATACTTTGACAAAATTTTACAAAGACGCATGAGTCTGAAGCCATATTCTGATTATCTGAGTTTGGCGTGATTGACAGGCTGATTGACCAACCGGAGAGACACATGGACTATCTGTATCTAAAAACATAAAAAAAACATCAGTATTAATTCTCGCACAAAGAGATATGTTAGCATTGCTTACCATTTGTTTTCATATAATCTTTTTCAGCTGTCTGCTTTGAGGTCACCTGAGTGTGCGCTTTTGTGTTTGGCCGTATTGCTAAGGGCATCCACAGGGCAGAGATGATAATGAGGAGGAAACCATAAACCATCAGAGAGTCCAAGTCTAGACCAGGTCCAGACCAGAGTCCTGACGGGGTGAGGGGTGCTCTGGAGGTCAGATGAACTGGATACACTTTCATAATCTCATTTATTAATAAAACCATAGATACATTACACCAAGGATCAGCAGGTTCTGCAATAATAATATGCCTACAAGGTCTTCATGCTGACATCAGACTATGGTTTAAAATGCACTGGTTAGTTTTGTTAGTTTAGTTTTTGTTAGTACATTAGTGTTTTGTTTTTTTGGAAGCTAATGTATCCAGGTTATTTCTCAAAACAGACAGTTGTTAGTTGACAGGACTTTAAAGCTATCATCCATCCATCCATTTTCTTCTGCTTCCCAGACTCCTTTCACTTCAGACACTTCCTCCAGCTCCTCCGGGGAGACCCTGAGGCATTCCCAATCCAGCCGAGAGACATAGTCCCTCCAACATGTCCCCGAGGCCTCCTTCCAGTGGGACATGCCCAGAACACCTCCCCACAGAGGTGTCCAGGAGGCATCCGGAATAGACCCCTGAGCCACCTTAGCTGGCTCCTCTCAATGTGGAGGAGCAGCGGCTCTACACTGAGCTCCTCCCGTGTGACTGAGCTCCTCACCCTATCTATAAGGGAGCGCCCAGCAACTCTGTGGAGGAAACTAATTTCAGCCGCTTGTATCCTTGATCTTGTCCTTTTGGTCATCATCCAAAGCTCATGACCATAGGTGAGGGTAGGAATGTAGATTGATGGTAAATCAAGAGCTTTGCCTTTTGGCTCAGCTCCCTCTTCACCACAACGGTCCGATACAGCGACCACATCACTGCCGACACTGCACCAATCTGCCTGTCAATCTCACGCTCCATCCTCCCCTCACTCATGAACAAGACCCGAAGAACTCCTCGACGAAAGGCAGGACCTCTCCACCCACCCAGAGAGGTCAAGAACCATGGCCTCAGATTTAGAGGAGCTGATCTACATCCCAGCCACTTCACACTCAGCTGCAAACCGCCCCAGTGCTGCAGATCCTGGTTCTATGGAGTCATCAGGACAACATCATATGCAAACAGCGGAGATGAGATCCTGTGGTCCCAAAACCGGATCCCTTCCGGCCCCTGACTGCGCCTAGAAATTCTATCCATAAATACAATGAACAGAACCAATGACAAAGAGCAGCCCTGGTGGAGTCCAACATGCACCAGAAACAGGTCCGACTTACTGCTGGCAATGCTCCTACTCCGGTCATACAGGGACCAGACAGCCCTTAGTCAAGAGTTCCGAACCCCATACTCCCAGAGCACTCTCCACAGGACCCCACGAGGGAGACAGTCAAATGCCTTCTACAGATCCACAAAACACATGTGGACTGGTTGGGCAAACTCCCATGAACCCTCGAGCACCCGATGGAGAGTGTAGAGCTGATCCAGTGTTCCGCGGCCAGGACAAAAATCACACTGCTCCTCCTGAATCTGAGGCTCAACCATAGGTCATATTCTCCTCTCCAGTACACTAGAACAGACCTCACCAGGGAAGTTGAGGAGTATGATTCCCTGATAGTTGGAGCACACCCTCCAGTCCCCCTTCTTAAACAGTCCAGAAGTACTGTCCTCGACCGCCACACAATGTCACAGAGACGTGTCAGCCAATACAGCCCCACAACATCCAGAGACTTAAGATACTCACAGGTATAGATACTTATGTAGATCTATTTATCTAAAGTTATTGTCTGTAAGTTTATTGTGGTTCTTTTTTCAACAGTAGATGGCAGATGTGAAGCCTGTTCCCCCTGGTCTTCTGTCAGGTCAAAGCTGACACACTATCAGACTGAAGTAATGTAGATAGCGTCAAGTGGTGAAAATACAACTGAGGCAGGTCAACCAATCCAATTTCAAATAGTATCTTTAAACGGTACCTTTAATGTGCCATGTTTATGGAGCCAACCCGAACAAATAAGGTTCAATGTTTAAGGATGAATCAGCAACATTTAAGTCTACCACAACCAGCATCTCAAAATACACTTTCTCTCTCTCTCTCTCTCTCTCTCTCTCTCTCTCTCTCTCTCTCAGTCTCAGTTTTAATCAGTCTCTTTTCCTGTCTCCATCTGTATGTCTCTCTCTCTCTCTCTCTCTCTGTCTTCTTGTCTCTCTTCTTCTCTCTCTCTCTTTCTCTCTCTCTTTCTCTCTATCAGTTTCCTTGTCTTTCTCCCTGTTTCCCTCCCTGTCTCTCTCTCTATCCCTGTCTTGTTTTTTCTCTCTCTCTCTCTCTCTCTCTCTCTCTCTCTCTCTCTCTCTCTCTCATCTGTCTCCCTGTCTCTCTCTCTATCCCTGTCTTGTTCTCTTTCTCTCTCTCTCATCTGTCTCCCTGTCTCATTCTCTCTCTATCCCTCCCTCTCTCTCTCTCTCTCTCTCTCTCTTTCTCTCTATTTCTCTCAAGTTTCCTTGTCTTTCTCCCTGTTTCCCTCCCTGTCTCTCTCTCTATCCCTGTCTTGTTCTCTCCCTCTATCTCTCTCTCATCTGTGTCCCTTTCTCTCTCTCTATCCCTGTCTTGTTCTCTCTCTCTCATCTGTCTCCCTGTCTCTCTCTCTACCCCTGTCTTGTCTCTCTCTCTCTCTCTCTCTCTCATCTGTCTCCGTGTCTCTCTCTCTATCCCTGTCTTGTTCTCTCTCTCTCTCATCTGTGTCCCTGTCTCTCTCTCTATCCCTGTCTTGTTCTCTCTCTCTCTCTCTCTCTCTCTCTCTCATCTGTCTCTCTCGCTATCCCTGTCTTGTTCTCTCTCTCTATCTCTCTCTCATCTGTCTCCCTGTCTCTCTCTCTACCCCTGTCTTGTTCTCTCTCTCTCTCTCTCATCTGTCTCCCTGTCTCTCTCTCTACCCCTGTCTTGTTCTCTCTCTCTATCTCTCGCTCATCTGTCTCCGTGTCTCTCTCTCTATCCCTGTCTTGTTCTCTCTCTCTCTCTCTCATCTGTCTCCCTGTCTCTCTCGCTATCCCTGTCTTGTTCTCACTCTCTATCTCTCATCTGTCTCCCTGTCTCTCTCTCTATCCCTGTCTTGTTCTCTCTCTCTATCTCTATCTCTCTCTCTCTCATCTGTCTCCCTGTCTCTCTCTCTATCCCTGTATTGTTCTCTCTCTCTCTCATCTGTCTCCCTGTCTCTCTCTCTCATCCCTGTCTTGTTCTCTCTCTCTCTCTCTCTCTCTCTCTGTCTCCTTGTCTCTCTTCCACTCTCTCTCTCCCTTTCTCTCTCCCTGTCTCGTTCTCTCTCTCTCTCTCTCTCTCTCTCTCTCTCTCTCCCTCTCTCTATCTCTTTCTCTCTCTCTCTCTGGTTGCTATAGAAACGAACGCCACATCGCATCAGGAGAAGACACCGTGAGGAGGAGTGGGAGGGGCCTGGCAGGGTTACATAAGCAGCAGAAGAGTCCCACAGCTCACAGTGATGAAGCAGACGCTCTCCAGTCGGGTCCATTAGTCCAGAGTGAGAATGCAGGTCAACGCCGATGTTCACACGAACATGATTTCAACCAGCAACCTTTCAATTAATGAATTAAAGATGTGAAAAAAAAGTAAAAGTGTCTTGCTCATGGACACAATAAAGACATGAAAGGAAGTGGGAGTCCTTGATTGTCCTCGATCTGCAGGACTCATTTACGCATACAGAATCGGACATAAAGACTGTCTACAAATCCACTTTATTCCTGATAAAAATGTCTATAAATGATAATATTGAAGACACTTTGTGCATTCAAGAGCCCATATTACACCATTTAATTTTTGAGTTTTGGAGATATACACAGACTAGTAAAGGGTTACTCAAACGTGAAAACGTGAATGACACAAACAACAAACTTCAGGTATGTTTTTGAGGAGATAATAACATTCTAACATGGCTTAAAGCTCACAATAATCAATTTTGCTTAGTAGAGAACCTTTAAATACTGTAAACTTTTTTCTAAATGAACCCCATATGGTTAAAAATGATTAACGAACAGTGCAAAATCTACTGTCTCCCTGTAAAATCAAAAATACTGTAGTCATTTAAAGCAACAACGTGAAACTTTCTGGAGACTGAACGTCACTTACATGATTCCGTGGAAATATAAAGTTAAAACCACTGAGATACAGATGTTTTATGCTAAACTGTGGAATATTATAGCCAAAGAAACAACAGGTGGAGTCAGATTTGTGGAAGTCTGCTCAGAGAAAGAATATATTTTTCTGTTTTTCACTGCAATAAACATAACAATAAAGAGGAAAAATATGATTTTATTCTATTTTAGAGGATTTAGTCTATTCTAGTTGGGCTCTAACTAATCCTAATCGTGAGTCTTTTTCCAGGACTTGTCTCGCCCTGTCCTCTTCATCCATCTCCAGTTGACGGGACAGGCCCACGTCGGTGCCAGTGTCACCCAAACAATGCCCCCTTGTTCTCTAACAGCACCCATTGGAGCCGATTAAACTTTTACATGTCATTTAATAGATGGGTCCAGTTACAGGGCGTCTGTCATTGGGCCATGGGGAAGGGGGTAAGGGACACCAGTGCTCCAGTCCTCCAGGGGACACTCAGCACCCCCTCTGTGTGTGGACCAAGAGAGGACTCAAGTGTGACCAGGGACAAAAGGCAATACTGCAGAAATAGACTTTAGGTTTTAGGGTTAGTTCAAATTACGTCAGAATTTTAGTGTTTGAGTAGTTTTCAGAAAGATGGCTTTGCTTGATTTTACTGCAGTTATTGAGATAATAAAATGTCACCTGCAATTAACAAAATAATGTGTTTTTAATAGAAATCTAGTTATCTTGTAGACTTAGACTTGGACTTAGACTTATTGATCCACAAGGGAAATTGTTTTGGGTACAGTAGCTCACTCATCAAATATAATATAACAGAGGGTTAAAAAAAAGGAAAAGAAAAGGGAAAAAAAAGTAGATGGAAATTAAAAAAAAAAATAGATGGAACAGCAACCAAAGAGCAATAGACCAGTGTCAGATGAGACATAATTAAAAACATAAAAATAATGATGATAAATATATATGTACAAATCAGATTTAAATAGAAAGTAGTAGTAAAATATAAAATACAATATCAATTAAGATGTCCAATCCCAGCTATGTACAGTTGTAGGGAGTATTATCTCCTCTGTCCCTCTATGGTCTGGTGCAGTGGGTGAGCAGGAGTGTCCATGATGGAGAGCAGTTTGTCCAGTGTCCTCCTGTCCCTCACTGTGACAAATGTCTCCAGCTCACAGATGATCACGTGACCACCTTTGCGGATCAATTTGTCAAACCGCCCAATGTCCCTTTTACTGGTGCTGCTCCCCCAGCAGACCACAGCCAAGTCCAGGGCGCTGACCTCCACAGACTGGTAGAAGATCTCCAGTAACTTGCTGCACACATTGAAAGATCTGAGCTTTCTCAGGAAGTAGAGTCTGCTCATGCTCTTCTTACTTGTATCTGTAGTTTAGAGTGCTACAAATATGTTCTGAAATACATAGGATTCTTGTATGAGTTTATTACTTATTTCAGCCTTCTTTCAAATGATAATGCTTCATGAGTATGAGTATGAGTAGGTAAATGATCAAACTGAATAATAATACTAATAATGCTATTGCTAATGCTATTGCTAATGCTAATGCTAATGCTAATAATAATAATAATAATAATAATAATAATAATAATAATAATAATAATAATAATAATAATAATAATTGACTGAGGTTCCAATTTTTTATTTTTATTTTTTTGCGTTTTATAATCAGCGTGCATTCTGCTAATGAAACTACAGCACATCGCACCAGGTTTGTGAAGTTGTAGTATATGTTGTTTTATACCATGTCTTTGTATATTTATGGAAAATTGTTTCGCGGAGCATGGGTGACATAGGCTTATGGTCTTGGACTGAATAGTGGCCAGGATAGATCGCAAAATTATTCAAACATGCATGAATGACATATAAAAACTCTTCAGGCATGTTTCTAATGAGGGAACAGCATTATAAAAGATAGAAAAAGTTGATTTTCTGTAATATCTATTTATCTATTGTATTTATCTATTTTTAACAGTTTAATCACAATCAGAATCAAATTGTTTCCCCCATAATTGTGCTGCCATACCCCATAATCCAAAATGTGTTCACTCCACAATTTGGCTTTGGATCTCAGTTTGTAGCGACGTCTTTCATATTTCTACCTGCTGACACATTTGCGCTTGTTTTAGGTTTTCATTTTAAAATACATCAAATTGCGTGTGTGTCATTTCGTCCCACTGCAGTTGCCATAGACGTTGTATTGTCTGAGCCCAAACAAAGGCTTTGTGTTCAGGTTGTTTGTCTGCGACCTTCATCTGACTCAGCTGCTGATAGTGCCTTTAGTCCACAGCAGCACAGTCCAGGACTGATGAAGCACTGTGTGTTCTGTCTCATATAAAAGAATGGTGATCCCCAAAGTATGTGGCATCATTTATATTGTGATATCTGTGGTATTTATTGGTCTCTCCATAAGAATTGCATAATACATGAAAATAAGAGCTCGTGGTCACTGTATTCCCTTCACTTTCATGCAAGGTTTAAATGGTCCCATGGCATGAAATTTTCACTTTCTGAGGTTTTTGAATGTTAATGTGAGCTCCCCTACCCTGTTTAGCCCCCCTAAAAGTTGCGAAATGTGTAAACTGAGCATTTGCGGTCCTTTTCTGTGTTTGAAAAAAACACAGCTCAAACGGGCGATTCTGATCAAGGAAACTTTCTGACATCACACGGAAAATGCAGTTCCACCCCCCCGTCTGGATGTCTACACACTGTCTCTGTAAATCACGCCGAGAGAGTTTGGACTGCGAATGAGCTGCGCAATGCGAAATGCGTTTTTTTATTTGCCTGGAGGCACATTAGAGTGTTTCTAGGCTTGGAAGTCTGAGCCTCTGGACCTCTGAAACAGCAGTGGTTTAATTTTATTTTCTGTGAAAATGTGTTTTTTTCATTGAAACGGCTCTCCTTTCTTCCTCCGCTCTTAAAACACGGAAGTGGGGACGCTAAAACAAGGAACCAGCGGCGCATTTGGCCCCCCCACCCACTGCTCTGACCTATCTCTGTCCTTCTCATTTGCATTCAAGCAACAAGGCCCAGAATGAGTTGTTCAGAGAGAGATTTTTTGACCATGTCTGTGTAAATGGGTCTTTCTCATGCACTGAGTCTTGATTTTGAAGAAGGATTCATTTACAGTATTAGGGAACCATTAAGGCACCATATAAAAGCAAGTACCATGTCATGGGATCTTTAACGTTATATCATTAGCTTCTTGGGTTCTGTTTAAACACAATACAGTAGGAGGTGTATTTACCTTGTTGACATATTTGGGCTGTTATCTCAAGTCATCTTCAGAACTGTCAACGGTGTTGGTGGTGATACAGTATGTCATACAGCTCTGGAAAAAAAATAAGAGACCTCTGCATTTTTTTCTGAAATCAGCATCTCTACATGTATTACAGCCATTCCATTCCAGCATCTGTTCAATTCCAACACAAACACAAAGCTGAGCTACTTCAGTTCTTGCACCAGGAGTGGAATAAAGTCACCCAAGAACAATGTGAAAGACTTGTGGAGAGCATGCCAAGACACATGGAAGCTGTGATTAAAAATAAGGGTTATTGCACCAAATATTGATTTCTGAACTCTTCTTAAGTGTAAACATTAGTATTATGTTGTTTTAAAATGAATTTGATCTTGTTTCTTTGCATTGTCTGAGGTCTGAAAACATGTATCTTTTTTGTTATTTTGACCATTTGTCATTTTCTGCAAATAAATGCTCTAAACGATAATATTTTTATTTGGAATTTGGGGAAATGTTGTCAGTAGTTTATAGACTCAAACAAAAATGTTCCTTTTGCCCAAACACATACCTATAAGTAGTAAAATCAGAAAAACTGATAATTTTGCAGTGGTCTCTTTTTTTTTCTTTTTTTTTCCAGAGCTGTATATAAGCTGTTGTTACTTCCTGTAGACGTGGTCAGTCTTATACAGCTGGGAGGCCCAGACGTCCCGTCGCCCGGTGGCCTCAGACTGGCCACGTCTTCTGTCGTCCACTAGTCCCTGGAGGAGGGTGCCCCAGGTGTTTCATCACAGTTGATGCTGTCTGTGACCTTTTCCTGATTTCAATGGCCTCCCTGATCCAGTGTTTGAACAGTGATTTACAAAATTAACCATACAACTCTGGAATAAGAGACCACTGCAAAATGATCAGTTTTTCAGATTTGACTAGTTATGGGGAAAAGGGTCATTTTTCTTTGAGTCTATAAACTACTGACAAAATTTCTCCCAAATTGCAAATAAAAATATTATCGTTTAGAGCATTTATTTGCAGAAAATGACAAATGGTCAAAAGAACAAAAAAGATACATGTTTTCAGACCTCAAACAATGCAAAGAAACAGGATCAAATTCATTTTAAAACAACATAATACTAATGTTTACACTTAAGAAGAGTTCAGAAATCAATATTTGGTGTAATAACCCTTATTTTTAATCACAGCTTTCATGTGTCTTGGCATGCTCTCCACAAGTCTTTCACATTGTTCTTGGGTGACTTTGTTCCACTCCTGGTGCAAGAACTGAAGTAGCTCAGCTTTGTGTTTGTGTTAAAATTCAACAGACGCTGGAATGGAATGGCTGTAATACATGTAGAGATGCTGATTTCAGAAAAAAATGCAGTGGTCTCTTATTTTTTTCCAGAGCTGTATTGTATTTTTTAAAAGATGTGTTATAACACTGCAAAATCTACTTATTTTTTTTTTTTTTTTTTTTAACTTTTTAGTAAAGTAAAAATATTGTAGAGAATAAAACATAAGTAATTTAAACATGTAACTTTCTGGAGGTGGAATGTGCTTTTATTTTAGTCTTTTTTATTTTTGTCTAAAGATTTGCTGTTGTTGCCCTTTTTATATCAACACCATGAGACAGGACCTCAAATGTGCAGACGTCCTCAGCTAAAATCAATTTATAACATGCACTAAGTACCTAAAAATACACACACACACACACACGCACACGCACACGCACACGCACACGCACACACACACACACACACACACACACACACACACACACACACACACACACACACACACACACACAGGTGGCTATGCTGTTAAATAACTTTCTTATTGCTGGTGTCAGGAAACACTGATCTAAAGATATTCTGTGGTGAACTTGTAGCAGTGAGTTTTGGGTTTCGTTTTTATTTCCTGTTTATGTAGCATGTATCTGCAACGTTTTGCTCAGCTGCACTTCAGAAATGTTGAAAAAAAAAAACGGGTTCACCACTACAAAGAATTACCCAGTAGTAGCTCATTTGACTGTTATTTTCACATGAGTTGACTGATTTTAACATTATTTTGCATAATGTGGGTTGTTGGACATAATCGTGAACTCCTAGCAGCTGGTTTGTAATTTAAAAACTAAATGGAAAATAGTTTTAAGAGTTCATGTGTATGACTAAACCAACCATATACATTTTTATGGGTAGTTAACATTACAATCTCTATTAAGACTATTAAGCACAACATGGGACTTTTACATTTTACCAAATCCAAGGACATTTTCCTTTTGCTGATTTGCTGAAATAGGAATTATTGGTTTCCTCCAGTCAATTTAAAATGTGCACAATGTGATAATCTATGGGAGCTGCCCAAGTTGCTCAAGACAGGTAAAAAAAAAAAAAAAACGCGTCAATTTCCATATAATTTGTCCCACAATGAGGAACTAAATTACAAAAATGGTAGCAGTGTAACAAAAATGTTGAAAATGCATAAGTTTTCAAAGAGGAAATGATTATAATATTTTAATGTTACATTTTTTCCTGATCTATGTTGTTTCCTCATCACAAACATACCTGGAGTTTTGTTTTATTTCATTTACGCATACTTAACATACAAAGATGGATGCACCGGTCCCCAAAACAAACTTCCCACCCAAAACAACTATTGCAGACTCTATATAATACAATATAATAATGCTATAATGCTATAATAATTTTAAATAAGTGGATGATTTCAACTCCAGGACTTGCCATTCTCTACTGAACCAAAGTTAAAAGTTAGCTGTTAACTTGAAAACCACCACTACATGACATCAAAATGAGGAACAGGGTATTTTTAGGTTTGATAATGTAGACAGACTAATAAAATAGGATTACTCAAACATGTGTGAATGAAAATGGGTATGTTCTGGATGAGGTAACAGCATTGTAGGATGACTTAAAGCTCACAAAAATCTGTTTTGTGCAATTTAGAATATTTAAAGTTAGAACATTTTGCCTGCCTGAAATATGAAAATATACACATTTGTGCCCAGCCACGTCGTCCTGGAGGCGTTTTGAGTAATTTACAGTTTATTTAAAGTGTAGATTCTAAGCTTTCCAACAATGCCTTACACATGGAAATCTGAGAACATTTGAAGAATTTGTGGCCATTTGAAAGCATGCTCATGGGATTTTAGAAAGCTCTGAAAACAGCTCGAGAAGTTCTCTAAGTCCAGACCTTCTGGGCTCATTTGACATTAGGCTCAGCCCTCCCCCTGCAGATCATCATCACTGTGGTGTTTCAGGGCAGGTCAGAATTAGAAGGTACTGTTACTGGTTTAGTTCTGATTTAGTCCTGTTTTAGTCCTGGTTTAGTCCTTGGTTTAGTCTTGGTTTAGTCCTGTTTTAGTCCTTGGTTTAGTCCTGTTTTAGTCCTTGGTTTAGTCCTGGTTTAGTCCTGTTTTAATCCTATTTTAGTCCTTGGTTTAGTCTTGATTTAACCCTGTTTTAGTCCTGTTTTGGTCCTGGTTTAGTCCTGTTTTAGTCCTGGTTTAGTCCTGTTTTAGTCCTGGTTTACTCCTGTTTTAGTCCTTGGTTTAGTCCTTGGTTTAGTCCTGTTTTGGTCTTGGTTTAGTCCTGCTTTAGTCCTGTTTCAGTCCTGTTTTTAGTCCTTGGTTTAGTCCTGGTTTAGTTCTGTTTTAGACCTGGTTCAGTCTTGGTTTAGTCCTGTTTTAGACCTGGTTCAGTCTTGGTTTAGTCCTGTTTTAGTCCTGTTTTAGTCTTTGTTTAATCTTTGTTTAGTCCTGGGTTAGTCCTGTTTTGGTCCTGGTTTAGTCCTTGGTTTAGTCCTGTTCAATCAGAAGAAGAAGAAGTGACTTTATTGATCTCACATATATATATATATATATATATATATATATATATATATATATATATATATATATATATATATATATATATATATTAGGAGCAGTGGGCAGCACACATTACTACGCCCGGGGACCATTTCCATGATCTTCTTGCTTCGGTTTGGTCAGGACCTAAGCTGGAGGATTTTACCTATGGTGCATGTTTTGGGTTGATGGGGGAAACCGGAGTGCCCGGAGGAAACCCACCCAGACACGGGGAGAACATGCAAACTCCACACAGAAAGGCCCAGGCGACCCGGGGATCGAACCCAGACCATGCATGCAAACTCCACACAGAACACACACGGAAAGGCCTGGGCGACCCGCGGATCGAACCCGGAACCTTCTTGCTGTGAAGCAAGAGCGTTAGCCACTCAGCTACCGTGCCGCCAAGAATTAAAGAAGTATACAAGTATACAAGCCCACATGTTATGAGTGACTAGTCTTAATATTTTGTGTATTTGCAAACAAAAGCTGGTATTTTGTACACCAGAGCGGCTGCCGTGGTTGAAATGCAGAGCTCATAATGCCCCGATAGTCTGAACGGAGGTGTTCATGCTTGCATTATCATTTTACAAGTGCCTTTTAAAGCCGGGGATCACAGGGCGGACATTGGTCACATTGTGGCCGTGTGTGAGTTTGTATGGGGGGGATTTGATTGACAGTCAGAGAGCAGAGGTCCGGTCATACCTGAGGCCCAGAGGGGAGGGGGGCAGAGGGGCGACAAGTCCAGAGTATGAGAGTATGGGGCATGTGAGTGTGGCATGTGAGAGGGGGAGCGAGGGAGCGAGGGACCGAGGGGAAAGGGGTGAGAAGCCCAGAGAAAAAGGTATGTGTTAGAGGAAGGGGGAAAGAGAGAGGGGGGTGACAAGTCATGAGTATGAGGTATGTGTGTGTATGAGAGAGAAAGAGAGAGAGGGGGATGGGAGAGAGAGAGAGAAGAGGGGTAAGAAAATATGAAATAAGAGAGAGTATTATGGTTATTATGGTTTAGGATAGAGGGAGAGAAGACAAGAGAAGAGAGAGAGAGACAGAGAGAGGGATGGGGGAGAGAGAGAGAGAGAGAGAGAGAGAGAGAGAGAGAGAGAGAGAGAAGAGGGGTGAGAAAATATGAAATAAGAGAGAGTATTATGGTTTAGGATAGAGGGAGAGAAGACAAGAGAAGAGAGAGAGAGACAGAGAGAGGGATGGGGGGAGAGAGAGAGAGAGAGAGAGAGAGAAGAGGGGTGAGAAGGAAAATGGGGGAAGGAAATATGAATATATGAAAAGAGAGTATTATGGTTTAAGATAGAAGGAGAGAAGACAAGAAGAGAGAGAGAGAGAGAAGAGAAGAGGGGTGAGAAGGAAAAGGGGGGAAGGAAATATGAAATAAGAATGTATTATGGTATAGGGTAGAGGGAGAGAAGACAAGAGGAGAGAGAGAGAGAGAGAAGAGAGAGAGAAAAGAGAAGAAGGGTGATAAGGAAAAGGACGGAAGGAAATATGAAATAAGAGAGAATATTATGGTATTGGATAGAGTCAGAGAAGACAAGGAGAGGAGAGAGAGAGAGAGAGACAGAGACAGAGAGAGGGATGGGGAGAGGGAGGAGAGAAGAGGGGTGAGAAGGAAAAGGGGGAAGGAAATACATAATAGGAGAGAATATTATGGTTTAGTATAGAGAGAGAGAAGACAGAGAGAGAGAGGTGAAGAGGAGGAGCAGAGTACAGAAAGATACAGTAGGGGAGGGAGAGAACGAGAAAGAGAGAAGATGAGGAAGAAGAAAGAAGGGAGGAAGCGATAAGTCAGAACTACGAAGCATGAGAGGGGGAAGGAGAAAGGGGCAGAAAGAGAGAAACAACAAAGGGTCAGATGAAAGGAGAGAGAAAAGGGGTGAATAAAACCAGAGTGTAAGGCATGTATCAAAGAGAGAGAGTGAGAAAAGAGGAGAGTGAAAGAAGAGAAGAGGGGTTGTGGCGGATTAGCAGGGGCTCGACCGGGGGCATAGGGCTTCACACTGAGCACAAACAGAGAGGATCACAGCGTTCTGTAACATGTGCTCTGAGCGCCCTGCACTGTGGCCTGTGGGTCAGACTGTGGCACAAATACTCCAGGATCCATGTCAGCCTCAGTATTGTGAAATGGAACAGTGGGCTGAATGTCTCTCCTCACTCTTCATACCATTTCTTTTACATGTGTTCTGTCTAAAGCCACATATACTGATCAGCTATAAGGTAATTCTGATGTAATAAAGCACGGTTGTTGGACTCAAAAGCAAATCAGAACTCACGTAAGGTTAAGAGGTTTATTGTACAGATGGATACGGTAATGGGAAAAGGGGACCAGTGGCGGCAGGCAGGCACAAGGTAGGGGGATCCAGAGCAGGCCTCAGCAAACTGTTCCACAAAGAGCCAGTGTGGCTGCAGGTTTAGGTTCCAACAAACCAAGAGCACACCTGCAACTGTCTGAAGACTGAGATCAGTTGATTAAATGAGTCAAGTCTGATATGCTGCTGCTTGGTTGGAAAGAAAACCTGCAGCCACACCGGCCCTTTGTGGAACACTTTGCCCAGGTCTGGTCCAGAGGAACATGAGGCACAAGAAGAACAGGGGAGCCGAGAGGGGAGATCCTGGGAGCAGAAAACAACAAAAATTACAAAAGGTCCAGAAACAAACACCAAACAGTTTTCAGCAAACAAGATCTTGAGAAGCGTGAGCCACGAGCTAGTTAACGATGTGGTAAAACTGAGGAACTGGCCAGGAGTGGACGAAGAACTGGGTTGATATAGGCAGGAGTAGATTGGGGATGGATCTCAGGTGTGTGATGACAAGGAGACTGCAGCTGGTGTAAGGCGACTCCATCCAGGCAGGCAAGACAGACAAACACAGACAGGAGGGGCGAAGGGAGAGACTGGAGGGCCATGACAGCTCAAGTCTGTCACTGCTCCAGACAGGCCGCCCCAGTGGTGCTGAAGGACGCAAAAGCATGCCAAATGCAGAGAAAAATTATCCTACATGTGAAATGTCTTGCCTAAGGGCACAACAACTAGTGGCTGCAGCCTCACTGTAGTCAGTCTCCCATCCAAGTACTAACCGGGCCAACCCCGCTGAGCTTCAGAGATCAGACAAAACCAGACACTGACCAGGTGGTGATGGATGATTTGTGGGTTGCTGATTAAAATTAAAGAGGGGGTGTTGTGTACAATTGTTGGACCTTTGTACTGTAGGTTTTAGATGACATCCATGCTTGAGTAATTTAGCGATCTATCTCGGGCCCTATCCGAACCGTCCTTACGGTTAGCTGTAAGATTATGTGCAAAGCTCCACCAACAAGCCTCGGTCATCCATGTTCCCACACAACAATTCTCCCTAAATATACAAAAGCATGATACAAAACTATACACTACAGCTTTACAAACTAGTGCTGATATAAAAACCAAAATTAATCTAATTAATTACAGGATTTGTAATTAATTAATCTAATTAATCGCATTTTAAGAGTGTGAGAGAGTGAGCGAGTGATTAAGCGAACCCACTTTGTGATTGAGTTTGTCAGTTTTCAAGTGGTTGCTTTGCTCATCCGTTTCCCAAATTCTGCGAGGGTGGTTTGGTGGTTTGGTGGTTTGGTGAGGTGCGCACTATCACTGGTAATAATAGAACTTGTCCGGACGTGTTTCGCGTTCAAATGATCCGTCAGGCTGGAGCAGTTTCGATGATCGGAAAATTCTTTTTGACAAAAGCTACAAATCACCGCGTTCTTGTTGATCGTTCCATCTTCGTTCTTTTTATAAATAAACTTGCCGTTCAAAGGCCCTGGCAGCGATTTGCTCACCGCACACCAAATTTAAAATGTGCGTGCATTGAATTGCCGCTCATAATTAATTGCGTTAATTTTTATAACGCGTTAATTTGCAGTGTAATAAATTAATCGAATTAACGCGTTAAACTGACAGCCCTATTACAAACCTTTACAAAAGTTTCTTTACGCTGATTGTAATGTGAGCACTGTGACTCAGTGTCAAAAATGAAAGTGAAACTACAAATTCTGCATTCTGAAAGCAATAAAGGCATGGTGATAAAAACATGTGTTAGCAACTAATACCCCATAGGAGTGTCAGTATTGGACAAAATCTATTGCAACTATTCAAATATATCCTGTTATATTTTATTTCACACAGTCAAACTCAGTGAAAAGCTTTGGTTGACGTGACACAAATTCTGCACTTACATTCTCGCCAAGTCCATTTACCTACTTCCTCCCTGTTCCAGCGGAGACACGTCAAACCTCCCTTGGCTCTGTATTAAGCCTGTGCTAATCTGATTGTCTTCCTCCTCTTTGTCTACAGTAATCATGACAGAGGAAACAGGAACCCGGCCCTCGCAGCCTCTTCAGCGTCTTGAGTGTCAAGCTCCACCAAAACACACTGGGACAGAGGACAGAGGAGGAGGTCCAGAGGTGTGTGAACTGTGATAATGAAAGTATTAACTGACCAAAACGTAAAACTCTAAATGAAATGTGAAGCTAATCTCCAGCTAATTACACACTGTACCAGACGAACGGCAAGGCCCAGGGGACCAGAAGAGATCGGTTTAAAATAATTGAGTAGATGTTATACTGTATTCGCAGATTTTACTGGAAAATTGACAATCGTGTCAGTCAATTCAGTCAGTCACCAAAATTATGTAAAATGTTTGTCCATGCAGTATCGGCGTTTCTTTTGAGATATTGATCAACAATTGGATAATAGCTGGCCCTGTCCTCTTCCTGAAAGTGTCCTACTTGTGTCCAAGGTTTATGCATTGTTTAGAAAATTCCCAGGGGCAGCCAATAATGAATAAATAATCAATTAAAAACAGCACATGCACAAAAGCTGATATGTGCACAAATGATGCACACATGTTTCGGGTGATTCAAAAGCTATGTGGGGAGGGGGCAAAAAGTGTCTATTTAGAACAGGGGTGGGCAATTATTTTTCCCCAGGGGCCAAATGAGAAGCAGAAAATATTGTTGAGGGTCAAAAGTTTGAAGTCGACTCTGGTTATTAATTTTATTTTTAGCTGGTAAGTTCTGTGTTGTTATTATTAAGTAATGAGAGAGTGAAGTTTTACAAAAACTGAATTTATTCAGTGAAATAATTCAAAACAATGGTAAACGTGAAACATTTGTAACTCTTTTTCAGTCACATTAACCCCACAATGCTTTCTGAGTTTAACTTTCTTAACTTTGTATTAAGACACGCAATGTCTTTGTTTGCCAAATAATATAATACAAGATCAAGATTCAAGATTCAAGATTCTTTATTTGTCATATGCAGAATCAACACGAGGTCAACAATGCAATGAAATGCTTAGGATCAGAAGAACCGTTGACTCGCTAAGATAGTCAAGAAGTACTAATAACATGCAATAATAGTACATGGTAAAAAAAAGTGTTGCAAAGTGCAGGGGAAGAAGTAAACAATATAATAAACAATATAATAAACAATATAATAAAATATGTAATAAAATGTAATAAAATAAAAAAGCAAGGTACAATGTACAAGGTGCAGGTAGGATTAAATCAAGATCAAATAAGGTGTAAGTATTTCACAGATTGCACATAGTATGGTGTGGTGTAGGTGTTGCATGTGGATTTCATATTGCACATAGTATGATACAAATATTGCACATAGTATGATATAAATATTGCACATAGGTTATTGCACTGATTATTGCACATGTAACAGTAATTTACAGTGAGGTAGTGACAGACATGATATAGTCATATAGAGCAGCAGTAGTAAACATAATTATGCATAATGAAAGGTAGTTTAGTGCAGTATTATTGAGAGTTCAGTGTTATTTAGAGTATTACCCAGAGTTCAGTAGTCTGACAGCTTGGGGGTAATAGCTGTCTTTGAGTCTTTTTGTGCGTGCTGGCAGGCTCCTGTATCGTCTACCAGAGGGTAGCAGACGGAAGAGTCCTTGTGCCGGATGAGTATGGTCCTTAGTGATGCTGCGTGCCTTACGCAGACCCCTGCTGTGGTAAATGTCCTGGATGGAGGGGAGACTGCTGCCAGTGATGTCCTCTGCCGCTCGCACTACCCTCTGTAGTGCTTTGCGGCTCTGAGCGGTGCAGTTCCCATACCACACTGTGATGCAGCCCGTCAGCAGGCTCTCGATGGTGCACCTGTAGAAGTTTGTGAGGATGCTGGTGTTCATACCAAACTTCCTCAACTTCCTCAGGAAGTAGAGTCTTTGTCGGGCTTTCTTAACCACAGTGTCTGTATGTAGTGTCCAGGACAGATCCTCAGTGATGTGTACCCCAAGGAACTTTAAAACTGCTGACCTGCTCCACCTCAGCGTTGTTGATGGAGATGGGGGGATGCTGGTCTACACGCTGTCTCCTGAAGTCCACGATCATTTCCTTAGTTTTGCTGACGTTCAGAGAGAGGTTATTTTCCTGACACCAGCTGGTCAGTGATTTCACCTCGTCTCTGTAGGCGCTCTCATCGTTGTTGGTGATGAGGCCTAGGATGGTGGTGTCGTCAGCAAACTTGAGGATGGTGTTGGACCTGTGCCTGGCGGTACAGTCATAGGTGAACAGGGAGTACAGGAGAGGGCTGAGAACACAGCCCTGGGGTGCCCCAGTGCTGAGGACACGTGTGGAGGAGACGTGGCTGCCGATCCTCACCGCCTGTGGCCTGTTGGTGAGGAAGTCCCATATCCAGCAGCAGATGGACGTCCCCAGGCCCAGGGCGGTGAGCTTAGAGACCAGTTTTGAGGGGATTATGGTGTTGAATGCCGAGCTGTAGTCGATGAAGAGCATTCTCACATACGTGTTTCCTCTCTCCAGGTGACTGAGAGAGGTGTGGACTGCTAGAGCAATAGCGTCGTCTGTAGACCTCTTTGCTCTATATGCAAACTGCAGGGGGTCCAGGGTGGGGGGGAGGGGGTCACAGATGTGTCTCTTCATGATTCGTTCAAAGCACTTCATGATGACAGATGTGAGTGCTATGGGCCGATAGTCATTAGGACAGGATGCTGTGGGGGTCTTTGGGATGGGGACTACAGTGGAGGTCTTGAAGATGGTGGGCACGATAGACTGGCTCAGAGACAGGTTGAAGATGTTGGTGAACACCCCGGCGAGTTGGTCAGCACAAGCCCTCAGCACCCGTCCGGGGATGCCGTCGGGTCCTGGTGCTTTGCGGGGATTCACTCTCTTGAACGCCCGTCTCATTGTAGCAGTGTCTATACAAAGTACAGCGTCTTCACTGTCCACATGGGGTCTGGTGACAGGCGTGGTGTTATCTGCATCAAACCGGGCGTAGAAGGTGTTGAGTTCGTCCGGAAATGATGCGCTGGACAGTTCCACAGGCCCGCTCCTCCCCTTGTAGTCAGTGATGCAGCGTAGCCCATGCCACACCCGTCTCGGGTCACTGCTCTGCTGGGCAGACTCCACTCTCTCCCTGTAGTCCCTCTGGGAAGTCCTGATGGTCTTTCTGAGGTCGTACTTGGCTGCTTTGTAGGCTTCGGGGTCTCCTGAGTTGAAGGCGGCAGTGCGAGCTTTCAGTTTAGCACGCACCTCCGGTCCCGCCCAGGGTTTCTGATTAGGGTAAGTGCAGATGGAGATTTTGGGCACCGTGTCCTCAATGCACTTCCCTATGTAGCCTACGACAGAGTCTGTGTACGCATTAATGTCACCATCCGCTGCGTCTGCAAACATCTGCCAGTCTGTTGTTTCAAAGCAGTCCTGTAGCACCTCATCAGACATACTGCTCCATTTGTGTATTTGTCTGGGAACCGGTTTTTCCAGTTTAAGCCTTTGTTTGTACGCAGGCAACAGCAAGATGGCGCTATGGTCAGATTTATCAAAGGCTGGGCGGAGGAGGGGTTTGTAACTGTCTTTAAATGGGGTGTAGCAATGGTCTAAAGTCTGCCCCCCCTGGTGGGGAGGGATATGTGCTGGTAGTATTTCGGTAGAACCGTTTTCATATTGGCTCTATTGAAATCCCCCACCACAATGAAAGCTGCATCAGGGTGTGAGTTTTCAAGTCCATTTATAATCCCATACAGTTGTTCTAGGGCTTCTGTTTTATCAGCTTGTGGTGGAATATAGACTACAGTGAGGATTACAGAGCTAAAATCTCTAGGCAGATAGAAGGGTCTAACTTTGATGGTTAGCAGCTCTAGGGCTGGAGTGCAGCGAGTTGTTAAAATACGTGCGTCTGTTGCCCACAAAGAGTTAACCATAAAGCACACACCCCCACCACAAGACTTGCCTGAGTCCTCCGTTCTGTCCTGCCTGTATATAGTGAAATTGTCCGGGGTAACGGCGCTGTCAGGAATGGTTGGGTCCAGCCATGTTTCCGTGAAGGCAAGAACGCAACAGTTCCTCGTGTCCCGTTCGAAATAAATCCGTGCGCGCAGGTCATCCAGTTTATTCCTCAGAGACTGGACGTTTGCAAGCAGGATAGAGGGAAGAGTAGGTCTGTTGTGTCTCTGGCGGGTTCTCCACAGCACACCGGCTCGTTTCCCTCGCCGCGTTCTCCTCCTCTTGCGGCGCCAGAGTAAACAAAGGGGCAGGATGTCCACCGCCGATGCCTCGAAAACCGGCTTAAAGTCCGCGCTTACTGACGGACGTAGCTCCAAAAGTGAGCTACGGTCGTACACATAGCGTGGGAGTGCAGTGCACTCCCACGCTGTTGTGACATATCCCAAGATATGTCACAACATTTTTGTCCAACTGCCAAACTGTGTAGAAAAAAAAGTCAAAGTTAGCATGTTTTAGTGTTTGTTTGTTTGTTTGTTTTCTTGATCAGTGAGAGAAATCTCGCCTCTGTTGAGCTTTAACAAGTGCATCAAAGTCAGGTTCATGTTTGAGGTGGAGATGTGAAGCACGTCCGACACATGATCATCAGTACAAATGCATTATGTACAATTTTGAAAGTAGGTTTTATTTTCTTAATTCCAAGCAACCTTTTGTGGGCTGGTCAGAGTTGGCTCGCGGGCCGTATGTGGCCCCCAGGCCTTGAAATGCCCGGGTCTGATTTAGAAGAACTTGAGCGAGATAGATAGATAGATTGATCGATGGATCACTGGTCTATTGCTCTTTGGTTGTTATTCCATCTATGTTTTTTTTTACCCTCTGTTATATATTTTATTTGATCAGTGAGCTACTGTACCCAAAACAATTTCCCTTGTGGATCAATAAAATTAGTCTAAGTCTAAGTCTAAGATAGATGGATAGATAGATAGATAGATAGAACTAGACAGGAACTTGTTTAGAGCTCTTTTCTGAGCTACAGATGAGTCAAGCTCTGCAGCTCTACAGATCCTGCCTTCTTCACCATCTTATTATTTACTCAAGACAAGAGCTTATCTTGAGGCTTTCCACCCAGCAGACCACAGCATTGAAGAGGACACTGGAGATGACTGTCTGGTAGAACATCAGCAGGAGCTTCTGGCAGCTATTACGACTTCTGTTAAAGCCTTCTGAGAAAGTACAGCTCGCTCTGTCCCTTTCTGTACAGCAGATCTGTATCCTCAGACCAGTCCAGTCTGTGGTCAAGCTGTAGGTCCAAATACTTAACACTCTACAACCTCCACAGTGTCCCCCTCAGTGGTCACAGGTTGCAGCTGTGGCCTGCTCCTCCTAAAAGTCCACCACTATCTCTTTGGTCTTTGCAGTGTTCAAGTATTTTGAATATTTGAGAACAGTTTTAGTCCTTGCTTAGTCCTGGTAAATATCTTTTAAATCTACGGATTCTGTGGACCGTAATAAGATTAATACCATTTTGTTCAGAATGAGGGAGAATTGTCCCATTACAGAAATGTGTCTTCTACATTTGACCTATCCTTTCCTTCACTGAAGTTTTGTACCTAAAACATTCCTAGAGCTGTGCTGTATTTTCCTAACCTGGGAAATCCCAGGCTGCTTTGCACGATCGTTCCGATCTGAAAGACAGCCTGGCAACGAGGCTAAGCGAGGGATCCTGAGCGGGGAAGCCAATCAGAGAGCGGGGAGGGGTGGAAAGACGGTGATGCGTACTACACGACAACCGGAAGCGGGTCCACCTTCTTACACAAACGGCAGTAATCGCTCGGTGCCATTGTTTACCTTATTGTTTGCCTTCTGTTTTTGTGGAGATTGGGGAAAATGGTGGTGTTTCCTTTTCTTCTCTCCGGTCGTCGCTCTAACTACATCATCAAGTACAACTGACATGATTGGCTATGGGCTACGTACAGTGGCTTGCGAAACTATTTGGCTCCCTTGAACTTTGTGACCTTTTGCCACATTTCAGGCTTCAAACATAAAGATATAAAACTGTAATTTCTTGTGAAGAATCAACAACAAGTGGGACACAATCATGAAGTGGAACACACTTTATTGGATATTTTAAACTTTTTAACAGAGGATTTTCAGACGAAAAATTGGGCGTGCAAAATCATTCAGCCCCTTTACTTTCAGTGCAGCAAACTCTGTCCAGAAGTTCAGTGAGGATCTCTGAATGATTCAATGTTGACCTAAATGACTAACGCTGATAAATGGAATCCACCTGTGTGTAATCAAGTCTCTGTATAAATGCACCTGCACTGTGATAGTCTCAGAGGTCTGTTTAAAGCGCAGAGAGCATCATGAAGAACAAGGAACACACCAGGCAGGTCCGAGATACTGTTGTGGAGAAGTTTAAAGCTGGATTTGGATACAAAAAGATTTCCCAAGCTTTAAACATCCCATGATCACTCTGGATGAACTGCAGAGGTCTACAGCTGAGGTGGGAGAATCTGTCCATAGGACAACAATCAGTCGTATACTGCACAAATCTGGCCTTTATGTAAGAGTGGCAAGAAGGAAGCCATTTCTTAAAGATATCCATAAAAAGTGTTGTTTAAAGTTTGCCACAAGCCACCTGGGAGACACACCAAACATGTGGAAGAAGGTGCTCTGGTCAGATGAGACCAAAATCGAACTTTTTGGCAACAATGCAAGACGTTATGTTTGGCGTAAAAGCAGCACAGCTCATCACCCTCAACACACCATCCCCACTGTCAACCATGGTGGTGGCAGCATCATGGTTTGGGCCTGCTTTTCTTCAGCAGGGACAGGGAAGAGGGTCGTTAAAATTGATGGGAAGATGGATGGAGTCGCAAATACAGAGACCATTCTGGAAGAAAACCTGATGGAGTCTGCAAAAGACCTGAGACTGGGACGGAGATTTGTCTTCCAACAAGACAATGATCCAAAACATAAAGCAAAAGCTACAATGGAATGGTTCACCAAAAAACATATCAAGCAGTGTCTAGAATGGCCAAGTCAAAGTCCAGACCTCAATCCAATTGAGAATCTGTGGAAAGAACTGAAAACTGCTGTTCACAAACGCTCTCCATCCAACCTCACTGAGCTCGAAAGCTGTTTTGCAAGGAGGAATGGGCAAAAATATCAGTTTCTCGATGTGCAAAACTGATAGAGACATACCCCAAGCGACTTGCAGCTGTAATCGCATAAGGTGGCGCTACAAAGTATTAACTCAATGGGGCTGAATGATTTTGCACACCCAATTTTTCATTTTTTATTTGTTAAAAAAGTTTAAAATATCCAATAAAGTGTGTTCCACTTCATGATTGTGTCCCACTTGTTGTTGATTCTTCACAAGAAATTACAGTTTTATATCTTTATGTTTGAAGCCTGAAATGTGGCAAAAGGTCACAAAGTTCAAGGGAGCCAAATAGTTTCGCAAGCCACTGTAAATGCTAAATGATAGACATTCGTAACGCCCAAAAAACGGCCGTTGGCAATTGTAAACCACACCTCTGCTACAAAATATTCAGTAGGTGGCTCCCAGGCCATATATCTTGTGATATGGTCAGGTGTAAACCAGGCAAGTATTTTCCTGCTCTATGTTAAAAAGTTGTATACATTACAACAGGGGTCCTTAACCTTTTCACTCTCAGGGCCCAATGTTCTCTGTACACAGTAACCTGGAGCCCAATCTCATATTAAATTCATAATATTGATTGTGGGGCCCTCAATTCAAGGAGGTGGTCATGGCCGTACTTTGTCCCCTGGCCCTATAGTTAAGAATCACTGTATTACACTTTTACTGAGTTTTTGATACATTTTACAGGCTATGAAATATATCACAGGCTACACGAAATAATCAAAAATTTAAATTAAGACTTAGATGCACTTTAATGATGCTAGGACCACCTCTTAGGAGCAAGGCTTGGTCAGGACTCTAGTGGAAGGGTCTTGATGATGGATACTGGAGTAAATCCTATAGTGAGACTGTTCTGGAGAGGATATGCAAATTCCTCATGCAAATTTCAACCAGGAACCACTAGCCACCCAGCCACTATGACACGTGAAGCGATTCTGATACCACATAATTTGACTTAGTACCAGACAAGCTATAAGACCCACAACTCCACGTGGATGAAGTGAAAGAGATATTAGATGAGCTTTACTCCCCGTGTGGGTCCATTGTCAGAGGTCAAAACGGCTCTGAGTTTGCCTGGAAGAATCCATGACTCATCGCTGTACCAGCGAGTGAGTCTGGTAACGCTTGGTCCAAAATGCGCTGCGGTTGCGCGTAGACAGACAGCTAAGTGAACCAATCAGAGATTGCGCCATCTTGATTCAAAACTGAGGCGGAACTTCCGCTGCCTAAGAGTGACTTTGCGGGCAAAGGCGGGTGCACTGACGTCACCATCTTTGAACGAATCAGAATCGCGGAGTCCGTTTTTAACCGGAGGAGCGAGAGTGGATGGAGGGTGTCCAAATGGTATCGCGCTGTATAGGAAATACAGAGAGATATCATTTGGCTGGCCAGGTAAGCTCTGAGTGACTCGCCAATGTAAACGGTAGAGATAAGCCTGTGTGTCGTGCATTTTAATGGAAGAGTCTGGCCTCTGTTTCCACCTCATTCAGGATCACTGTAGCTTCGCACGTTATAAACCAGCGTGACGTTATGAGCTGATGTGGGTATTTGATTTGTAATGATTTGGTCAAAAACATGTGGCTTCTTTTGACGTCAGTGTTTTTGCTATTATGGGATATACAGTAAAATCATGTTAAGATGAAAGATAGGAATGGACGGGCTGTCTTAAACCTATAGGGACAAGTGAATGAAATAATACAGGAGAGATAACAAATTGACTGTACCGGTATATACAGCTCTGGAAAAAATAAGAGACCACTGCAAAATTATCAGTTTTTCTGATTTTACTACTTATAGGTAGTCTGGTTAACACCTGACCATATCACAAGTGAGATATGGGTCTGGAAACTCGCTTCGAAAAATCCCGTAGCGGAGGTGTGGTTTGCGATTGCCAACGGCCGTTTATTGGGCGTTATGAATGTCTATCATTGAGCGTATACGTAATCATGTCAGTTGTCAGTTCAAACTACAAGCTTCCGTTTGTCATGTAGTACGCGTCACCGTCTTGCCACACCTCCCCCGCTCTCTGATTGGGGCCCTAAATCTGGGACTCTCGCTTGGACGAGTTTCCAGGCCGCCTTCCAGTTCGAAACGAACGGAAGCGGCCTGGGAATTCCCAGGCTAACTTATAGGTATTTCTTTGGGCAAAAGGAACATTTTTGTTTGAGTCTATAAACTACTGACAACATTTCCCCCAAATTCCAAATTAAAATATTATCGTTTAGAGCATTTATTTGCAGAAAATGACAAATGGTCAAAATAACAAAAAAGATACCGTACTTTTTGTACTCTAGAGCGCACCTGACTATAAGCCGCACCAACCAAAAAAAAAAAAAAGATTTTTACATATATAAGCCACACCTGACTATAAGCCGCAGATGTCCACATTGTAAATTGAGATATTTACACAGAAAGATGGTACACAAAAGGATTTTTAAAAATTTTAATTATCGTAAATACCTCACTTATTTACCGTAGGTATTTTCACCTACCAGAAAAGTCACTGATCGCTATCTTCTTCTTCCTCCTGTGCACTGAAACCACTGAAGTCGTCATCTTCAGTGTTGGAATTGAACAGCTTCAGCATGTCTTCATCACACATTTACATTCGCTGTCTTGATAAAGAATTAATCCATACATAAGCCGCACCTGACTATAAGCCATAGGGTCCAAAGTGTGAGAAAAAAGTAGCGGCTTATAGTCCGAAAAGTACGGTACACAAGATCAAATTCATTTTAAAACAACATAATACTAATGTTTACACTTAAGAAGAGTTCAGAAATCAATATTTGGTGCAATAACCCTTATTTTTAATCACAGCTTTCATGTGTCTTGGCATGCTCTCCACAAGTCTTTCACATTGTTCTTGGGTGACTTTATTCCACTCCTGGTGCAAGAACTGAAGTAGCTCAGCTTTGTGTTTGTGTTGGAATTCAACAGACGCTGGAATGGAATGGCTGTAATACATGTAGAGATGCTGATTTCAGAAATAAATGCAGTGGTCTCTTATTTTTTTTCCAGAGCTGTATGTCTGTACCTCAAAAATTCAAATTCTCTGCTTCACCAAGTTAACAACAGTTGAGATTGGTAAGGGCTGAAATCATCGAAATGATTCTAGTGAAGGTGTATTGAGTTTAAAACACAGTGGAGAACCTGTATTACCACATGACATCACAAGGTGGAACAAGGTGAACATGCAAATGAAGCAAAACTCAACTCCAAGTATGTTTGTAATGAGGAATCAAATTATTTGGGAATGTAGACAGACTAATAATAAAGGGCTACTCAAGCATGTGAATGAAACAAAACCCAACTAGTTATATTTTTGATGAAGGAACAACATTCTAACTTGGCTTAAAACTCACAAGAGTCAATTTTGTACAATATATAACCTTTCTCATGCCAGGATATTCCTCCTTGTACTGCCGTGAAGTTCAAATTAGCATTTATAGAATTAAAGATGTAACATAGTGTATCATGATTACTTGAGAGCCAGTGGGTTACATTCCTCTGCATCTCTAAGTCAGTTTCTATTTTATTTTTATCACTGAATTAAACACACCGGGCATAAAGCACAAGTCAGCAGTGTCTAAAAGGGTACATTGTAGTGTACTATGTAATCTACACCAGCTCTAATTCCTCTGATCCGTATCGCCGCTGCTCCCACCGCTCCCACATCAGGTTTCAGTGAAAGCCAAGAATGCATCGTAGGTAGTGATAAGAATAGGCATTTTATTGTTGAGCGTTGCCTTGGCCTTAATGCTGTAATACATGTTATCAGAGCGCACAAGATGCCACTCTGAGCTGTGTGGACGACTGCGGTATCCATATGGAGCAGTCTGGGGACGTTTGGTATACCAAGAGACCAGAGGTGTGGACTCGAGTTATGTGACTTCGACTCGAGTCAGACTCGAGTCACGAATTTGATCACTTTAGACTCGACTCGACAAAATGTACAAACACTTGCAACTCGACTTGGACTTCAATATCAATAACTCGTGACTTCACTTGGACTTAGGCCTTTTGACTTGTGATGACTTGCTACGTCCAATGAAAAAAAAAAAACTCTAAAAGTATGTTGATAAGGACCGCACTCGTTGTACTTGTGAATCTGCGAAAATGTATGCAAAGAGCATGTGCGCGCGGCTTGCACAACATCCAATCACAGTAGATCTACGTTGCTTTCATTCAACCGCATCCAAGGCAGATCTTGCAGACATTATATGATTTGTAGGAATTGTATTTCTTTGTAAAGGGGACTCGAAATGACTCGAAACTAAAATGCTAGGACTTTGGACTTGACTTGAGACTTGTGAGCTTTGACTTCGGACTTGACTCGGCACTTGGATACTCTTGACTCGGGACTTCACTTGGACTTGAGTGCAAAAGACTTAGACTTACTTGGGACTTGCCCAGCAATGACTTTGTCCCACCTCTGCAAGAGACTAAAATGTATCTAAATATGGTTTATTAAAGACCCTATATTATGCAAAATTCACTCTTGTGAATTTTAAGCCATGTTAGAATGCCGTTAGCTCCTCAAACACATGCATTTGTGTTGTTTCAATCATACATATCTGAGTAACCCTTTATTATTAGTCTGTCTACATCTCCAGAGCTCAAAATGTTATGTTCCACCTTGTGATGTCACCCAAGTGGTAGTTTACAAATAAAGAGCCATCTTTTACCTTTTGTTTAGTAGAAATTGGCAATTCCAGGCCTGAAATCATCCATATAATTCTAAGTAAGGTGTTGGAGTTTAAAACACATTGGAACACTTCCTGGATTACCACATGGGTGATTTCTGTTTAAGAGAAGAACTAAAAAGAACTAAATATGAAGGTTTTATGTGTTAAATGTGTCAATGAAAAAAAGCACAAGTCCACATGTTTGTGATGAGGAAACATTATTACATAGATCAGAAAATGGCACAATATGGGCTCTTTAAAAATATCAGTCAATTAAAATAAATATTTAACCTCTTAAAGGTGTAAAGTAAATGCATCTTTTCTTACATTTATTCACTTACAGATATCTAAATATATATAAATATTTATTCCACCATTTTTGTTTCTTGTTTGTTCATTATCGCTTCCTGCAATCCATTATCCACACGACAGGCTGAAGGAGGGAGCAGTGAAATAAGCAAAAGTTGGGTTAGTAACAGTTAAAGCCACAGTATGTAACTTTATGGAGAAAATAGAAGTGAAAACCATACTTCAGAACGTAAGTTTTATGCCACAAATTATAGTAAAATTGCCATTTGCATGAAAATAACCAGGTTGTCAGATTTGTGGAGTTGCAAACCTGCTCATATTATTATACACTTTTAATGGTAAAAAATAATAATAATAAATAAATAAATAAATAAATAAATAAATAAAATACAAGCTTTCATTTTAGTATATTTTTTGGTTTAAAAATAGTTTTAAATTATTATTTTTTAATTATATAAAATGTACCAAATGTGCAACACTAAGCAAGAAAGGAGGGATATGAGAGCAGAAAGGGGAAGAGAAGGAGAGAGAGGGTGGCGGGGAGAAAATGGAGAGAAAGAGAAAGGGGGTGAGATAGAAAAAGGGGGAGAGGAGAAAATCCTTGTACTGGGAACATGGGAACATGTTGTTGAGTGTGTCGCCTCTGTGTTCCAGATAAGTTGTTTGTGTTGCCGGGCGAGCTCCAGTAAAGCCATTTGAACAGAGCAAATGTGGAGCATTAAGGTGCTGACAGACCACACAAGCCCTGCTGATGGACACATAAGCTCCGTGTTAAGTAACAAGAGACTCCAGGGGCCCCTCCATAAACCATTCACTATTAAACTGCTGATAAACTGGAGATATTACTGTATGTTTTAATTCTTTATTAAACATATCCTTGAAGCACTGTATGTTGAAAGCTTTACTGGATGTGTCATATTTGTTGGTTTAGTCTTGACTTGGATTAGTCCTTGTTAAAGATCCCATGACATGGTACTTCTTGATGCTTTTATATGGCTCCTTAATGGTTCCCTAATACTGTAAATGAATCCTTCTTCAAAATCAACACTCAGTGCATGAGAAACAGAGATAAGATGAGAAAGAGTAATTTTTCTCTCTCTGAACACTCCATAATGGGCGTTGTTGCTTGAATGCAAATGAGGAGAAAAGAGCTGGCCTATAGTAGAGGGTGGGGGCGTGGCCAAACTCTCCGCTCTCGGCTCTGAGCTCTCAGCTGATCCATTTCCATGTTTTTGCACAGGGGGAGAGATTTGAAGCGTTCCATTGAAAAATAAACACACTGCTGTTCAAAGGTCCAGAGGCTCAGATAAAGGACTTCCGAGCCTAGAAACACTCGGACGTGCCTCCAGGCAAATAAAAAAAACGCATTTCGCATTGCCTAGCGCATTCACAGTCCAAACTCTCTGGGCGTGATTTACAGAGACGCTGAGTTCAGACAGACGGGGGTGGAACTGCATTTGCATTTCTTTTTTCGATCTGACGTCAATAAGGTGCCTTGTTCAAAATCGCCCGTTTGAGCTCCGATTTTTTGTAATGCAGAAAAGGATCGCAAATGCTCAGTTTAGACATTTCGCAACTTTTAGCCATGGGGGGGGGCTAAACTCACATTAACGTTCAAACCTCAGAAAGTGAAAATTTCATGCCATGGGACCTTTAAGTAAGGTTTAGTTGATGTGAACGTAACTGATATATAACTTTTCTAATGTACCATTAGTTTGTCACAAGATGATGCTGTTACTTTGCATCTCTCATGTATACATTGAATTACAAGTCGTTTTATTGGCTAAAATACCTTAAAAAACATAGATTCTTATTGTAAGCAGGGTCAACTTACAGATCTGACTGGTAACTTCACATAGTAGTGTAATTTGCTTGCTTCTATGGAAATTGATATGTTTAATGCCATACTGTGGAATATTCTAGACAAAGCCATAGTGTAGCATCTCCATGAAGAAAAAAAGGTGCAGGTGTACTTAAACATTTTTCTACCAGAATCCTATTAAGCACACCATGCACCTTGATGATTTATTATTCAAAGTTTGTCCATCCAGTTAGAATATTCCAGACGTGTTCTGAAATAACAAAGGAGTTAATGGTGCGTGTGAAATGCAGACGTGGTGCAAATTGCTTTTGAGACGAGGCTACGGCAGGTTACGAAAGAAGAAACTGAAGGAGGGGTCCATGTTTGTGTTCACGCGATCGCCAAGTTTCCAGCAAGGCTCATAGGCTCCTGGTCCTGGGGTTTTCTGAAATAAACAAGTGAAAATACAATATTTACAATAACTTCAATACAATGGTTTATAAATGTATTTCTTAAAGAGGTCATATGACAGTTTGAATTACAATAAATACTGACCTATAAGGTTTTAAACAAACAATAGTTTTCACATACATGTATATTTAATTCTACACAGCATGTTAAGCTGGTTACATCACGTGGTTTTAATTGCATTTCTTTGAAGCAATCAAAGCTTAAGCCTCTGCATCCGTGTAACAGCAGCACTCGCCCAGGTCGACATTAACACACAATCAATGGCAAGAAGTCAAGCTACAGAAATACATGAATTATAAATACACAAAAATGTCCAGTGAATACAAGCGGTCAAAATCAGTTTCCTCCACAGAGTGGCTGGGTGCTCTCTTAGAGACACAGGAGGAGCTCAGAGTAGAGACACTGCTCCCTGAGGAGGTGTTCTGGGCATATCACACCAGGAGGAGGCCCTGTGGAAGACCAGGACACGCTGGAGGGACTTTGTCTCCCGGCTGGCCTGGGAATGCTCTGGGGTCCCCCCGGAGCAGCTGGAGGAAGTGTCTGGGGAGTGGGAAGTCTGGGAGTCCTTGCTTAGACTGTTGTCCCAGTGACCCGGCACCGGGTATGTGGAAGAAAATGGATGACTGAATACTGAAATAAATCTATAATTCCATTCTCAAACATAAATCAAAACAAACAAAGAAAACAATAGGGCAGCAGGCCAGGTCCAGAGGTGTGAAAACATCCATTATGGTACTGAATGGGTATGCTAAACAAGAGCCCAGACAGAAACTGAAGAGGTGGGATAGTTTCCTAGTAATTTAATTGTAGTTAGCTCCTCCCTGCAGCTAGATATAAGCAGTGTCCACCAGCACTCTAGTCAGAACTGACGAAGTAGCTTGGATGAGCTGCGAAACGTCTTTGACCAAATAAACTTTGTCCAGTTGACAAATTGAATTTCTCCTTTTGCCATGGATTCTACCTGAAGGACTGAGGGATTCTTCACACATACTCAAATAAAAGAAATTTGGAATTTTATAAAACAGTAATAAAAGACGAATTGTGTGTGTGTGTGTGTGTGTGTGTGTGTGCACGAGCGCCCCCTCCCCCTCAAGACAAACATATCCACAGTTGTGTTTTGTTTCATTCACACTTAACACACAAATCCGGCATTTCAAACAGAAAACATTCCATCCCACCTGTGCTCATCATGCCAGTCTCTATTGAATAAAAGATAAAAAGTAACTGTTTCCTTGAAAACTGCCATTTTGTGACATCACAAGGTGGAACAGAGCATTTTGAGCTTTGGAGATGTAAACAGACGAATAATAAAGGATCACTCAAACATGTGTGAATGAAACAAAACACAGCTCCAGGTTTTGGATCATTACAATGTCAATTTAGTATCGACAACAAACATCTCAAACCTCAGACTTCAGTTCCTAACTCCACCTCTGCTTTCAAACCCATCTTAACTTACACTCCTCAATAGATTATAGTTTTATTTTACAGCCTGTATTGATCTGTGGCACTGAAGTGACATCCGTGGTCCTCACCGGGTGGACGTAGTGCAGGCGTGGTACGGTGGATTTGAAGCTGGATGTGATGGTGGTTCCTGGGCTCGTCTCTGGGCTGTAATCACACGGGGAGGGGCCGGCCTTCTGCAGGGTGACAGGAGCACAGATTTGTTATCGATTGACGGATTAGCTCGTTGATTCTCAGGTCAAAACTCATTAGGGTAGGGCTGTGATTTGCATGTTAGCTTGTTAGTATGTCCACGCACTTTCGATGCTTCCTGTTGGCTCATTGTCCTGATCAATTGGTTTAAAGATCCTATAATGATATTAATGATCTTATATTACTGCGTTTACTGATCTGTTTAATAATGTTTTTCCATCATAAACATACCTAGTTTAGTCCTGATGTAATCCTGGTTTAGTACTGGTTTAGTCCTGGTTTAGTCCAGTGTAATGTGTACGTATGAAAAAGAAAAATTAAGTTATTGCACATAAAAATGAAGCTTTCTGTTTACAACTGATTAATAATTGTGATTGAAATGGAACGTATTGATGAAATGTTTTATAGTCACTATCGGTGTTATTGTATTTTCTGGAAAAGAGAAGAAGAGGGGCAGATAGCGTAAGATTACTTTTCTTTCTGCTCCCTTTTATTCAGTTTTTGTAATTTTATCTCACTGTTGATGTCTTTTTATACTTTATGAATGAAATAAACAAACAAAAAAAGGATAGGACCTTTAATAATTTTCTTATTTACCAATATTGATTAATGTTCATATCTTGGAGCAAATAATTCAGCAAAGAATTTAGTGAACTAAAACATTTCTAAAATAAATACATGAATAAAGTATCGGTTTAGTCCTGATGTAGTCCTGGTTTAGTCATGTTATAGTCCCGGTTTAGTCCTGATGTAGTCCTGGTTTAGTCCTGATGAAGTCCTGGTTTAGTCATGTTATAATCCTGGTATAGTCCTGGTTTAGTCCTGATGAAGTCCTGGTTTAGTCATGTTATAGTCCTGGTATAGTCCTAGTTTAGGACTGGTATAGTCCTGGTTTAGTCCTGATGTAGTCCTGGTTTAGTCCTGATGTAGTCCTGATGTAGTCCTGGTATAGTCCTAGTTTAGTCATGTTATAGTCCTGGTTTAGTCCTGATGTAGTCATGTTATAGTCTTGGTTTAATCATGTTAGAGTCCTGGTATAGACCTTGTTTAGTCCTGATATAGTCCTGGTATAGTCCTAGTTTAGGACTGGTATAGTCCTGGTTTAGTCCTGATGTAGTCCTGGTTTAGTCCTGGTTTAGTCCTGATGTAGTCCTAGTTTAGTCATGTTATAGTCCTGGTATAGTCCTGGATTGGTCCTGGTTTAGTCCTGATGTAGTCCTGGTTTAGTCCTGATATAGTCCTGGTATAGTCCTAGTTTAGGACTGGTATAGTCCTGGTTTAGTCCTGATGTAGTCCTGGTTTAGTCCTGATGTAGTCCTAGTTTAGTCATGTTATAGTCCTGGTATAGTCCTGATGTAGTCCTAGTTTAGTCCTCATGTAGTCCTGGTTTAGTCATGTTATAGTCCTGGTTTAGTCCTAGTTTAGTCCAGATGTAGTCCTGGTTTAATCATGTTATAGTCCTGGTTTAGTCCTAGTTTAGTCCAGATGTAGTCCTGGTTTAATCATGTTATAGTCCTGGTATAGTCCTAGCTTAGTCCTGGTATAGTCCTAGTTTAGTCCTGGTATAGTCCTGGTTTAGTCCTGATGTAGTCCTGGTATAGTCCTGGTTTAGTCCTGATGTAGTCCTGGTATAGTCCTGGTTTAGTCCTGTTATAATCCTGCTATTCAGCAAAGAATCTTGCAAACTAAAACATATCTAAACTAAATACATAAATAAAATAATGAAACAAGAAGAAATTATCTGAATCCAAATCATTTAAACAATTCATGTAGTTATAACTTATTCATCCTCATTGAAAAGAACGGCCCTAAACTCTTCGCAAACATTTCCAGTTCTCGTCTACCGGGCAGCGCTGTTGCTTAGTAGCTGCTTTGTTTGTTCGGCCCAGAGTCACATTTCAGTCCCCTTTTGTTTGGTGCATTTTAAATAGTCATCGGCCTCATTGTGCATGCAAGAGTATTGATCAAAGCAGCCGTTTTAACCACTCCAATAAAACGCTAGACCTCATGTGTTTGTTATTCCAAACCCAGAGCATACAATAGGGATTACACCACCACATGTACATTGTGCCATTACCAAAGGGATTGATTCTTTCATCTCCGGACATATGGTCTCAAAACCTGTTGTTAAAACCCGCTGCATGCATTGGAAACATACAGCGCTAGTGCTATTTTGGAGTTCCCGCTATAGGTCTATACGACATATGTTTAATGTCTGTAAGAGGCTGTTTATGTTGTGGTTTTTACATGTAATCGATATCATACTGAACGCTACTTCTACTGTCATTATATTTAAACAATCTAACCTTTGGTAGCTGATGTCGTCAACATTCTCAGAGGGTGTGATTAGACAGATTAGACTTTAATCTGAGCTTTATTTGAATACAATCTGAACAGAAATAACTGCCTTAGCTGGAACTACAACAGGGGAGATGATTTGTGCTGTTAAACATCTCTCTCACATAAAATAACAGTCATAAGCTATCTTGCATTAGCCAACTATTTTCTTTGTACTCCTGGTGTAATCATGTTAAAGTCCTGGTATAGTCCTGGTTTTGTTCTGATGTAATCCTGGTGTAGTCCTGATTTAGTCCTGATGTAGTCCTGGTTTAGTCATGTTATAATCCTGGTTTAGTCCTGGTATAGTCCTGGTTTAGTCATGTTATAGTCCTGGTATAGTCCTGGTTTAGTCCTGATGTGGTCCTGGTGTAGTCATGTTATTGTCCTGGTTTAGTCCTGATGTAGTCCTGATGTAGTCCTGATGTAGTCCTGGTTTAGTTCTGTTATAGTCCTGTTATAGCCCAAGTATTGTCCAGGTGTAGTCTTGGTTTAGTCATGTTATAGTCCTGGTATAGTCCTAGTTTAGTCCTGGTATAGTCCTGGTTTAGTCCTGATGTAGTCCTGGTATAGTCATGTTATAGTCCTGGTATGGTCCTGATGTAGTCCTGGATTAGTCCTGATGTAGTCCTGGTTTAATCATGTTGGACGATAGAAGCAGCAGCAGCACAGTGTCATATGCAAAAATAAACGAGCCAGTTCCTCAGACTGTGTACTGCAAAAAGAAGGGTCTGAATACAACGACAAACCAGGAATTTACAAAAGACTAAAGCAGATCTAAAGTCTGTCCATGGTCTACACCAAAGTACATCTTATTGCCATTTGAATCAACCACTCCACAGACCTCAGGGACCAGCCTCTCCATTTAGTCCTGGGTTAGTACTGATGTAGTCCTGGTTTAGTCCTGTTATAGTCCTGGTATAGTCCTGGTTTAATCATGTTATAGTTCTGGTATACTTCTGGTTTAGCCATGATATAGTCCTGGTTTAGTTATGTTATAGTCCTGGTTTAGTCCTGATGTAGTCCTGGTTTAGTTCTGTTATAGTCCTGTTATAGTCCTAGTATAGTCCGGGTGTAGTGCTGGTTTAGTCATGTTATAGTCCTGGTATAGTCCTAGTTTAGCCCTGATATAGTCCTGGTTTAGTCATGTTATAATTCTGGTATAGTCCTAGTTTAGTCCTGGTATAGTCCTGGTTTAGTCCTGATGTAGTCCTGGTATAGTCCGGGTTTAGTCCTGATGTGGTCTTGGTTTAGTCATGTTATAGTCCTGGTTTAGTCCTGATGTAGTCCTGGTATAGTCCGGGTTTAGTCCTGATGTGGTCTTGATTTAGTCATGTTATAGTCCTGGTTTAGTCCTGATATAGTCCTGGTTTAGTTATGTTATAGTCCTGGTTTAGTCCTGATGTAGTCCTGGTTTAGTTCTGTTATAGTCCTGTTATAGTCCTAGTATAGTCCGGGTGTAGTGCTGGTTTAGTCATGTTATAGTCCTGGTATAGTCCTAGTTTAGCCCTGATATAGTCCTGGTTTAGTCATGTTATAATTCTGGTATAGTCCTAGTTTAGTCCTGGTATAGTCCTGGTTTAGTCCTGATGTAGTCCTGGTATAGTCCGGGTTTAGTCCTGATGTGGTCTTGGTTTAGTCATGTTATAGTCCTGGTTTAGTCCTGATGTAGTCCTGGTATAGTCCGGGTTTAGTCCTGATGTGGTCTTGATTTAGTCATGTTATAGTCCTGGTTTAGTCCTGATGTAGTCCTGGTTTAGTTCTGTTATAGTCCTGTTATAGTCCTAGTATAGTCCAGGTGTAGTCCTGGTTTAGTCCTGATGTAGTCCTGGTATAGTCCTAGTTTAGTCCTGGTATAGTCCTAGTTTAGTCCTGATGTAGTCCAGGTATAGTCCTAGTTTAGTCCTGGTTTAGTCTTGATGTAGTCCTGATGTAGTCCTGGTTTAGTCCTGATGTAGTCCTGGTATAGTCCTGGTTTAGTCCTGATGTAGTCCTGGTATAGTCCTGGATTATTCTTGATGTAGCCCTGATATAGTCCTGGTTTAGTCCTGATGTAGTCCTGGTTTAGTCCTGTTATAGTCCTGGTATAGTCCTAGTTTAGTCCTGGTATAGTCCTGGTTTAGTCCTGATGTAGTCCTGGTTTAGTCCTGTTATAGTCCTGGTATAGTCCTAGTTTAGTCCTGTTATAGTCCTGGTTTAGTCTTGATGTAGTCCTGGTATAGTCCTGGGTTAGTCCTGGTTTAGTCCTGATGTAGTCCTGGTTTAGTCCTGTTATAGTCCTGGTATAGTCCTAGTTTAGGACTGGTATAGTCCTGGTTTAGTCCTGATGTAGTCCTGGTTTAGTCTTGTTATAGTCCTGGTATAGTCTTAGTTTAGTCCTGGTATAGTCCTGGTTTAGTCCTGATGTAGTCCTGGTTTAGTCCTGGTATAGTTTCAGTTCAAAGTGACAATTTTTTGTTGAAAATGAATTGCCTAAACAGGACCATGAACGCTCATACTGATCAGAAACTCCTGAAAATGACAATTCAATTCAATTTTGTATTTTTTATTGAGGTAACACATCTTTTTGACAGTGTTTGCTAATGTGTGTATTGTGTCACCGTGGAACATCATGAATCATAAAGATAAAAGTAGAACACCCCCCTCTGATGTCACTGCAAAGTAGGTTTATAACAACATATTTATAAATTTAACTATTTTAACCAAATCATTTAATGTTGTTACCTCAGTAAAACTAATTTGATACCAATCCTAATATAAATAAGCTATATATAGTTACACAATACTCAAGGTTAGTCAAGTGAGTGGGTTAGTGTTTGGATTTCATGATCTGATTCTCATATATTCATACAAAATCATCTTTATTTAATTTAGTTGACTTTTTACATTACAGAACATACAATCAAAACTGTAACTCATTTTATTTTTGTCATTTTATTTAAAGCACTTGAGCAGTTATTTAACTATTCTACTCATGGCATTCTCTTGAGTATACCCTTGCTAATAATTATAGTAAAGCCTTAGTCTTAGACATAGCTTGTAATATACAATTAAAATTTTTATTTTATTTTAACAAAGTACCTTCTAATTCTGACTTGCCCTGAAACACCACAGTGATGTCAGTGATGGGGGAGGGCTTAGCTCAGTGCTTCTCAATTATTTTCTGTGGCGCCTCCCCTAGGAAGAAGAAAAAATTTCACGCCCCCCTCCCTGCGTGCAACTATAAATAGTATTATTTGTCTAGAAAATTGTTATTAGTACACCTCTGCATAACATTGTATCCTTTATTAACATTAAAAACTGAAGAGTCAAATATTAATGTGTTTAACTAAGCTAAAAGCGCTGGAAAAAAAACAAAAAAAAAACGCTCTGTCCTTGTGCCCCCGGGGGGCCCGCCCCACTATTTGAGAAGCACTGGCTTATCTTAATATCATGCAAATGAGGTCCTTTCTGCTCCACAAGCAGATCTTCAATGCAGCTTTTCACAGCTTTGTGTTTTCAGAATGTGCTGCTTTCAAATGGCCACAAATTCTTCAAATGTTCTGATTTCCATGTGTAAGGCATCACTGGAAAGCTTAGAATCTACACTTTCAGAATATGTGAATAACTCAAAATGCCTCCGGGACGACTTGTAACTGGTTTTTCCGTGGCTGGTTAGAAATGTACTATTTAAGGCCTCTCTGACCACAACCAATAATTCACTCACACACAACATTCATACATTGGCAATTAGGTGTCTTAAAGGAAAAGTAACGTTATTTTACAATCTGAACCTTCTTTCGGTAATAAAACAAGTCGTTTGACTCACCCATATCACGTTCGTGTCATTTGGAGCTGTTTGAAGAAAGTTATGTTGTGGCGTTTCTGTTAGCATTTGTTAGCATTTGTATTCGGGGCATTACTTTGCGGTCTCCAAATAACACAAACTTTAGCACTTTTCAAATCATAGAAGCCCGATGTCTTAATGAAAAATTTCGTTTGAAGCAAAAGTGGCCTGTAATCCGAGGTTTATCCATAGTTTTCAGCTTTGCGTTTCCTCTTTGGGTCCCGGGAGCAGTCCGCGCATGCGCACTGGCGTCCTCATCTACTCGAAACTATGGCTAAATCTCGGATTACAGGCCACTTTTGCTTCAAACGAAATTTTTCATTAAGACATCGGGCTTCTATGATTTGAAAAGTGCTAAAGTTTGTGTTATTTGGAGACCGCAAAGTAATGCCCTGAGCAAATGATACAGCACCATGTTAATGGATACGGGATCATTACTAGAACAGAACGGCTCAACATAAGTTCTGCGATACTGACAGAAAAATGCTATGGGTGAGTAAAACGATTTGTTTTATTACCGAAAGAAGGCTCAGATTGTAAAATAACGTTACTTTGCCTTTAAGTAATTAGCAATTAAGTGTCTTACTTCAGGACACAGTAAAACCTGTTGGAAACTGGAATCAAGCTGTCAGTGTTTGAGCTGTACTGTACTCCAGCAGGTTTCAAAGTTTTCAGTACTATAAGAAAAGGATTTGGCTTTCTGAGCACCATCTAAACCAGGTCTATGGGTTTTAGCTTCATATGTGACATTTTGAGGACTTTTTTCCCCATTCATTTGTATGAAATTATTAATCACTCTGAAGCATCATAATGTTTCATCATTCAGAAAATTTAACTAGGGCCAAACAGGACTATATTATTGTAGTAATTCTAATCAAGAATTTACATAAAGCTAGACCAAAATATGGATAAAAATGTACATCTTTAACTGCAGAGATCCTAGTATACTTGAACACGAGTACCAACAATGTAACATGAACCACAGTTTGAGAAGCACTGCTCTAGCACTTTGATCTGAGCGTTTTTTCACTTCTCCTTACACACTAACACACATTCAGACGATAGAAGCAGCAGCAGCACAGTGTCATGTGCAAAAATAGACGAGCCAGTTCCTCAGACTGAGCACTGCAAAAAGAAGGGTCTGAATACATGACTCTGGGTTTAAAGATAACCAGGAATTTACAAAAAAGTCTGTCCATGGTCTACACCAAAGTACATCTTATTGCCATTTGAATCAACCACTCCACAGACCTCAGGGACCAGCCTCTCCATTTAGTCCTGGGTTAGTACTGATGTAGTCCTGCTATAGTCCTGGTTTAGCCATGATTTATTCCTGGTTTTGTCCTGGAATAGTCCTGGTATAGTCCTGGTTTAGTCCTGATCTTGTCCTGGTTTAATCATGTTATAGTCCTGGTTTAGTCCTGGTTTAGTCCTGATGTAGTCCTGGTTTAATCATGTTATAGTCCTGATTTAGTCCTGGTTTAGTCCTGGAATAGTCCTGGTATAGTCCTGGGTTAGTCCTGATTTAGTCCTGGTTTAGTCCTGGAATAGTCCTGGTATAGTCCTGGTATAGTCCTGGTTTAGTCCTGATCTAGTCCTGGTTTAATCATGTTATAGTCCTGGTTTAGTCCTGGTTTAGTCCTGGTTTAGTCCTGATGTAGTCCTGGTTTAGTCCTGGTATAGTCCTGGTTTAGTCCTGATGTAGTCCTGGTTTAGTCCTGTTATAGTGCTGGTATAGTCCTGTTACAGTTCTGGTATAGTCCTGGTTTAGTCCTGATGTAGTACTGGTTTAATCATATGATAGTCCCGGTTTAGTCCTGGTTTAGTCCTGTTATAGTCCTGGTATAATCCTATTACAGTTCTGGTATAGTCCTGGTTTAGTCCTGATGTAGTCCTGGTTTAATCATATTATAGTCCCGGTTTAGTCCTGGTTTAGTCCTGTTATAGTCCTAGTTTTGTCCTGGTTCAGTCCCTGCCTCCTGCTGGTGCCCATCTAAACATGGAGAATCAGAGTTTCAGATTCATGCAGCTAAAACCTGGAACAGTAAATCCAGGCTCAAAACAGTTCTGTTTATCTGTGCGTGAAAACTTTTATTTTATTATTTTTTAATGTTTGTTAAATGAATTTCCTTAGTTTTAACAAAATTATCTAGTAACAAGTAAGAAACACCTTAAAGCCATACAGTGAAATATTCTACCTCACATAAGCAATTAAATCTAATCTCCTCAAAATCAAGATTAATATTCTGAATTCATTTTAACAGAGCCTAGATATTCATAATTTGTTGTGTAGAGAGAGGAGGGTTTCTGGTCTCATCCCAAATGATTTTTAAAATATTGCAATCCAATTTACTGTATGTATTACTATATGGGTTTTGTAAAGACACTAAATTTGGTATATAGATTTAATATCAAACGTGAGACCAACAAAAAGTTTTGAAGTTCATCTATTGCCTGCTGAAGTATTTTTGCACCGAGAGCAGATCTTCACATTTTGCAGTGTAGAGCGGGGAGGGTGTCTGGTCCCATCCCAGCTGCCCCGGTGCTACTGTTACAGCCATCTGATCCACGGCTCAGTCCAAAGCCCATACGAGCGACCGGCGGAGGTGTTAATGCAGGTGTATGTGGAGGCACGATTCCATTTTGGATGCCATTGTTCAAACTGTGAATAACTAGAACCAAGTGTGGAGAGTCTGAATAAAGCACCTGGCCTGGTTTCTCAGTGGAGCTCAGTGTAAGATGTCAGAACTGAACACAAGTTTGAGAAGTGTCAGCAGTTATGTGAGGAAACCACAATATTTATAAGATTTATACTAAACCCTGAGATACAAGAGATGCAATAATGCATATCTAGGTTAATATTAGCATGAAATTGAATCAAAATTCGTCATAATATTCCTAGACTCAAGAACTGCTTCAACTCATGCTGAATTAATCTGCGTTTGAGTAGTTTTACTTATATCAGTTTAAATGGCCCTTCATTTAAAGATGCACTATGTAACTTTTCTGCTAGATGCTTGTTTCCATGGAGATGCTGCTGCGTTGCTCCTAAATGGGCTTTCAACAAAACTAAGAGAGACAAGGACAAGAAACAAGACAACAGAGAATCAGAACCCAGCAGAAAAAGTGTGACTATCCCTTACCTGGCCGGCGTTTCTGAAAAACTACAGAGGATTTTCAGACAACATGAAATCCCAGTCTATTTCAAACCCACAAACCCTTTAAGACAGAAACTGGTCCACCCAAAGGTACAAGCTACATTGGAGAAGCAAAACAGCTACTTCACAAGAGGATGTACCAACACAGACGGGCGAGCCAGAGTGGATCTTCATCTACCGTACATCTCCACCTAAAAGCCACGGGCTATTCTTTTGAGGACAGTGAGGTCCAGATCTTGGCCAGAGAAAAGAACTGGTTTGAGAGGGGAGTTAAAGAGGCTATTTTTGTCAAGAAAGAGAATCCTTCCTTGAACAGAAATGGAGGTCTCAGACATCATTTGTCTCCCATCTATAACTCTATCCTCAAACCTAAATCAAAACAAACAAAGAAAACAATAGCGCAGCAGATTCCAGTTTCCAGAGGTGTGAAAACACCCATTATGGCCCTGAATGGTTCTGCTAACAAGACCCAGACTCCACTCCCACTGCATATTGAATAGGCTTACCTAACTAACAGAAACTGAAAACAAGTAGGTGTGGTAGTTTCAGAGTAATTTCATTGTAGTTAGCTCCTCCCTTCAGGCAGATATAGGCAGTGTCCACCAGCGTCTGACCAGAACTGAAGAAGCAGCTTGGATGAGCTACAAAACGTGTTGACAAATTGAATTTCTCCTTTTGGCATTGCTTTAAACTTATCTATTCATGGAGGCAAGCAGGTAACACCACCTGGCCAAGTTATAGGTAAGATCTGTGGAGAGACAACATTGCTCATAGTAAGAATGCATGTTTTTCCAATTATTTTTTTTAGAAACAAAAATACATGTGTTTGAATTAGAGTGAGATAGATAAGTTTAATGCCATACTGTGGAACATTTCAGGCAGGCAAAATTGCATAGTGCATCTTTAATGTATTAACAAAACCTATCCATGGGGTTCAGAGTGATCAAAATTTGCATAAACAATTTACAACAAAATGTTTTATATTTTAAATGATTTAAAGTCCTCAAAATGTCACCTTTACACAGGAAGTTGAAACACATAAATAGCTCAAGATCTAGAGCAGCATTGAAGGAGGGGTCAAATGCAGATTACAAATTTCTCTCCTCCAGTCGCACCTTGACATCCTTTCATACAGTAACAGGATAGATCAAGTCTATTGCTCCAAGATGCAACAGCAGTAAGCACTAGAAGACAAAATCAAACTCTATATATGAATAAACCCTCTTGGAAAAAGTATAATTGAATTTGGATTCACAGTTCCTCTGGGGGGAGGGCAGACAGCAGGTGTGTGGGCTGCCTCAGACTCAGACGGATGTGCATCCACTCGAGAATATCAGGATTATAACTCAAACAGGCTTGAACCTCAGCGGACACTTTGTTCTCTCCAAACGGCACGTGCACGCCATGGAACAAAAAATGAATACAAAATCTAGGGCACCTCTTAGTTCAGGGAGGGCAACATTTAATCAAATCAGGGAAATGAAATCGAGGCTGTTTTTGTTGAGTTTTAAACATGTGATTACCGCGTTCACAATTTTCCTGGTTTGATCCTGGTTTAGTTCTGATGTACACTTGGTTCGATCCTATTCTAGTCCCGATCTAGATTATTATTTGACATAGACTCGGTTTGATCCTATTTTAGTCCTGGCCTAGATTATTATTTGATGTACACTTGGTTCGATCCTATTCTAGTCCTGGTCTAGATTGTTATTTGACGTAGACGTGGTTTGATCATATTTTAGTCCTGGTCTAGATTATTATTCAACGTAGACTCGGTTCAATCCTATTCTAGTCCTGGTCAAGATTATTATTTGATGTAGACTTGGTTCAATCCTATTCTAGTCCTGGTCAAGATTATTATTTGATGTAGACTTGGTTCAATCCTATTCTAGTCCTGGTCTAGATTATTATTCGACGTAGACTCGGTTTGATTCTATTCTAGTCCTGGTCTAAGAAATAATTTGGGATTTTTGTTAATATTGTAATGCAAAAATTGTTTTATAATGTGTCTGTTTTGTATTTGTTGTACACGTTTAATATGAGATGCCCTTCCTGATGTTGTTAATGATATGATCATTGTCAACATCTAGTGTATTGATACTTTGCAGCTAATGTCATCAACATTCCCCTAACTAGAGGCACTGCTCTGTTAGAAGCTCTGTTACTCAAATTAGACTTTAATCTGAGCTTTGTTTCGCATCTAAAGAGGAACCTTAAATGCTCATACTGAAGAAAATGTGTGGCTTAAATCCATTTTGTATTTTTTCTGGAGTTTTCAGACTATCATAAATCTTTTTTTTTTTGCCCGTGTTTATGTGTGCATTATGTCACCATGGCAACTGCTGAACATTCCACCAATTGAGATACATGTAGTCAAGCATGGCGCCCACCGCGGCGGACGTGTTATTTGCTAGCTCCGCTCCGGGACGCCGATTTTTTCACTTTTTAAGGGTTTTTTTGTATGTTTTTTTCTTATCTTCTAGGACTACTAGACTTAAAAACTCTTTCTTCCCAACTGCTATGAGACTCTTGAACTGCTGAGCAATAGCCTGGACACAGATTGACCTATACTTTGCACATGAGAAATTTGCACTACTACTAATTCAAATTACAGCTGCACATGTAACTGCTCGAATGTTTACACTTGCTGTTTGCTTACCTGGCCAGCCAAATGATATCTCTCTGTATTTCCTATACAGCGCGATACCATTTGGACACCCTCCCTCCACCCTTGCTCCTCCGGTTACAAACGGACTCCGCGATTCTGATTCGTTCAAAGATGGTGACGTCAGTGCACCCGCCTTTGCCCGCAAAGTCACTCTTAGGCAGCGGAAGTTCCTCCTCAGTTTTGAATCAAGATGGCGCAATCTCTGATTGGTTCACTTAGCTGTCTGTCTACGCGCAACCGCAGCGCATTCTGTGGATCAAGCGTTACCAGACTCATCCGCTGGTACAGCAATGAGTCATGGATTCTTCCAGGCAAGCTGTTTGCACTATATCGACCATGTTTACACTTCCTGTTTGCACTATATCAACCATGTTAACACTTCCTGTTTGCACTATATCAACCATGTTTATACATCGTTTTTACTACTGACAGTTGCACATAAAACCAATGTTGCACATTATCTGTAAATATGTACATAGCACCTAGCCTATATTTTTCATAGTGTATATTCGGTAAAGATTGTTTCTATTTGATTATATATATATATTTTTTACATACTTCTCTTTATCTTATTTATCTATTTAAATTTTTTGCATGCTCTTGGCATCTAGGGTGGGCAGCAAAGTAAGAATTTCATTGTACAGGGAAACATGTTTCTTTACTGTGCACATGACAATAAAAGCTTTGAATCTTGAATGTAGAACACCCCCAGAATGTTGGTCTATACAAGTAGCATAACATTTTTGCCATTGACCACGTTTTTTGAATGTTAAAAAAGCACCATAGTTATAAAGCATTTGTCTATTTAAACTCGCTAATCATTTGGTAAGATGTCAGGAAATTCAAAAAGGAGAGGTTCAGAACAGTATGCCCTGGCACTTTCTATTTTAATTGTGTGATCACATTAATTCTTTGAGGAAGACATATTCTGAGTCATGCACTTTTTATAGCACCTCACTGAATATTGATAGAGAAGGAAGAAGACAGAAATCCAAAAAGAACTAAATCTGTGCTGGCGAAATGGTATGGACAGCACTGGGACGTTCAGTTTTAGCTTTAACACAGATCCTCGTCTTTGTAAATACTATGGACACGGTCAAGCAGTCAAACCAAAACATAAAGTAATAACATGGTAATAGGGTGGAAGTAACTAAACGTGTTACTATATGGTAATTACCTGGCATTTACTCATGTTGAAACCTTAGACTGGATATAAATGGACATAGCTAACCTGCTAGCCACCACGTTCCACATATGAAATGAGTATGGGGGCACTTCCGGCTCCATTGACTCTTTGCATTTGACTTTTCATTGAAAAATTGTTGCCCCTCTCTCTATAACTGCTGCAGTGAGCCTTGTCAAATGTATATTGATCCACTCTACCTGATCCTGGTGTTTTTATTTAACTATTTTGTCCATAAATCAAGTCCTATTGTTAATATGGAACTCGGCTACAAATTTGACCCTATAACCACTAGCAGAGTGAGCTTCATTTGACTGGAGCCCAGCGTTATGGGTGACACTTCTTTATACAGTCTATGGTTTCTAATATTTCTTAATAACTTAGTAGTATGATGATCTTAACTATATCTGCTGTAAATGAAAATGTCGAACCAAGAAGGTTTTGGTAAATACCTGAAGGGGAGTAAAAGTTGCAATATTTAACTTATGCAGTTTTTAGACCATGAAGTCATTAAGGTAACTTGTAAAATTATTGTATTACGTGTACATCAATACGTTTACATTGAGCAAAAAGTTAAACATGATTTGGGCACACTCAACCAGCATGCTGTATATGTGTATATGTGTCTTGTAATAGCATAGTAGTTTTGTAGTTTTTATTAGTACATTATTTATACTTTTATACTTGTGCTGTGTGCACCTTGAAGGAGGCTTTAAATCTCATTGTACTGTGTGTAATGACACTGAAGGCTTTCTATTCAATTCTATTCTATTATGGGCCAACAGTGACTCAAGTGCAGCCATACTACCTTGAGGATGCCAGATCTTATTTGACACTATCTTTTATTATTTATTATTATTATTATTATTATTATTATTATTATTATTATTATTATTATTATTATTATTATTATTATTAATATTATTATTATGTTGGGAAATTATCCTCTGCATTTCACCCATCCTTCCAGAGCAGTGGGCAGCACATGGGGCACCCAGAGACCATCTCCATGACCTTATTGCTTAGGCTTGGTCAGGACCTTAGCTGGAGGATTTTTACCTACTTATTTTGATTTTTTTTATTACTACAGTTTATATTTTTGCTCTTTGTTATTATAATATTTTGTGATGCGTGAGCTCCTGTGTCCAAATAATTTCCCTTGTAGCTCAAAAAATTTGTCTAAGTCTATGTATGTATGTTAGGTCTGGTTAATACTGAATTTGAGACCACTGAGAATATTATGTACTGATGTGGGGCCACAGTGACTCGGCAGATTGATTCACACTCAGACCACTGCATACTGCCTTTGTGTCCTTGGGCAAGACACTTCACATACTTGCCTAGAATGTCTGTGTACGCTGATGTGTGGGTAGTCCATGGTATGTTTTGTTTACAGCTTCTATTTCATGTATGACCAGTCAGCTAAGCCGTTTTTCTCTTCTACAGAAAACACTTTGTTCCAACTTGTGATGGTAATACAGGAAGTGCTCCACTGTGTTTTTAAACTCCATACACCTCCACTACAATGATGATTTCAGTCCTGGAACTGCCAATCTCTACAGTACAAAAGTGGCTAGCACTCACGCTTCACAGCAAGATGGTTCTGGGTTCGATCCCCGTGCCGCCCAGGCCGTTCTGTGTTGAGTTTGCATGTTCTCCCCGTGTCTGGGTGGATTTCCACTGGGTACTCCGGTTTCCCCCATCAACCCAAAACATGCACCATAGGTAAAAATCCTCCAGCTTAGGTGACCTCCTGACCAAGCCTAGCAATAAGATCATGGAGATGGTCCCCGGGCACCTGAAAGATGAGCTGCCCACTGCTCCTGAAGGATGGGTCAAATGCAGAGAAATAATTTCCCTACGGGGATAAATAAAGCATGTCTGTCTCTGTCTAAAACACAACTCCAGGTATGTTTTCAATGAGGTAACAACATTACAACATGAAAAGCTAAAAAAATAATAATAATTTTGCATAAGCCCTTTAAAACGATACAGTCAATACAGTCAGTTGTGGTTGATAGCGTTAGACGATACAGGTCACAAGCATCAAGATACGACCATCCCATCAATATGAATTACCCTGGGACAGCTGGTGCTAATGTAAGACAAGATAAGGCAGTGTCTATTTGTCGTGCTAATTTGTCTTGGGAATCGTACACAGGCTCCTTGGACAGTGACTGCAGGCTGCCACATGTTTTTGGCTGCTTAACCTTTGACAATGATAGTGTGGTAAGAGCTGCACTGACAGGCCGATGGGAACAAAAACACGATCACAACTCCCCCAGGATTTCTTAGCGCCTTTGCTTCTTCGTCAACAGTCTGCAGCTGCTAGCCAGGCTCACATGTCCACTCTGTCAGCCCACCGGCGCTTCTCAAACAGGAGGGAAGGTGCCAGAGGTGGGGAGTACTCAGTTACATTATTTTTCTAGCTGCAATCTTTTAATCCTACTTCAGTAATATTTATTATTAAGGAACAGTAGTCTTACTTGAGTAAAGGTCTTGGTTACTCTTCCCACTGTGAGTAGGTCTATTAGTGATAAAAGTTTTACATTGAAAATATGAAATCCTTTGTGTTTCTTTCTCTTTCAGATTTAAAAACTGGTCCACCCAAAGGACAAAACACCGAGCCACAAACAAAGAAATGTGGTCTACTCCATTCAGTGTAGTGAAGAGTAGCGAGCGCTACACTGGAGAAACAAAACAACCACTTCACATGAGGATGTACCAACATCGACGGGCGTGCCAGAGTGGACATTCATCTGCCGTACATCTCCACCTAAAAGCCACGGGCCACTCCTTAGAGGACAGTGAGGCACAGATCTGGTTTGAGAGGGGAGTTAAAGAGGCTATTTTTGTCAAGACAGAGAATCCTTCCTTGAAATAAGATAAGATATAAGGTAAGATATGCCTTTATTAGTCCCACAGTGGGGAAATTCCAGTGTTGCAACGCACAGATCAAGAACAGCAGGAAAATGTAGCATGCAATAAAACAAGATAATAAATAATGACTTAAAATAATTTAAAAATAGACCTAAAAATAGACTCTCGAGTATAGCTGAATATTGTAGTGTAGATAAAGTTGAATGACATGTTAACAGTGTTCATTGTACAGTCTGACAGCAGCAGGGAGGAAAGACCTGCGAAACCTCTCCTTCACACATTGAAACTGAAAACAAATAGGTGTGATAGTTTCAGAGTAATTTCATTGTAGTTAGCTCCTCCCTGCAGCCAGTTATAAGCAGTGTCCACCAGCACTCTAGCCAGAACTGAAGAAGCAGCTTGGATGAGCTGCGAAATGTATTCAACCAAATAAACTAATCGAATTTCTCCTTTTGCCATCTTTCAGATTTAGTTTTTCTCATTTTGTGTCTGTTTTTTTTCTAAATACTTTGATTTAATGTCACAGTCACAACAGTAAGTTATTCTTTCTTGAGTAGTAGTCTTCCCAAATATTTCTTTTTACTCTTACTTTAGTAATTTCTTGGACCGCTGCTTTGTACTTCTACTTGTCAAGTCAAAGTCAAAGTGTACTTTATTGTCAATTCACTCTGTAAGAGGCATTACACAGAGGACTGAAATTGCGTTTCACCAGACACCAAATGAGCAATTTAAACTAAAAACACGCACACATGCGCATAAACACACAGTGTACACATACATCAACAATAAGTAGGCATAAGACATGCAGGTAAACATATACATGAAGGAAAGTTTGAGGTAGAACGTTCGTAGCTGGTGTAGGTAAAAATGAAATGTGCAATATGTAAGGTGCAATAAGTGAAGGTGTAATTTGTAAAGTGCAAGAGTGCTGAAAGCAGCATGGACATCAGTGTGTAAGATTGTTGACTTGCGTAATATTATTTTAAGTAACATTACACTTACTTGAGTACAGTGTTTGCCACTCTACCCACCCCTGACAGGCAGTGTTTCCCAAAGCTTTATACTGAGATTATAGTGGGACACGATATTTTAGTAATTTAATACATCTTTTTGTGCATAAATGGCACTTATTTGCTCTACTGATCAATATACAGTAGTTACTTCCAGTATTTACAGTAATACTACAAACATTGTACTGTATAATTTGCATTACCAATTTTTGTTCAGCATGTTTTAGATTATGGGGGCCCACCATAGTCTGCTCTATTAATGAGACAGTGCGTGGTCTACTATAATGACGCGACTTGATTTAGTAGACCTAGTTATATTATATTCCTATTTTGTTATGCTAAATTGACTTTGATTAGCTCATATTTTGAATGATATGTGCAGGTTTCAGATTTCTAAATATACACTTATTATTATTTATATATATATATATATATATATATATATATATATATATATATATATATATATATATATATATATATATATATATATATATATATATATATATATATATAAAAAATGTGCTCCTCACCTTCCACGGTGGTTGGTCTCTCTCTCTCTCTCATCCAGCTCGAGCCTGGGAGCTTGAGAGTTCTGCGCAGTATCTTTGCTGTTCCTAGTACTGCACTTTTCTGGACTGAGATGTCTGATGTTTTTCCTGATGTTTTTCTGTTGTAGCCACTCCTCCAGTTTGGGGGTTACAGCCCCGAGTGCTCCGATCACCACGGGCACCACTGATGCCTTCACCTTCCAGGCCTTCTCCAGCTCTTCTTTGAGCCCCTGGTATTTCTCTAGTTTCTCGTGTTCCTTTTTCCTGATGTTACCATCGCTTGGTATTGCAATGTCCACCACCACGGCTCTGTTTTGTTGCTTATCCACCACCACTATGTCTGGTTGGTTTGCCATCACCATTCTGTCAGTCTGTATCTGGAAGTCCCACAGGATCTTGGCTCGGTCATTCTTCGCAACCTTCGGAGGTGTTTCCCACCTTAACCTTGGGGTCTCCAGCCCGTATTCTGCACAGATGTTTCTGTACACTATGCCCGCCACTTGGTTGTGTCACTCCATGTATGCTTTCCCTGCCAGCATCTTACACCCTGCAGTTATGTGCTGGACTGTCTCAGGAGCCTCTTTGCACAGCCTACACCTTGGGTCTTGTCTGGTGTGGTAGATCTGGGCCTCTATTGCTCGGGTGCTCAAGGCCTGCTCCTGTGCAGCCAGGATGAGGGCCTCTGTGCTGTCCTTCAGACCAGCCCTCTCCAGCCATTGGTAGGATTTCTTGATATCAGCCACTTCAGTTATGTTTCGGTGGTACGCCCCATGTAGGGGTTTGTCCTGCCATGATGGTCCCTCCAGCACCTCTTCCTCTGCACTCCACTGTCTGAGGCATTCCTTGAGCACATCATCTGTCGGGGCCTTGTCCTTGATGTACTTATGGATTTTGGATGTTTCATCCTGGACAGTGGTTCCCACACTCACTAGTCCTCGGCCCTACACCTTGGGTCTTGTCTGGTGTGGTAGATCTGGGCCTCTATTGCTCGGGTGCTCAAGGCCTGCTCCTGTGCAGCCAGGATGAGGGCCTCTGTGCTGTCCTTCAGACCAGCCCTCTCCAGCCATTGGTAGGATTTCTTGATATCAGCCACTTCAGTTATGTTTCGGTGGTACGCCCCATGTAGGGGTTTGTCCTGCCATGATGGTCCCTCCAGCACCTCTTCCTCTGCACTCCACTGTCTGAGGCATTCCTTGAGCACATCATCTGTCGGGGCCTTGTCCTTGATGTACTTATGGATTTTGGATGTTTCATCCTGGACAGTGGTTCCCACACTCACTAGTCCTTGACCTCCTTCCTTCCGGCTCGTGTACAGTCTCAGGGTGCTGGATTTGGGATGGAACCCTCCATCCATGGTCAGGAGCTTTCATGTCTTAACGTCTGTGGTCTGTATCTCCTCCTTTGGCCAGCTTATGATTCCTGCTGGGTATCTGATCACTGGCAGGGCATAGCTGTTTATTGCCTGGGCCTTGTTCTTGCCATTGAGCTGACTTCTTAGGACTTGCCTTACTTGTTGCAGGTATTTGGCTGTAGCCGCTTTCCTTGTTGCCTCTTCAAGGTTCCCATTTGCTTGTGGGATACCAAGGTACTTGTAACTGTCCTCAATGTCTGTTATTGTTCCCTCTGGGAGTGAGACCCCCTCTGTGTGGACTACCTTCCCTCACTTGGTCACCATCCTACTATATTTCTCAAGCCCGAATGACATTCCAATGTCTGTACTGTAGATCCTGGTGGTGTGGATCAGTGAGTCGATATCTCGCTCACCCTTAGTGTACAGCTTGATGTCATCCATGTAGAGGAGGTGACTGATGGTGGCCCCATTTCTGATTCGGTATCCGTAGCCAGTGCTTTCAATGATTTGGCTGAGGGGGTTCAGACCTATGCAGAACAGCAGTGGGGACAGTGCGTCTCCTTGGTATATGCCACATTTGATGGACACTTGCGCAAGTGCCTTGCCATTGGCTTCAAGGGTGGTTTTCCACAACCGCATTGAGTTTGCAATGAATGCCCTTAGAGTCTTATTGATATTGTACAGCTCCAAGCACTCAGTGATCCATGTGTGTGGCATTGAGTCATAGGCCTTCTTATAATCAATCCAGGCAGTGCACAGGTTGGTCTGACGGGTTCTGCAATCACGGGTGATTGTTCGGTCAACCAGGAGTTGGTGTTTAGCTCCCCTGGAGTTTTTGCCGATGCCCTTCTGTGCTGCACTCATGTATTGATCCATGTGCCCACTTATCTTAGCCGCCATGATGCCTGACATGAGCTTCCATGTTGTGGAGAGACAGGTTATTGGCCGATAGTTGGATGGGACTGTACCCTTCGAGGGATCCTTCAGGATCAGGATCGTACACCCTTGGGTTAGCCATTCAGGGTGAGTCCCATCCCTTAGCAGCTGGTTCATTTGTGCTGCCAGGCGCTCATGGAGAGCAGTGAGCTTCTTTAGCCAGTATGCGTGGGTCATGTCAGGGCCCGGTGCTGTCCAACTTTTCATGCCTGAGACTCTTTCCTGAATGTCTGCCACTGTGATGGTGACTGGATCTTGTTCAGGGAGGTTGCTGTGGTCTTTCCTCAGAGCCACCAGCCACTGTGCATCGGTGTTATGTGATGCCTCCCTTTCCCATATGCCTTTCCAGTACCTTTCAGTCTCCAGCCTTGGTGGGTCTGCTCTGGTGTTATCCCCCTGCCATTGAGCGTACACTTTCGCAGGTTGTGTTGCGAACAACCGGCACCAGAGCTCAGAAATGTTCAGTTTGCACCTCATGACCCTGCCCGCTGCCCTGTACTGTAGTGTTTTGTTTGTTTTTCTTGGAAGCTGCTTTGTCTTTTACCTATTTAATATTTAATGGCACAGGAGTTAGGTTGCAGCACACCTGGCACAGTACCTGCCTGTTGTGGAATCGAGTAGCGTTTCCTGAATGTCTCTCCCCATTCTTCATCCCATTCCACGCTATGCAATGCTATCTAGACAACCGATCATGTAGCTCAAATACAAATCACTAATTTGTGTATTTTTTATTATTTTTTTATGAGCAACAAATAGAATTCAAACAACCATAATGAAGTAGACACAGTGATATGCTGTATTTCTTATAGAATGAAAACACTAAATGCACAATATAAGATTTAATGTCACAGTCACAACATTTTATGCCAAAGGATTAAGGTTAGTACAGAAGCCCACAGAGGCCATGTTCGTAATGATTATTTTCCACCTTAATAACAAGAAAACTAACTTGAGATCTCGAGAAAACGACAATTAATTCGTGATCTCGAGAAAACAAAACTGTTATTTCAAGATCGCGAGAAAACAAAAAGTTATTCCGTGATCTCGAGAAAACACTGTATCCCCGTCGGTAAAGATGAAGCCGGGCCAGTCTTCTGCGGAAGTGCCGCGGACTAATCTTGAAATTATCCCCAATTAAAAGACGTAATGCAATCTCCCCCTGTGTCAACCCCTGATCAAAACATTCTAATGACATTCTAATGACCAAAAACACGTCTATTCAGAATGAGAAATAGCCCCGGAGTCAGCCTGTCACAACGTGGTGGTAGACGTTTCAGTTGTTTTCTCGAGATATTTGTTTTGTTTTCTCGAGATTTCTTGTTATCTCGGGATAACAAGGAAGAAAAAATATTGCTTATGAATGGCCTCTGTTGACTTCCGTAGGTTAGTTAGGATTATGAGAAAAGAAAAAAAAACAGCAGCAGTAAATTACACAAAAATTGGAAGGAAAAAAAAAGAAAGTTCATATTATTTCTGTCTTTTCCTAGATTATATTTAGCCTAAATGCTTGTCATCGACATTTGTTAGATTGTACAGGTATAATTTAGCTCTCTGTTACTGCCTGTTTAGTGCCGGTCTTGATTAGCCCTATACTCAGAACAGCCTCGCTCTATATATGGTTTTACGGTGCTACAGTAGTATCTTATGGACAGTGGATTCATGGACTGCCGCACTGCTGCAACCTGAACCACAGTGGACTGCAGAGCCATAAGCGGCGAGCAGACGGGATCGCTTTCTCCCTCCACACATGCTCCAGCTCCTGCTCCTCTGCATTAGGTAACACCAGCAGAGCACCACAGGACGGTAGTAGCCACTCACCACATCCAAGTGACTAATCATGAGTCATGTTTCAGGCATAAAAATACATAGAACAGATGTAGATGTACCGCTATGCCTAGTCCGGTATGTCTCGAAGAAGGATGAGGAATAAATTCAACCAGAAACACTGTATTTATGTTATTACTGTATCTATTTTATTATTGGCTTGATGCTTTTAGATAACTACATTTATTTTTAATGGTAAATGGTCACATTTTTATATAGCACATTTCCACTTTCAAGGCACATAACGCGTTTTACATCAAGGAACCAATTAATTACATTTTATTCAAAAGTGTTAGGGCAGGGGCGCTCAAACTTTTTTTGACCGGGATCTACTTTTGAGGTTGATGGTGTGCCGAGATCTACCGGGGGGTGGGGTGGGGGGGGGACTAACACACACACACCTTAGTTCTGGTTCAGACCTGGTTTAGACCTGGTTTAGTCTTGGTTTAATCTTGGTTTAGTCCTGGTTTAGTCCTGGTTCAGACCTGGTTTAGACCTGGTTTAGTCCTGGTTTAGACCTGGTTTAGTCCTGGTTTAGACCTGGTTTAGACTTGGTTTAGACCTGGTTTAGTCTTGGTTTAGACCTGGTTTAGTACCGGGCCCCTGCTGTCAGCTAATATGTCCTTTTGATGCAGAAATAACACGATAATATGACTCACTCCATAAGAACGCGGTCAGCTCCGTAGTAACAGTTTGCCGTGTTGTCGATAGTTCACGTATCCACGTGTATCGCGCTGTATATCCACAGACTTTAATTATCCGGAGCTCCGGAGAAAGGGACATATCCCGAACGTATCGGCAAATTTCACTGAAAGGTGAGGGATTTTCATGCCTGCAGTGAAGCGGCGAAGCAAGTACTATAGCAACTTGACTTGCGGTGACTTCCGTAAACATTGAGCGCACTCGCTGCGTGTGACCTCGTCGTGTCCTCTGGGGCGCATGCGCAAAAAATCGGATTTCACAAAAAAATCGGAATTGAGCATTAAGCCCTGACGATCGACTGACACTTGGCCCCTGAGCTACCGGTCGAGCGCGATCGACGCATTGAGCACCCCTGTGTTAGGGTTAGGATTTGAACTGCCAACCTTCGGATTAGTGGACAAAGACCCCCACCTGAGCTACTGTCACCACTTTTACTTAATGCTTCTTTGTGTATGATCTTCTTGTATTGTGGTTTGGCCTGTCCTGGGGTCTCATTTAGAAAACTTTACACTGAATTCTTACTGAAAATGTACATAGAATTTCCACAAACTTTCTCTTTTCTCCTCTCTCTGATCATCTTCTGTCTCATCTCAAATTTTGACACCCCAAACTTCAGATTTATGGACCAGAACACTCATCCCCAGATGAATGTGTAGAATCCCTCAGTCGTCCAGGTACAATCCATGGCAAAAGGAGAAATTCAATTTGTCAACTGAACAAAAGTTTATTTGGTCGAATACGTTTCTCAGCTCATCCAAGCTGCTTTTTCAGTTCTGGTCAGATGCTGGTGGACACTGCCTATATCTGCCTGAAGGGAGGAGCTAACTACAATGAAATTACTGAAACTACTACACCTACTTGTTTTCAGTTTCTGTTAGTTATGCAGTGCAGTAGATATGCAGTGTGCGTGGAGTGTGGGGTCTGACAGTGTCCACCAACGTCTGACCAGAACTGAAGAAGCAGCTTGGATGCGAAACGTATTCAACCAAATAAACTTTTGTCTAGTTCACAAATTGAATTTCTCCTTTTGCCATCCCCAGTTCTTTTTTTATAGATCACAAAATTAAAGTGGACAGTCACCTATGTAACATTTTTGTACAGACTACAGAACTGTGAAGCACCTTTAAGTGTCGGGTTGTTTTAAGCTGTTTTGTAAATTGTTAATGGTAAAAGTTATTAATGTTAAAATCCAAATGAATGGTTTTAATTAAAAAATAAATAAAATTAAATGATATGATTCAAGGAAAACATTTTTTTTTTTAACTTATAACTTTTTTAATCATTTGTTTGACTAACTACTCACTGTGTCCAAAGTGATTAATCATGAATCATGTTTCAGGCATAAAAATACATAGAGCAGCTGTAGATGTACCGCTACGCCCAGTCTAGTGTGTTTCTAAGACGGATGAGGAATAAATTCAACCAGGAACACTGTATTTGTTGCTTTATTACTGGATTGATACGTTTACTAAATACAGTCTTCTTGTATTATTTGTGTTTTGGTCTGTCCTGAAATGTGAAGCGTCCTTGAGAGTCATAAAAAACTTAATACAAATGTTATGTCATTATTATCAGCCATCACGGCCTGTTACCCTTGACTCTCACGCAATTACCCTTGTAGAAATCTCATATAAATCTCTTTCCCCTCCCTCTAAGCGCCAACGTCAGTGGTTAGAGCAGTGGTCCCCCAACCTGAAGGTCAGAGGATCGATTCCCGCTCGGATCAGGATCTGGCAGTGTGTCCTTAGGCAAGACACTCACCCGCCTAAGCCTTGCCTACTATGAATGCGGTGTGTGAGGGATTTTTGGAGGTTGAAGGGGCGATGGAGCAGATTGACAGCGTTTCTTTCTCGTTTAGTCCCCTACGAAATCATTTTATGATTGTTTTTTTTCTAACTATGCATTCACATCTCTCGCCCATTTATCTGAATCAAAAATTTCTACCAATATTTCACGAATGTTGCATCTTGTGAGGTAAAAAAGGAAAAAAAGGGCTGTGGGAGAGTTATCCATTTGCTTTGTTTCCTGTGAATATTGATTAATCTGCTTGTCAGTTATTGGCCAGTGATTGTTTAGTTTTTAACATTTCCATTGCTGATTAAATCAAGTTTTTTGTTAAAGGAGTTTTTCGCAGCTCTCAGAGACCAGAGTGGGATTGATTATCGGACAATAAAATGGTTTCTAGTTAGACGCAGATAGTACACACACAGTTTTTCAATACTCTCCTTGTAACTACTTTTACTAGTATTACTTATTCTATTATTACTTGCGTGAAGAGTCCCTCAGTCGTCCAGGTAGAATCCATGATAAAAGGAGAAATTCAATTTGTCAACTGTACAAAGTTTTTTTGGTCAAAAACGTTTCGCCACTCATCCGAGAGGCTTACTGTTTTATTATTATTACTTATTCTATTATTACTTATTTTATTCCGTTCTTGCCTGCATGCACTTTTCTTTCTTGTTCAAACTGTCCCTACCTGGAGCTACTGTGACAAGTAAATTTCTCCTGCGTGAGATCAATAAAGTCTTATCTTATCTTATCTTATCTTATCTTATCTTGACCTCAAGAGCTGTTTATACAATATATCTGTACTGGGGCAAGACTGAAGGCAAAATTTGCTTAAAGGGATAGTGTGTTGTTGTTTTTTTAATGTGAATCTGTATGGGTTCCCTTCTAACAGTGTCGTGCATTAACACTGGTTTATCGCTGACAGTCTCGTCTCAGCCCGGTTCTGCTCGGGTTCTGGAGCTCACGTAAGTAGGTCCCGTAAGTTCGCGGGGACAGTTAATAAAGCGCGTTTTTCTTCTCAAAACAATATTTGTCCAAAAAGTGATGTATATTTCCGTCACAAACAGTTGCCCAAAAAAATCCAGCAGCCTAATTCGCATGGTGCTCTTTTCTCTCGGAGTTGTATCACTGTGCGCGTAGCCTAGCCTGTTCACTTGTAAACATCTGCTTACGGCGGATGTCGCCGCACCGCATCCGCCGTAAACATCCGCTAACAAGTGAACAGGCTAATAGAGCTAATGCAAATGTGAATTAGGTTGCTGGATTTTTTCGGACAACTGTTTGTGACGGAAATATAGATTTAAAAAAAAACAAACAGTATCCCTTTAAATACATGGGAAAATGGGAAAAAGTGCACTATGTAAGTTTTTGGTTGGGGGTCCGTCACCTGCTTGTTTCTATGGATATGTAATTTCTCTGCCTGAAATGTTCCACAGTGTGACATTAACCAGCTCTGCCTTACATTTATTTAATTACAGATGGTTTTATACCTCAAAACTACCCAGAAAAACAGGCATTCTGACTCTGGTTTGGTTTGGTCTTCATGAAGATAAAAGTTTGAATGCCATACTGTGAAACATTCCAGACACAGCAATAACATCTCCATGGAGAAACGCATCTGACAGAACCTCTACCAGAAACGTTACGCAAACGCACATTTAAGCCCTGCGAGGTGACTGTTGTTTTGATTTTGGGTTTTACAAAAAATATACTGAAATTGAAACCTACAAGCTAACACTATAAAAACATCTTAAGTTGCAAGGCTTGGTAAAAACAGGTTCCGACAGGAGGAGGAGGCTGAGGATCTTGTAACCAAAGCCTATTGAAAGTCTATTGTGCTCAAGTCTTTTTGTCTGGAATGGAAACACTGAACGGTTTTAATAAGTTGGTCGTTGTGGAGATAAGATACTTACAGGAGGAAAGGTGACCCGCTGGACGGTCGAGCGAAACATCACATGCCTGTAATGGGAGGAGTTAGAGACACTATAGGACCATGTATTTTCAAGAAAGTATTGGTCGACTAAAGATATGGCTAGTATCTCTATGTATCTGACCTAAACTGCGTTCACAAGACTACAACGACACGGGAGTTCATGTAAAACGAATATCTGAAGCAGAAAAAATGACAAGGAAACAAAGCATTTACAGCTCTGAAAAAAAATAAGAGACCACTGCAAAATTATAAGTTTTTCTGATTTGACTACTTATAGGTATGTGTTTGGGCAAAAGGAACATTTTTGTTTGAGTCTATAAACTACTGACAACATTTACCCCAAATTACAAATAAAAATATTATCGTTTAGAGCATTTATTTGCAGAAAATGACAAATGGTCAAAATAACAAGAAAGAGACATGTTTTCAGACCTCAAACAATGCAAAGAAACAACATCAAATTCATTTTAAAACAACATAATACTAATGTTTACACTTAAGAAGAGTTCAGAAATCAATATTTGGTGCAATAACCCTTATTTTTAATCACAGCTTTCATGCGTCTTGGCATGCTCTCCACAAGTCTTTCACATTGTTCTTGGGTGGCTTTATTCCACTCCTGGTGCAAGAACTGAAGTAGCTCAGCTTTGTGTTTGTGTTGGAATTCAACAGATGCTGGAATGGAATGGCTGTAATACATGTAGAGATGCTGATTTCAGAAAAAAATGCAGTGGTCTCTTATTTTTTTCCAGAGCTGTATATAAAACATATTTTATGTATAAATAAAAAAAAAAAAATTAAGCTAGCTCACTCACTCACTCACTCACTCACTAACTTCTCCTTTGTGATTATAGACTGTATAACTGCTTTTAATGTTTCTTAATGTTTAATGTTTGTCTGATTGTTTATTGTTTTATTGCTTGTTTTATTACTGATTTTACCTTCTGTACAGCGTCTTTGAATGTCTTGAAAAGCGCTTTATAAATAAAATGTATTATTATTATTATTATGATTATTGTTATGATTATTATGATTATGATTATGATTATTATAAAGAAGTGGACTTAGGGAGTGTGGCGTGACCCCAGCGTTCGTCTTCGGTCAAATGAAGCTTGTCGAGGCTGGCAGTTATAGGGGCGAACTTGGAGCAGAGTTTCATATTTGGAAATCCAACTGCGAGTGTCACAGCATAGCGAGCGAGGCTGTTGAAGATAACGCCTCTTCCCGCCGGTTTAGCAGGGGGCGGTCAATGCTGTCAATCAAACCTGCTGCTAATGCTACTGGGAGCAATCTCAGCAAGAAAGGCAGCTCACTGGTCTGTTATTTATGTTCATATCTTCCTTTTTTGGACAAAATAGTGAAATAAAACCACCTGAATCAAAACCACTGCTGTAGCAGATACAGAGAGAGAGGTGACGATTTTTTAGAGTAAAGTGAATTGGAGCCGTAGAAGATGGAGCTGGAAGTGCACCCGTGTTACATACTTTCCCCATTTACAGTTTATGTTTTTAAGTCCTTATTATCTAAATGGTCGACTGAGACACCAGCGACTGATTAATCAATATGACTAAAGGTCTACAGCCCTAATTTTCAGTATGGTGGTGAGTCCTTCTGTGTTTTGCACTTTCAGATGGTGTAAAATGGAGCAGAGTGTGGAGAGGATGAACATGACGGTGACTACACTCCTTGGGTCAGAGAACGCTTACTTGCATGGGGTCTTCTCCACTAGTTTGGCTGCAACGTCATAGTGGCAAGGAGAAGTGTGTAGATTCTGGAAAATAAAATAAGACAAAAATACCGTTTATATAGAGATTAAGTGAAGATGAAAAAGATCCTTAGTTGATTCTTCATTTTATTTTAAAGCGCCTGTACCCCTTTTATATAATTAAGAAAAATCTGTTTTGCCTCAGTACATATATTGTAAAATCATATTGCAAAAGCAGCTCTTAGGGTGAAAATGAGACCAATATACAGAGTTTACTCTCTAAAAATGAAGTCCATGCTTTGAACACATACAGTAAGGTAAGTGAGGAATAACTCTGGACTGCTGCAAACAGTTTAAAATAAATTTGTTCTGTTTTTTTTTTCATTTTATATTATAGTTATTATCACTTTATACTGTTAGTTGATATTATTTCAACTTCAACAATCATACAAATGCACTCTCTCTCCCCTCCTTCAGTGTCTTTTCAACTACCACCTCCTTTTCCCCATCTCCTCCTCCCCCAGCAGCAGAACCATCAGCCTCTGCAGCCTCTCCAGCTCCTCCTCTTCATCACCACCCCTGAATTAGGACATTTCTACTCACCAGGGTCAAGGCCAAGGGAAATCTATTAATTAAACTATTATTTATTCCACCCGATTGAATTGTTTAACACTATTCTGATATTTATATATAATATCAGAATAGTGCAATAGTTATAATACATTTGGATCAAACTAGTTCTTTTAGTGCTTGAATTTTTATTGTTGAATCATGTAAATGCATTTGAGCTTGCATATATCTGGTTATTTGTCAGTTATAAAAACGCATCTTTTATGTTTTTGTTTTTGTTTTTTCTTCTGAAAGGCCATTACTGAGATGAGAGCCAATGATCTCTGCAATTATCTCTATCTATGCAATGCTTTCAGTGAGGCTTTCTCCATAATTTAGATGTTTCTAGGCAGAAATCAGGCATTATAAACTTATATATCAGAACTACTAGTATAATGATCAGTGTATTTGGCAAGTGGACCTGTCCAATGGTGACGGCTGGTTTACTGCTCCTTCCTTGGAGACTTTTTGGTAATTTTCGTAGACCATTACAGAGACTATCATGAGAGCAAAAACTAGGGTTAAATCAGGACTAAATCGTGTCTAAACCATGTCCAATAAATGTCTGATTGACTGGCGACTGCAGACTGAGAGCATCTTATAAGAGCTGCAATAAACCAAGACAAAACCAGAACTAAACCAAGAGTAAACCAGGACTAAATCACGTCCAATAACCCTCTTGTTCTGATAGCATGACAAGTGTCCATGGAGATACAGAAGTTTACGTAAAATTAATTATTGTGAGCTTTAAACCATGTTCGAATGTTTCCTCAAAAATACATAATTGAGTCGCCCTTTATTATTAGTCTGTCTACATCTCCTAAGCTCAAAATGCTCTGTTACAGCTTGTGATGCCATGAAGTGGTAGATTTCAAGCTAACAACCATCTTTTACCTTTTGTTTAGTAGAGATTGGACATTTCATGGCTGAAATTATCCAAATGATTCTAGTGAAGGTGGATGGAGTTTAGCACTTTCTGTATTACCAGTACAGCTTGAAATCTCTGTGACTCATCTATGTGCCAGGAGGGGGGACTGGGAGTCACACAGCCCTGCTTGGTGACGAAGCTGAGGGCCTGGCAGAACCAGGGTTCTGGCTAATTGTTCATTCGCCTGGGTTCTAAAAATGTATTGATTATGTTAAAGGTCCCATGGCATGAAATTTTCACTTTCTGAGGTTTTTGAACGTTAATGTGAGCTTCCCTACCCTGTTTAGGCCCCCCCAATGGCTAAAAGTTGCGAAATGTGGAAACTGAGCATTTGCGATCCTTTTCTGCGTTTGAAAAAAACACAGCTCAAACGGGCGATTTTGAACAAGGCAACTTTGTTACGTAACATGGAAAAAAGAAATGCAAATGCAGTTCCACCACCGTCTGGATCTCCACTCCCTGTCTCTGGAAATCACGCTCCCAGAGAGTTTGGACCGCGAAGGAGCTACGCAATGCGAAATGCGTTTTTTTATTTGCCTGGAGGCACGTGCGAGTGTTTCTAGGCTCGGAAGTCCTTTACCCGACCCTCTGGACCTCTGAAACAGCAGTGGTTTAATTTTATTTTCTGTGAAAATGTGTTTTTTTCATTGAAATTCCTCTCCTTTCTTCCTACGCTCTTAAAACGCGGAAGTGGGAGACAACACACAGCGCTGTCTCCCAGTGGCGCATTTGGCCCCCCCCCCCCACTCCTCTAACCCTATCTGTGTCCTTCTCATTTGCATTCAAGCAACAAGGCCCAGAATGAGTTGTTCAGACAGAGAGATTCTGACTCTAACTGTGTACATGTGTCTTTCTCATGCACTGAATGTTGATTTTGAAGAAGGATTCATTTACAGTATTAGGGAACCATTAAGGCACCATATAAAAGCATCAAGAAGTACCATGTCATGGGACCTTTAAATTGTCCCCCCTCGGTGTAATTAATTCTCCTTGAAGGTCTGAATTAACAGGACTCTCTTTGTTTTGACTCTGCTCTCCTGCATCAACACTCCCCCCAAGGTCACAGCTGCGGTTTTATCACGGCACACTATAAACAAAAGGATGGATCAATTCGGCTGGAACACTCTGAACATGTATTCTGTAAACACTCTGCCCTGCCTATATAGTAAAGTCTGCCTCAGCTTCAGTTTTCAATCAATTTCATCAATATTCTGTAAAGCTCCCCCTTCCCCACCCTCCCATATGTTCACCACACAAAAAGACGCCGTGTGCTTACCTGTCCCATTATTTTGTCGTAATATGTTTGTGAATATTGTTATTGATTGTTCTGGATCTTTTTCTACTCTGTTATCTCCAAGTTGTCAGCAGGCACATGCGCTGCGGCCCCTTCCTGCCGTCATTGAATTTGGCCAAATGGTGGAGTCAATCAGAGGCTCACAGACATGGAACACACTGCCAGCCCACGTCAGGAACTGTGGCACCGATTCAGCCTTTAAAATGGCTCTGAAACATTGGTTGAAAACTAACCAGACGTGCTCACACATGTAGATTATTCTGACTTTTGGGGGCGCGTAAAGTCTGAGATGCGTCTATTACAACTACATGCTTTTGGTGTAATGTCTACTGTGTATTCTGTATTCTCTTTTCTCTGTTTGTGCGAATGTGTTTTTTTTCTTACCTGCCTTAGGACTACAGGTGTAAGTTAGCTATTGTGCTAACTCCAGCATATTTACATTGAAGCTCTCTGCTGACATGTTGATTAATATGCATTGTCCTCATTTCAATAAACAAATAAACAAATAAACAAACAAACAAATAAATAAATAAATAAATCTGTCTCTGTCTCTGCTTGGCCAGGGAGAAACGAAAATTTGATTCACTGTATGTCGTGTACATAACGCAGAATTCAACAATAAAGCTAACTATGAACTATGAACTATATGAACTATGATTTAAAATAACATTATAATTTGCCATGTTTTTTGTTCTTACCTTATCCCTGATTCCAAGGGTGATGTTTTCCGGTCGGGGGCAGTTTTTGAATGAGTACGTAACATTTCGTTTTAAAGCCGCTTGTGTGGAGTCGATGTAGTTGTAGGCTCCAGGAAGCAGCAGATCTCCTTTCCGTTCAGTCAGAGTCGGGGCCCTCCTCCCCAGGCCTTTAAACCCATAGGTCCTCTGCACTGGGTTCAGCTCACTCTCCTCTATGAAGTCTCTTATGGGGTACAGGCCGGGCCGAGGGGTGTCCTGGGATAACACAGGGGGATGTATGAATTCAGAACTGTGTATAGTGCCAGATAAGGAAGGAAAGGCTATTTAGTATAAAACATATAAACAAGTGACAAAAAATGATTTGATATTATATTTTATTTTTAAAAACTTAAAAATAAAGATATAGCATCAAAACATCTCCTGCACATTTAGGCTGAGTTCTCTCAAACAGAAAACACTCCACCTTGTGATCCATCCATCCATTTTCTTCCGCTTATCCGGGTTTGGGTCGTGGGGGCAACAGCCTAAGCAGATCTGCTGTCCAGATCTCACTGCACCAGCCCCTATGGATCCTCCTGTGGGTGGTGGGTCCACAGGAGGATGGCCCATGTCACTCCTTAGGGCTGTGCCCAGCTGTGAACAGCCCCCACGGGAAAGGCCTGGCCACCAGACGCTCGCTGTCGAGCACCCACCCCAGGTCTGGCTCCAGGCTGGGGCCCTGGTGACGCCAATCCAGGGGACGTAACTGGCCTTGAAGCCCCCGACAACATAGTTCCCAGGATCATTTGGGCACCCAAATCCCTCCACCACGTTAAAGTGGCGGTTCAAGGAGGGGCCACCTTGTGATGTCATGTGATAATACAGGAAGTGCTCCACTGTATCTTTAAACAATCACTCTCTACTGAACAAAAGGTAAAAGGAGCTGTTCACTTGAAAACTACAGCTCCATGACATCACAAGGTGGAACAGAGCATTTTGAGATTTGGTGATGTAGACAGACTAATAATAAAGGATTACTCAAAGTCTGAATAAAACAAAACACAACTCCAGGTCTGTTTTTGAGGAGGTAACTGCATTATAACATGATTTAAAGCTCATAATAATCCATTTTGGGTAATATAGAACCTTAAAATGCTCTTGAACCCTGCTTGGACTGGCACTGAAGTACACTGTCTTATGACCCCTCTCTGCCTGCATTATTTATACATAACACATCAGTCTGCACTGTCCAACCTGCAGGTGGTATTAGATAACCACGTCCAAACAGGGCGCTGTATCAGAGTCAGCTGGTCAGACAGTGCCATAGAGACCGGATAAGAGCTTTTAGTTCAGAGTCACACCTACTTTTAATGTCCCCAGCCACCAGCTCCCTCTGCCATACTCGTCCAGTCTGTGGTCAGCCTGGAGATAAAGGAGACAGAGGATATGATTACATGCAGACCACAATTTTGATCATAATCTGATTTCTGGAGTTATCAGATTATCAAAATGTCACATGAAGAGGTAAAGTGATTTCTTTCTAGTTGTTTAGGCCTGTGCACATTTTAACAAGAAAATATGCCAAAAGGTGGCCAAGACAAATGAAGTGTAAAAGGGCCTAAAATGCACTATTTTCTGATCTGTTATAATGTTATTGCTTCATCAAAAACCTACCTAGAGTTGTGTTTTGTTTCATTCACACATGTTTAACACACAAGTTCTTCATATTTAGGCTGATGTCATGTTTGGTAATACAGGAATCACTCCACTGTGTTTTTAAGATCCACACACCTTCAGTAGAATCATTATGATTTCAGCCTTAGAACTTCCCTTATCTGCTGAACAAAAGGTAAAATGGAGCTTTTAACTTGAAAATTATCACTACATGATATCACAAGAACAGACCATTTGAGCTTTGGAGGTGTAAACAGACTAGTAAACCAGGATTACCGTATTTTCCGCACTGTAAGACGCATTGGATTATAAGGCGCACCTTCAATGAATGGCCTATTTTAAAACTGTTTTCATATATAAGGCTGTTGCATTATAAGGCGCATAGAATAGAAGCTACAGTAGTGGCTGACTATGGTAGCCATGATTAACCAATATTGATCCATATATAAGGCGCATCGGATTATAAGGTGCACTGTCGACTTTTGAGAAAATTGAAGGCTTTTAGGTGCGCCTTATAGTGCGGAAAATATGGTACTCAAATGTGTGAATGAAACAAAACACTAGTTTCGGTGTGTGTTAAAGATCCCCTGACATGGTACTTCTTGATGCTTTTATATGGCTCCTTAATGGTTCCCTAATACTGTAAATGAATCCTTCAAAATCAACACTCAGTGCATGAGAAACAGAGATAAGATGAGAAAGAGTAATTTTTCTCTCTCTGAACACTCAATAATGGGCGTTGTTGCTTGAATGCAAATGAGGAGAAAAGAGCTGGCCTATAGTAGAGGGTGGGGGCGTGGCCAAACTCTTCGCTCTCGCTCTGAGCCCTCAGCTGATCCATTTCCTTGTTTTTGCACGGGGGGAGAGATTTGAAGCGTTCCACTGAAAAATAAACACATTTCCACCGAAAATAAAATTAAACCACTGCTGTTCAAAGGTCCAGAGGCTCAGATAAAGGACTTCCGAGCCTAGAAACACTCGGACGTGCCTCCAGGCAAATTTTAAAAAACGCATTTCGCATTGCCTAGCGCATTCGCAGTCCAAACTCTCTGGGCGTGATTTACAGAGACGCTGAGTACAGACAGACGGGGGTGGAACTGCATTTGCATTTGCTGATCTGACGTCAATAAGGTGCCTTGTTCAAACTCGCCCGTTTGAGCTCCGATTTTTTGTAACGCAGAAAAGGATCGCAAATGCTCAGTTTAGACATTTCGCAACTTTTAACCATGAGGGGGGAGCTAAACAGGGTAGGGGAGCTCACATTAACGTTCAAAAACCTCAGAAAGTGAAAATTTCATGCCATGGGACCTTTAAGTGAGTAACAGCATTAGAACAAGACTAGCAGTTATAGCAGCAAATTTGAGCCGAGTTTCATATTAGGAATAGGAATTTATTTACGTACAAAATAGCAAAATAGACACTGTGATCATGTAGAGTGGGTTAATATGAACATTTTAAGACCAAAATGCTGAGGCTCACTGCAGCAGTTACAGAAAGAGGGGCGACAATTTTTCAATGTAAAGTCAATTGGAGCCAGAGTCGATGGAGCCGGAAGCACCCCCATGCTCACTTCCTATCTGGAACACAGCGGCTATAGTGGGTTAGCTATGTCCATTTATATATACAGTCTATTGTAATGCCATCCTGAGGAACATTCAAGAAACAAGTAGGTGATGGCCCTCCAGAAAAAGTAATGCTTAAACAAAAATATAATTTCAGTTGCCTTGCACGTGAAGCCTTTTTGGTTGGTTGTCCAAAAGTGCATCTCTTTTTCTTATAACCTAAACTTGTTGCCTTAGTCTTAGCCTGTCGTTGCCTTCTGACTCCACTGCTGCAGTCCAAGACACTTTACAATGCCAGGAATGTGTTGATTCAGTTCCCATTAAGTGTCATCCCTGAGTCCTGACGAAGCACACTGTTACTTACCTTATCTGCCGCACTCGCGCCTCTGGACATGGCGCTCTCTTGTTTGGACATTGTGCTGTTTTTCCATGGGCCTTTTGCTGTGACGGCCATGTGCCTCCTTATCACCGGGCTGTGGGATCCAGTGTCACCTGAACCACTGTTAAACCAACCACTGTTTCTATAGCAGCAACTCGCTATCGATCAATTTTTCAACAAGCCCAGGCCTCGGCAGCAGCGGTGGTGGTGGGGCTAAATATAGACCGGCTTGACTGAGCAAGAAACAGAGGAGGGCTCCAGCTTTGTTGCACCTGTAACATGAGAAATACACAGGGAAAAACTTGAAATTCTACTACAGTTTTTAAAGGCTGAGCAACACTTGCTACAGATATGTATATTGAAGTTCTATCTGTTTGTCTGGAACATAACTGCTGCGTTCAGGAAGTGAACATGGGGGCACTTCCGCTTCCATCAAGTGTTTTCAAGTGAATTAATATTGAAAAACTGTCTCACTGTAACGGCTCCAGTTTTGTCAGTGCATATATTCCTATTCCCAATATGGAACTTGGCTCCAAATTCGCCTGAGCTTCATTTGACTGGAGCAGAACAAGATGGGTTACTTAGACTTAGACAAACTTTATTGATCTACAAGGAAAATTGTTTTGGGTACAGTAGCTCACTCATAGAAATATAATCACAAACATGTTTCCTGTCCACACATTCACAAAAGACTCACCTGTACATTTTTCAAAAACAAAATGGTCCATATTTCTGCTAACTTATGTCCATCTGCATTGCCATATTTGTTTTGGTTCATTTGGGCTTTCATCTTTAGAGGCGAATACTGTTGATGAGTACTGTTGTTGTGTCCTTGGGCCGGACACTTATCCTCCCTCACCCCCAGTGTACACTAGTGTATGTGTGTGTGTGTGTGCGAGTGTTTCCTTTATGTAAAACACTCTGAGCGCCTTGAAGGTAGACAGTGTTATATAAGTGTGACTAATTGCCATGTAAATTGGATTCACTATCTTAAGAACCTGAACTGAACCCATACTTTAGTCAAATGTTGGCTCTTTACTTCGTCCTTGTAGTGCCCAAGGACACAACAACAGTATTCATCAACAGTATTCGTCATCTGTGGGAGCTGGAATCACACCACCAACCTGTGGGCAAGTGGATCTGACCGCTCAATCAACAATGTTTACAGCTCTGGAAAAACATAAGAGACCACTGCAAAATGATCAGTTTTTCTGATTTTACTACTTAGAGGTATGTGTTTGGGCAAAAGGAACATTTTTGATTGAGTCTATAAACTACTGACAACATTTCCCCCAAATTCCAAATAAAAATATTATCGTTTAGAGCATTTATTTGCAGAAAATGGTCAAAATAACAAAAAAGATACATGTTTTCAGACCTCAAACAATGCAAAGAAACAAGATCAAATTCATTTTAAAACAACATAATACTCAGAAAAATAGTTCAGAAATCAATATGTGGTGCAATAACCCTTATTTTTAATCACAGCTTTCATGCGTCTTGGCATGCTCTCCACAAGTCTTTCACATTGTTCTTGGGTGACTTTATTCCACTCCTGGTGCAAGAACTGAAGTAGACGCTGGACGCTAGACAGACGCTGGAACGGAATGGCTGTAATACATGTAGAGAAAAAAAAGCAGTGATCTCTTATTTTTTTCCAGAGCTTTACATATGTGATCATTTATTATTAATCTGTTCCACTTTATGATGTCATGAGCTGGTAGTTTGTAAGGTAACAACTATCTTTTACCTTTTGTTCTGTAGAGATTGGCAGTTCCGGGGCTGAAATCATCCAAATGATCATAGTGGAGGTGTATGGAGTTTAAAAACACAGTGGAGCACTTGTTGGAGTTGGAACAGAGTGTTTTCTGTAGGAGAGAGAGAAACTGGTTGGCTGACTGGTCATACTTGAAGCTGTAAACAAAACGCGCTGTATCCATAAACTACCCACTGTCGCTCTCACGAACACACTCTTATTTATTTACTTACACGGACAGTCTAGGCAAGTATGTGAAGGGTCTTGCCCAAGGGCACAAAGGCAGTATGCAGTGGTCTGAGTGTGTTGAAATTCAACAGACGCTGGAATGGAATGGCTGTAATACATGTAGAGATGTAGCCTGGGAATTCCCAGGCCGCTTCCGTTCGTTTCGAACTGGAAGGCGGCCTGGAAACTCATCCAAGCGAGAGTCCCAGATTTAGGGCCCCAATCAGAGAGCGGGGAGGGGTGGCAAGACGGTGACGCGTACTACATGACAAACGGAAGCTTGTAGTTTGAACTGACAACTGACATGATTGGCTATGGACTTACGTATACGCTCAATGATAGACATTCATAACGCCCAATAAACGGCCGTTGGCAATCGCTAACCACACCTCCGCTACGGGATTTTTCGAAGCGAGTTTCCAGACCCATATCTCACTTGTGATATGGTCAGGTGTTAACCAGACTAGTAGAGATGCTGATTCCAGAAAAAAAATAAAATAATGCAGTGGTCTCTATATTTGTTTTTCCAGAGCTGTATGTGAGATGCAGGATTCGAACCACAAACCTTCGAATCTCCACTCTGTCTGAGCTTCTGTCACCCAGCTTTACTCGAAATACCAATAAAAAGTACAGTTTCTATAATAATGTGTTGCTCTAACCCTTCCAGGAAGATAAATTCTCATGATACTTGAGAATTCCCAAGCACCCATCTGTCAGGGCTCCTGCTGTTGCAATTGTGGTCCAGACCAATCACAGAGCAGCACGAAGATGAAGCATCCAAATGAACCAAAATAAATATGGACATTCATACTTCAGCCTATTTTAGCAGAAATATGAACCACTGGAACCAAGCCAAAACTGCCTTATTAGAATAGTAATCTTGATCACAAACTGTATTAAATTCCAAAGTAAAAATGGTTGGAAAAACAAAAATGTCAACACGTCATTGTTCATTTCAAAGCGTGTACCTCCTTTGTCTCTTGTTTCACTACATCTGATTGGAGTCGCTACCTGAAGGCTCCTTACTATCCCCTGAAGTCCCTCAGTGTTGTGTTATCCACGGACACTTTTAGCCCAGGTCTCCAGAGCCGAGCACGTCACCTCAACTGAAAATCTCTCTGGGAGCTGAGCGCACAGACCAGTTGCTCGGAGACGCACAACTGTTTACACTGCAAAAAAGAGGATATCTACAAGCATATCTGAAATAAGTACTTCTTATCATGATACAGTATAGAACAAGGGTGGGCAATTACTTTTTCCATGGAGCCGCGTGAGAAACAGAAAAGATTGAGCCAAAATGCTTAATGCTTGAAACGCTTAATGTTTAATTCTGCATCATATTAATTGTATTTCTTTATAAATAGCAGTAAATAGCATTGTTTTGACACGCTGGTAAGATTGGTAAGAGTGTATGTTATGACTAAGCAATGAAAAAGTGAGATTGCCTTACAAAATATGTCATTTAAAAAACACCTCTAAAATAAAAAGCAATATGTTTGTTTTGTAACTCCAAATGATCTTAAACGGGCCGGTCAGTGCCAACCAAACGGCAAATTTCTTTGATCTGGCCAAGATTTTAAAATTTACATCAGGTTATTCATCTTGTTTTCAGATTTATTATCTACTGACTAGTTCAGAGACTGTTTCATTCTAGTCTAGAGAGAGTTTATTTTAAGATAACTTGTCAAGTAAAATGATCTTGCTGCATGGACAGATAATTTCACTACTTTTAAGTACATTTCTGATAGATTTAAGTGTTTATATCTTAAATTTTAGACAAGCTGTTTGCAGTGCAGGAGCTGTACAGGTTAGGTCCAGGCCAGTATAGGTCCAGTATAGAATATATTCACTGTGTTTTAGGTGGTTCTAGTCTACGGAGCTCAACAGTGTTCGTTCATCTCCTGATTACGGAACTAAATTTCTCATTAATTTTTCCCATAGACTTTCCAAAAATTATTAAGTGTCTGAAAGCCTGCTCATGGCTAATCAGCTATGTGGTTTCAAATGACCACAAGACATATCATTTTATTTGAAATCTAAGAAATTTGCTGAATCTTTATTTTTCTTTACACTTAAACAATGGCGTTATGGATATTAGTTAGCACGTAGCTCGTTAGCCTCACAATGCCTTTGTTCAAAGTGTTAAAGTTCAAAGTCAGATTTATTGTCAAAAACCATATGTACAGGTTGCACACACAGGATTTGAAATTTCAGCGCATAAAACATGAACATAAAAACAACTGATAAACAAGATAATAAACATAATGACTAAAACATCACATATACCCGTAGCTTTGAACTCTTAATTCTCTGTAACTTAACTCTGTATTTGGTCTGTTTTCTCCGTCAGAGCGTCCCATCAGTGGAACTCTGTGCCTGAAGCCATCAGAACATCTCCCTCATTCTCTGCTTTTAAAAAGAATGCTAAAAAGTGGCTTTTAGAAATGCAAATGTGTGAACACTAAAATTTGTTATTGTATTTCTGTAATTTGTGTAATTTTTAATGTGTAACTTTTTAAGTGTATTTTCTTTTAGGATGCCTTTTTGACATCTGGCAAAGGCACTACCGGTGCAAATTAGCTCTTATCAGCTAACTCAGGCACATTTACATTGTTTTGATGTTGATTAATGTGCATTGTCCCTTTTCAGATAGATAGATAAATAAATAAATAAATAAATAAATAAATATTTGAATAAGGGGCGGCAGAGCATATGTCTCGTGATCCAGGGGTTAGCGGTTCGAATCCCGCTCTTGACGGGTTGACCGCATGTGATCCCAGCTCCCACAGATGAGCACTGCCGTTGTGTCCTTGGGCAAGACACTTAACCCCACCTCACCCCCAGTGTCTGTGGACACTGGTAGCCCCCATGGCAGAAGATACATCAAGGCCTGTTGTGACGTGAGCCGTCCTCCTGTGGACCCACCACCCGCGGAAGGATTCATGTGGGCTGGTGCATTGTGTTCTGGGCAGCAGAACACTGCTTGGACTGCTGCCCCCGTGACCCAGAAAATGGAAAAGCGGAAGAAAATGAATGAATGAATATTTGAATATTTTCAGGGAAAAAAATTAATGGAAAATTTACTTCTGAAACCAGAGCAGGCAGTCTCCACTGAGCTCCATTTGTTTGTTTTATGGTTAAACATTTGGTCATATTATTTTCTTTGTAATTTAATTACCAGTAGAGAAAGAAAATAACATTTGAAAATATTATTGTTCTGGCAATAGATTTTGCACGGTAATTAACAATTATATTAAAAAAACTAATTGCTTTACACACATTGAATTACACAAACTGTAACTGTGTATAGTCATGGGTCTGCATCACAATTTGTGATCAATGTTGAGTTAAGAAATTTGGTCATCTATGATTTTAAAAAAAAAATGAATGAATGTTAAGAGCGAGCGTTGAAAAGCACAAGAGCAGGAGCGGTCTGGTGAAGGGTGAATGGTGTTTTAACAAAGTGGACAAGGCTCGGACAAAGACTAAACCAAAGACAGAATGCAGCTCTCGCTTCACATTCTGCGTAATTAACAGTTTTTTTTATAAGCAGGCTGCCATGACACTTCCAGCGGCCGTGAGAGTTCTTTTTAGTTCTGTGATAATTAGTTTTGACAAGAAAAGAGCCACTTGTGTCATCAGTTCACACCTAAAAACGCTGTGGGTAGTGTTCGTATGACTTCTCTAGTGAATTGAAGTCAGTCCACATGTATCGTATAGAATCATGTTAAAGGGCCCAGATTACATTATTTTATGATCTGTTATAATGTTGTTTCCTCATCACAAACAGACCTGGAGATGTGTTTTGTTTCATTCACATGTTTAACACACAAACCTGCAGATTTAGGCTGTTATTCTCTCAAACAGAAAACACTCTGTTCCACCTTGTGATGTCATGTGGTAATACAGGAAGTGCTCCACTGTGTGTTTAAACTCTACTAGAATCATTTGGATAATTTCAGTCCTGAAAGTGCAGATTTCTACTGAACTAAAGGTAAAAGGAGCTGTTAATAATAATAATAATAATAATTCATAGCATTTATATAGCGCCTTTCATGACACCCAAAGTGCTTTACAGTTCATTGTTCATTCACTCCACACTTGGTGGTGTTAAGCTACTTTCTGTAGCCACAGCTGCCCTGGAGCAGACTGACTGTAGCGAGGCTGCCAATCTGCGCCAACTAACTTGAAAACTATGACGTCATGACATCACAAGGTGGAAAAGAGCATTTTGAGCTCTGGAGATGTACAGACTAATAATAAAGGATTAATCAAATGTGTAAATGAAACAAAACATAACTCCAGGTGTGTGGAGATAATGTCATGCTGATAATCTGAATTTTGTGTAATATCAGACCTTTAATGTAAAAGGACCATATTTACAGGCTGGACTGGAGGGACAACTGTGATGCTGTGTACAAGAAGAGCATGAGCAGACTCTACTTCCTGAGAAAGCTCAGGTCTTTCAATGTGTGCAGTAAGTTACTGGAGATCTTCTACCAGTCTGTGGTGGTCAGCGCCCTGGACTTGGCTGTGGTCTGCTGGGGGAGCAGCACCAGTAAAAGGGACATGGGGCGGATTGACAAATTGATCCGCAAAGCTGGTCACATGATCAGCTGTGAGCTGGAGACATTTGTCACAGTGAGGGACAGGAGGACACTGGACAAACTGCTCTCCATCATGGACACTCTTGCTAACCCCCTGCACCAGACCATAGAGCAGACCCGGGCATTTCAAGGCCCGGGGGGTAAATATGGCCCGCGAGCCGACTCTGACCGGCCCGCGAAAGGTTGCTTGGAATTAACAAAATAAAACCTACTTTCAAAATTGTACATAATGCATTTGTACTGATGATCATGTGTCGGACGTGCTTCACATCTCCACCTCAAACATGAACCTGACTTTGATGCACTTGTTAAAGCTCAACAGAGGCGAGATTTCTCTCACTGATCAAGAAAAAAAAACACTAAAACATGCTAACTTTGACTTTTTTTCTACACAGTTTGGCAGTTGGACAAAAATGTTGTGACATATCTTGTATGTATCTTGTACATTGTGGTGTCTTAATACAAAGTTAAGAAAGTTAACCTCAGAAAGCATTGTGGGGTTAATGTGACTGAAAAAGAGTTACAAATGGTTCACGTTCACCATAGTTTTGAATTATTCTACTGAATAAATTCAGTTTTTGTAAAACCTCACTCTCTCATTACTTAATAATAACACAGAACTTACCAAAGATCAAAGATGAATGTCAGCTTTATTGTCAATTCTGCCATATGTGTTCAACATACAGTGAATCGAAATTTCGTTTCTCTCTGGCCAGGTAGTGCAAAAAGACAGTGTACAAAATACAATATGAAGACAAAACTAAACAAAAAACTAAGACAAAAATCGAAAATCTACAATCGAAAATCTGAAAGCAATGCAACAGAAAAAATAAATACCAATTTACAGATGTCCAGCTTCTGTAAACAATGCCATTTACTGATTTCGACGTAGAAATAAAATTAATAACCAGAGTAGACTTCAAACTTTTGGCCCTCCACAATATTTTCTACTTCTCATTTGGCTCCTGGGGAAAAGTAATTGCCCACTCCTGCCATAGAGGGACAGACGAGATAATACTCCCTACAACTGTATATAGCTGTGATTGAATATCTTATTTGATATTGTATTTTAGATTTTATTACTTATTTTTCTATTTTTTCTGATTTGTACATTTATTTTTTTATTTTTATAATTATGTCTCATTTGACACTGGTCTATTGCTCTTTTTGTGCTATTACCCTCTGTTATATATTATTATTATATTTGACTACCCAAATAACTTCCCTTGTGGATCAACAAAGTTTGTCTAAGTCTAAGTCTAAGATGTTGATTTTAAATTCCGTATAAGGCCTAATCGTGTCCCCAGATATGAGTCAGGCACGTTCAAATACAGCTCTTACTGATAGCAATTATAATGCTGATTTATTTTTAGTAGCAAAAACACTGGATGTGATGATCCATTTATTTATATTATAATTTGGTGTTTGGTTTTCAAAATGATTATTTAATCCGAAAACAGAAAGAGCCTCAGATAAATCTCTCATCCAAATCAAATATAGCTTTTACTGAGGACAATTAAAATGCTAATTTATTTCTAATTACAAAAACAATGGACATGATGAACAAGTTTTTTGTTTTAATGTGGTGTTTTGGTTCACTAGATGATTATCCACTCAGAATTCTGGATGAGCCTCAAATGAGTCTTTCATTTTTGTCTTTCATTTGAGTTTCATTGCTGGAATCCGATTACTGGTCATTTAAATTTAAAACGCTCTCTCTGATCTGAACGCTCACTAAAACCCCGGCACCTACAGCCAATCATGAATCTGTGCTAGTGCAACCTCTGCAGCTCAGTGGGTGAATTCTGGAGGCTTGTCTGTATAATGACAATGAGAAAAACTGGCAAGGTTCAGTTGTGATTGATAAAAGGAGAAGTTCAATTTGTCAACTGGACAAAGTTTGTTTGTTTGAAAACGTTTCGCCGCTCATCCGAGAGGCTTCGTCAGCTCTGGTTATTGCACTGGTTAGACCCTGCTTATATCTCGCTGCCGGGAGGCGCGTCCTACACTGAAAAAGCTCTGAAAACGAACCCCCCTAATCTGTCTCTTTGTTTTCCAAATTACTCTGGCGACTAGTTACGACCCCCTATTCAAAGTCTAACGAAGTCTAACGAAGTCTAACAAAGAGACAGATTAGGGGGGTTCATTTTCAGAGCTTTTTCAGTGTAGGACGCGCCTCCTGGCAGCGAGATATAAGCAGTGTCTAACCAGTACAATAACCAGAGCAGACGAAGCCTCTCGGATGAGCGGCGAAACGTTTTCAACCAAACAAACTTTGTCCAGTTGACAAATTGAACTTCTCCTTTTATCATGGATTCTACCTGGACGACTGAGGGACTTTTCACGCATCTTCAGTTGTGATTGTATTTTTTATTTATTTTTTTCGTTAAGAGCCCAGGTTATGTACAGGTCCTTTAAGACTATTATTTGGTATTTGTTTGTTCGCTTCTTTTGTTCATTTGTTTGTTTTTGTTTTTTTCCTCTGGGGTTTTGTGAGGTCGTGACTTATCTGCTGGGTGAACGTAGTCGTTCAGTCATGCACTTGATTTTGCAGCCCCTGTGGATGTGCAGACATTTAGAGCATTACAAAATCATGTTAAGTAACATGTCTCACACACAAATGGATAATTTACTTCCGATTTACATTTTTTATGCAGACGCACACTTGCTGTTTGCATAATCACCACAGTGTTGTACTTTTAATATAAAGCTGGAGCTTCCATCACCTGCTCTATGGAGATGTTATTGCTTTGCCTGAAATGTTCCACAGTATAACATTATCTATTTCCATGGTGAAAAATATTTCTATAATGCATGTTAACACCTGCAATTATAGAAATAAGATAGGTGTAATGCTATACTTGATATTCCAGGCTTCAATTAAATGAGCAGGTTATGCAGTCCCATTAGAAAAGTCACAGAATAGAGCTTTAAATTCTATGTGGCCTACGTTGTATGCACCCAGAACACATTCATATATTTAAGGAGTGATGTGTAGGCTGTGCTCTTACAGTTTTAAAACTACAACCACAACTGAACCTGGTTTGCCATTGTCTTAAGCTGCGTGAAAAGTCCCTCAGTCATCCAGGTAGAATCCATGATAAAAGGAGAAGTTCAATTTGTCAACTGGACAAAGTTTGTTTGGTTGAAAACGTTTCGCCGCTCATCCGAGAGGCTTCGTCAGCTCTGGCCCTCATGCTGGTTAGACCCTGTTTATATCTAGCTGCAAGGGAGGAGCTAACTACCCTGAACAAAGCTCTGAACCTATCCCAGCTACTCTCTTTTGTTTTACGAATTCCTCTGGCGTCTTGTATTAGCATATCTATCAGCCCTAGGCGGCGCTCACTACACTGAAATAGCTCTGAAACTATCAACTAATCTGTCTCTTTGTATTTCAAATTTCTCTGGCGTCCAATTCCCTATTCAAGACAACGACCCTCTCCACCCCTCTGCAATGGCTTGTCTGTCCTAATGATTCTTTGTTTGAGAATCGAATTATAGATGGGAGACAAGTGGTTAAAGAGGCTATTTTTGTCAAAAAAGAGAATCCGTCGTTAAACAGAAATGGGGGAGTTAGACACAACTTGTCTCCCATCTATAATTCGAGTCTCAAACAAAGAATCATTAGGACAGACAAGCCATTGCAGAGGGGTGGAGAGGGTCGTTGTCTTGAATAGGGAATTGGACGCCAGAGAAATTTGAAATACTGTACAAAGAGACAGATTAGTTGATAGTTTCAGAGCTATTTCAGTGTAGTGAGCGCCGCCTAGGGCTGATAGATATGCTAATACAAGACGCCAGAGGAATTCGTAAAACAAAAGAGAGTAGCTGGGATAGGTTCAGAGCTTTGTTCAGGGTAGTTAGCTCCTCCCTTGCAGCTAGATATAAACAGGGTCTAACCAGCATGAGGGCCAGAGCTGACGAAGCCTCTCGGATGAGCGGCGAAACGTTTTCAACCAAACAAACTTTGTCCAGTTGACAAATTGAACTTCTCCTTTTATCATTGTCTTAAGCTGCAGATAGAGGACAAAATGTTTTCTCATTCAGAGTATGAACAGCTCACTGAAGCAGAGGCTGCACTAGCACCAATTCATGATTGGCTGTAGGTGTTGGGCTTTAGTGACCAGATTAAAAAGAGTCATTTTTGGTGCAAACCAACTGGATTTCAGCATTGAGATTCAAATGAGAGGCAAAAATGAGAGACTCGTTTGAGGCTCGTCCAGCATTCTGAGTGGAAAATCAAAATACCAAATTAAATCAAAAACTTGTTCATGTCCAATGTTTTTTTTTTTTATTACAAATAAATTGGCATTTTAATTGTCATAATTAAAACCTGAATATGTTTACCTCAGTTATGTTATGTTTATGTAATTCTAAAGCTTACATACAGTCCCTTTAACAGCCAAACTAATAAAATAATATTTTCGTGGAGGTTTTAACTACAGTATGTGATCTTTACACCCATTGATGTTTAAACTAGTTCTCTGTAAATTACATGACCTCACATTGCCTAACAATCTAAGTGCAGTGATATGCCCTAATGAAGACCCCACATGTGTCCAGACACATTGGCTTGGACTTTCTGGACCACTTTTTACTTAATCACAGTAAGTTTTTACATTACAGACTTGGTCGTCTTCACTGTCTCTTCGTCTAAGTGCAGCCTTTGTGATCTGCTCATTTTACCTTTCTGATTTTGATTCAGTTGTGATTAATCTGGAGTCAGTTCGTCCATTGAGCCTTCTGAGCCAGTCCACTCAGTTCTTCCCACAACTGCAACTCAATCAGCTCACACCCACACGCTGCTGTAATTTCACTTCCCTGCTTTAAATAGCCCTTACTGTACTGTAGCCTATATTGCCTTTCGATTCTATTTATACATTAGTAGGGCAATGGTTCACAAACTGCAGTACTTCTGGACTGCTGCTTTGGTACTCATTTGTAACTTTCTAGTTTAATGGTTCTCTGTGTACCTTTTCCAGTGTGTGGAGATGTTATTGAACTGCCTGGAATGTGTTACGGTAGTGTGGTGTTAGGTGACAAGCACGGGGGACATCACAGGGCACAGGAAGTATTTTTAGCGAGAAAAAAAAAAAGTCCATGGAGGACACATCCAAGTTTTGCTCATTCTCAGCATATGGACAGACCTCATGTGAAAGCTCAGATCCTCCAGAATCTGCAGAGGAGCTGCAGAGGCTGCACTAGCACTGATTCATGATCAGCTGCAGGTGCTGGGGTTTAGGTAGTGATGACTGAGATCAGAGTCCTTTTTTAGGTTTAAGGCAAATGGATTTCAGCAATGGAAGTGGAAACCCAAATGAGACTTGAGAGGCTGGTTCTGCTTGGTTATCATCCAACCACCTTGAGAACCAAAACACTAAAAATGTCCAATGTTTTTTGTGAATCTAAAGCATTAGAATTCTAAGTCAGTAAAGGCTGTATCGGATTTAAATTTGTTTACTTCATATCCGGGGATACAGGTCAAGTTTATGAATTTAAAATCAAAAGTTTCTTTCAAAACAGCGTAAACAAGAGGCAGTGCACAGCTGAGATCCACAATAGAGCTTTATTGTCATTCATCAAAATAACAAACTTTGTATCTCTGCAAGCTACTGTAACAAACTCGATTAGAAATTAAAAAAGAAATGAACAGGAAAAGCTCTATTTACACCAGATGTACGTTCATTCACCTGCACCTCGTGAAGATGGGAGCAAATGCCAAATGTTCTTATAAGACGATTAGAAGGTGGTCAGATTTGGGGCCAGTGCTGTGCTAAAGCAGCAGCAGACTTCATTAACAGTGAGGTCAGCAGAGTTCAGCACAGCACCACAAGCGGACCAGAACACACATTGGTCCCACTAATGGACAGGTCTGATTGGAGTTGGACATCAAGAGGCATTGGCTGATGCTCCTCAGTGCATTGGGGAAGTCACAGGGGTCAATTTAAATAAACGGTAAACATTTTACTGCAGGCTATAAGCAACAGAAGAAAACAGCCCTATCAAAAATGGAGCATCTCGATACAAAAAGGGAATTACAACTCAAGGAGAAAACAAGACAATTTTCAAATCCGGGTAGGTTGTAAATTTTATTGGAAAACAAAAATATACAACTTGGAATGGATTATTTGAGGCATGACCAGAGGCCATTCAAAAAAGAAAATAAAAGTAGTGAGTAAAACATTAAAAAGCATGTTTAAAGGGATAACCCGTTTTTGTTTTAACTTTAGTCTGTATGGGTTTCCTTCCAAGTTACGCGTGTTGACACCGGCTTACCTGACAGTCTCAGCTGATTCTGGAGTCCATGTAAGTTGGTCTGGTAACTTCCCTGGAACATGAAATAAAGCTCGCTTCTCTTCTCAAAACATTTGTCCGAAAGGTGATACATTTGCGTCCACGAAACATCCAGCAACGCATTTGCGTATTGTCTCTCTCCACTTGTATCACTACGCCAATGTTAACTATCAGCCTGTTCACCTTCAGCGGATGTCTACGCCGAAGTTTACAAGTGAACAGGCTGATAGTGTCAACATGGGCGTAGTGATAAGAGTGGAGAGAGACAATACGCTGCTGGATGTTTCCTGGACAACTGTTTCGGACGCAAATATATCACCTAACAAATGTTTTAAGAAAAAAACAAGCTTTATTTCATGTTCCAGGGAAGTTACCGGACCTACTTACATGGGCTCCAGAAAGCGAGCAGAACCGGGATCAGCTGAGACTGTCAGAGGTAAGCAGATGTCAACACACAACTTTCAGAAGGAACCCCATACAGATTATCAAAAAAAACGCACTATCCCTTTAAGATTAGTTGTTTCCGGTAATATAGAACAGCAGATACAAAAAGAGTTTGTACGAGTACCTAGGAGATACACCCGTGTCATTTTTTTGCAGTAGTGCAATGCTGAGAGATTTCCATATATACTTTGTCCGTAGTCCATGCAGAGTTCAAACTCCTCTACATCGTTTCCATGCCAACAGTGTTGACAGGTTTCCAATGTCGCCGTGCGCAGAGGAGCCCCGAGCTCGAGACAGGAACATCCCTACTCTCCGGCTCCCAGGGGCCTCCGCAGGCTTCGGGTTGTACGACCATCGCGTCACTCCAAAACACCATGACAGCAAAAGAAAAGGGACATGGGGACAAGAGCCTATGCAGTTTACATGCAGTTCCTTTGGACAGCAGAAGGGGCAGGGACGAAGGGGCTATTAAGATTTTACAGATAAATTACACAAAGAAAAAAGGCAAATTATTTATATACGAAATCTGTACAAGGCCTTCACTTCGCCGTCATCATTTGTACGAACTCTGTGGGGCAAAACACAAAGGAGGGATTTTAGTAAATCTTGGAAATGGATTATGGTAGTTTTCTTCAAGCTACCATCAGAATGTTTCAAGTTGAATAATGGCTTCCTCCATTAATGAAAACAAGTTTTACAAACCTTCATAGTTGACTTGTCCATCACCATCAATGTCTGCTTCTCTGATCATTTCATCCACCTCTTCATCGGTCAACTTCTCTCCCAGGTTTGTCATCACGTGGCGGAGCTCAGCAGCACTGATGTATCCATTTCCATCCTGGAGAGAGACGAAGGGAGAAGGGGAGGTGAAAAAGGGGAGTCTTTGAAAACTAAAAAACATACAAAAGGATAAATAGAGTGGAGTCTAGTTTTTGTACCTTGTCAAAAACACGGAATGCTTCTCTGATCTCCTCCTCGCTGTCTGTGTCCTTCATCTTTCGCGCCATCATGGTGAGAAACTCTGGGAAGTCTATCGTTCCATTACCTGCAGACAACAAAAATATTAAGATTCTTCAAAGTAGGAGCACTTATTCAAGCATTGCAAAATAAAGTGTAAAAAAATACTTGAAGGCAGAATATAAATCTGGGATATGGGTTGACCTACATTTTGCTTTTGTTAGATCTGACAAGTTGATACATTTGTTCACAAGAGTAAGAAATTTGTACTTGAAATGAGCGAATCCATCAGCAATTTTGAAACCAGTCAAACACATTTTACTACTATACGCTGTGCAAAAAGATTCACTTTCACTTCCCAGCTTCCTGCTTTCTAAATATAAACTACTCACAGCAATTCTGTACAAGTAATTATACAGATGCAACTACACAATTACTCATTTCAGAGTAATAATTATTCAGAAGCATTCTTTTTCAATGACGCTAGTTCAGACTTTTCCTTCTGCTTTTTAACTGTGGTGGATGGAATTAAACTTTAATTACATGGCTAACATGTAAAATACAACAGTAAGAAATCATAATGACCAAAGCCGTACCGTCAGCGTCCACCTCGTTGATCATGTCCTGCAGCTCAGCCTCTGTGGGGTTCTGTCCAAGCGAGCGCATCACGGTGCCCAGCTCTTTGGTGGTAATGGTGCCATCTCCGTCTTTGTCAAAGAGCGAGAACGCCTCTTTGAACTCTGCCATGGAAAAAATAAAAACAGGGCTTCAAGTATCACTACAACAACTTAACATCTTCAGCATCTCAAATATGCTCCGTGTACTGAACAAGACCGTACATGCCAAAATCTAACCCTAGGAAATCCAACATGCACCTGTTCTTTTTGGATATTCATGTTTTGCTCAAGTGACATTTGTTACAGATGCCATGAGGACTTCATAATTCAAAAAGATCTTTTATTCATCAGTGCAGGAAAACCCAGTTAAACCGTCGTGTAGCTAGACATACTAATACGATTTTCATTACAAGTCTCATATCTTATACATTTTGCCAGTTTTAGGAAACAAGATCAAGTGTTAAAAATCTTAAACAGCTCATAAAATACTTGTGCTTCTTGCTGAAACCTGCCAATCATTTACCACAAAGTCCTAGTAGTGTTTAAGAGTCACTGGTGTTTCGGATACAAACTAGCCAAGCCCATTTCAAAGTGTTTAGAGTTGCAACTCGTGGCATTTCTGGTCAAAACATCAAAGCAGACAGGAGGTGGAGTAATAAAGGAGTGGCGAGGGGGGTGGGGCAATATGACAGTGCTCATCAAGAGACGTGACCAGGGGGCAGTGAACAGTGGCATGTAGCAGACTGTCAACGTCATGATAACTCCGACCTGCCCTCCAGTTTGTGGGGTCAAGTACAGCACAGACACACCCCTCTTTAGAGAGATGGGGCTGCTAAAGCGACCTCTGCCACACAGTTGTTACCACTACCGAGAGAATAGCAAGTTTACTTATACAATTTACCCCCATTGTGGGACAAATGTTTAAGAGAGAAATGTATAATATACCAACATGGAAATGTGCAAAGTTCCTCATTTAAACTGCCTGCAAACCCAAAAGTGAAAGTTCAAGCATCTGACTATTGGCTCTAGAAATCATCCCTTCAGCACTTATGTTCTGTTCTCTTAAATGCAATCTGTTGGGGCTTTAACCCATTCAAAAGTCCAGCTTTATAATCATTTCTTTAACTCATGAACGTTGGACAGCTTGCTTTTCAAGAAATCATTCCAATATCTGTTTATAAAGACCTTCTAATTTGTTTTCTTAGCCATCTGAGTCAGCCTTGTGCAATATTAAAAAAAAAAAAAGCAACATTACTGCACTGCCCAAATCACTATGCAGACTGGCATTTTCAAAACAAGAGCAAATACAAGCAGGGAGCCAATGTTATGAAACCTGGTGGTTGACTAGTATGACTGAAATGCATCAACCAAGCCATTTGGCACTTAACCAGACAATGCTCATCTATACTCATAGCATAGTGCAGGGTCCTATATGACAGCAGGGCCTTTCAGAGACCGGGAGATTTACGCAACCTAGTCTCGGCTCCTACTTATTGCAATTTGTGCGTGAAGCATTCCTTCTGCAATGAACACACCCAGGCCAAAGAACACATTATCTCAACACTTCCAGATTACATCATTTATGACACAGCGACCATTAAAATGCAAAATTTTCCATGGAGGAGTCCTTCTAGGCTGCAGAGAGGGAACGGGCAAGCCAGCACAGCCACAGACTGTTTCATTCTCGTTTTATGACCCGAGGTGTAGGACGCCTTAAAAGGTAAAAGTGTAAATCCACGGAGAGAGAGAGACGCTAGGTTCCATATGACAAGGCACTTTGTAGGATATGAAGAAAGGCGATCAATGCAGCCATGGCTTACCGGCAATCTGTTCCTCTGTAAGCTGGTCGGCCTGAAAAATAATACAGGGAGCAGTTAGAGAAGACAGAATACAAGCTTATACATGTACTGGACTACAGCCAGTTTTTTTAGGCGGGACAGAGGCAGTTCAATGTACACCAAAAACCATGCAAACACCAGATGATAAAATGTGCATAATTTTAGCTCAGGGAAATGGCAGTCAGCACCTAAAACGTGTTTGTCGAATGCAGGTTATGACTCATTGGCAGAGGAAGAAGACAACGCCTGGTCTCCCATACCCAATGAATGAATTAAAATTGGCGGTAAAGGTTGCTAGGCAGACAGAGCTAGGGCTAGGCGGTTCTGCTAACGCCATGAGGCCGCGAGTTTGAGAGGACGACCAAGGCACACTTTTAAGCTTTTCGGTCACACTATTTAATATTCAAGGCCCATAAAACGACGATAAAAACGCATCAGGTGGAATAAACAACAAGCAGCTCGACGAATTGCGATTAACAAGGACCCAGGGGCGTTTCTTGGGCAGGACATGAACATGGCCCACCGCCCCGGCCAAGACATTGAAATAACCATTTTAGCAATATTACAACAACATACGCATCAAAAATGACAACGAGTAATACTAAATTAACAACTCAAAAAACACTCAACTATAATCAGACAATATACAGATTATTCGAATATGAGCATACATAAAAAGTGTCGATACGAGTGCTTAGATTATAAAAAGTAGCGTTAAAACAACAAAGTGGCTAATGTTAAGGCTTTGACAACGGAGCGAAATGTTCATTCAACGCCCGAAAGGAAGAGAGGCGATCTGTCCATGCATAATGTAGGCTCGTTCATTTGATAATTAGCAATTTGGCTCTGGATACGCTAATGGCAAGACAGTACGAAACCTTTTTAGGACGGTGTAATCGCAAAAATAGATTAACAATTTATGAAGAACAGCGCTGCCTAGCAACAAGCAGCCCCCATTTTACGGCGTAGCGGCAGAAGGCTAAGTAAGCGCCCGGTGATGTCACATTATCCCGACATTACGCTGACCCTTTTCTCACGGCTCCGACTTGCTTTCTACGGGCTACCGTGCAAGTAAAGTAAGTAAATCTGTTTCTCTTACCATTTTGATGCGGGTAGATGAGCTGGCTTAAGGTGAAATCCGAAATGAACGGAGCAAAAGTACGGAGCCTGAGGGACAAAGAGCGGCTCTGGATCAGGGATGAGGAGGCTGTGGACTGGCATATAACGGCTCACCCAATCCCCGCCTCTTACACGTATCACTCCGCCAACTTCCCTTTTCCTCCCTCACCGCATTTCACACAAGACGCCCTTACAGCCATAAATAACCACTTAATAAAACCTACTTGCGTCTCTAATACCGATATCTGCACTGAAGTTACGTTTACATACTCTTAATTTGAATCAGTTAACGATTTATTAAGGGACTAAACGGCAGCGCATGAATACGTTCTGCTAGTCTGCGGTGCGGTACAAGACGTAGCGGAAAGAAATCGCGGCCTGTGATTGGTCCGTTCGTACCTGCAATGCGTCACTCCCATGGTCTGCGCCGCCGCTGCATCTCGTCCATAGACATCCCAGTCAGCCACAGACAAGCTTGTTGCACACTGTATACATATGTGCATCATCTCTGGGACACCCTCTATGGCACTTATGGCTACTAATTACCCTAATGTCACACCAGCTTATAAAAAACTCAGCTTCTTTTTATCATTTGGTGCACATTTGAGCAAGTGAAGCCTTTGAAATTTGCTGCAGCTTGCTTGTTTTTATTGCATTTCCTGCATTAGCATATTGATAGATATGCTTTTTCAGCTCCAAGGTTACGACTGTCTGTCTGACTGACATAGTGCAAAGTTGTATGCGGTCAAGCTGTGAAAGTGTGACAGTTAGGGGAGCAGGAAATGCAACGTCATGGTAGTTGTTAAAAAAAAGAAGATTTCAAACATTTATATCACATCATAAGCCAAGTATTATACAATGTGACGTATCATGCTTAATCCAGATATATATAGATCAACTTATGGATGCATGTGTGCATACTTTCTCCCTATGTGCATGCAATGTCCACTATGCAGAGTCTTTGCCAGGGTATAGCTAACAGATGGATTGTCAAGTCCTATTGTAGTGCTGGTAAGAGAACTCATATCTCATAGCCTGATTGCTTATGCCTGACTGATCTCCCAGTGGCCACCTGTCTCCTGCCTGGCCTTCGGGAAAAGCCTCCTAGTCGTAAATACTATGGTAAGGAAGGCAAGATGAATTCAACTGAGTCCGAAGATGTCTTTTTCACTCATCTAAACGTTTACTGTGATGAGATAGGGGATCTGGAGTACCATTTATCACTGGTATATTTAAGAAATGGGTCTGGGCTTGTATGTTTGTTAAGAGGATGCTGCCAGCCGGTACCACGTGATACCGGGAGCAGACTCAGAATAAACTATGCTTTTTTTCCTCCTCTCTCTCCCTCTCTCTCTAACCCTCCTAATCTGGTCCACATTCTTCTCATTCAAATCTGTTTTTCACCCTGTGTTTTGTCACCCTCCAGATTATGTAATGCCAAAGGTGAACGCACAAAGGCATAAATCCGTCACAAGAAGGAGATAAGCCGCACTGAATTGTGAATGTATTCCTCTCACGGCTGTTTGCAAACACAAGGAAATGTCTATATTCTGATCAATATGATTAAGCTGAGAATTTTCTACACTGCTCGGTTGTTTTCAGACACCAGATGGTTCCATAGCACAGTATAACGTAGAGAGAGAGATAGAGATGGGGGCAAAATTAGGTCACTACTTCTAATATTGTGGTCGGATAAAGTTGCACTACGTAACTTTTCTGGTACCTGCATGCAACCTCCACGGAGATGTTATTTTGGCTCAAATCTTCCAAAGTCCACGGCAAACTAATCTATCTTCATAACGATGATGATGTGGCACCACCAGGCCAAGTTACCGGTCAGATCTGTGGAAAGTTGACCCTGGTCACAACATAAAAAATGCATGTTTTTCAAAGATATTTTTAAGTAATAAGTAGTAAATGCCATACAACAGAATCAATAACATCTCCATGAAGACAAGCAAGTGGTATACCCTGCATCAGAAAAGTCACACAGTGCACCTTTACGTGGAAAAAGATCTTGTCTAAATGATAATTTGTGCATTTATTTTGAGATATTTATGAAAAAAGTCTCATCACACCGAGTCTCAACTGAACCATTATTAACTACACTTTCACACAATGTTCTGACAAAGCACATATTCTGTATTGTGGCCATTAAACAATACACAAAGACAGGCTGTTTAGTGCTGGGGTCATAAATATTTTACCATCAGCTTTGTTCTTGTAGCACGATTTCTATAGCCCTGCTTCATCCAATATGCACCATCAGCTGTTTGCACACTTGATGACATGCCCCCGAATGATCCTGCAGTCTCCGGGGATATCTTTGGGGTCAAAAGTCACAGCAGGTTGGCCCTAATATGGATAAGAACGTATCAGGAAGAGGGAGACTTAACAGCCTGTAAAGCCTGAGAGCTAATCGTCCACGGGCTCACAAAAATGAAGGTAGTTTGTGGTATAGTCTTGTTGTTGTTTTGATTATCGTGAAAATTGTAAACTTACTTGGCAACTACCTAATACCACTTTCACTTATCAGCTTTGTGTGTTATTGGTGGTAATGTGCTAAATATATAAAAGAAGAATCACTCAAAATCAATTGTAGATTCAAAAATTCCATACACATACACACATAAACTTAATGAAAAATAGTGTACATAAGGACATGTTATTTCTCAAATACTGTATTCCGAATGCTAATGAAATATAGACAAAATTACTATGATCAATAAGTACAACGAGTATTGACATTCACTTGGATTTTAGCCAATAGGACAAGAAGAACCCCCTGTCCTTTTTACATTGGAAAAAAATTCAGAAAGCATTATTGTTTAGCTGGAATATTCCACAGTAAGGCATAAAGTGAGCAGCGACCACCACTTAGAAACAGATCCGCTCACAGCAAGAATCAAGGGATTTCGGAGCAATAAAAGCATGTGCAATAAAATAAATTATACAAGATAAACAAGTGTCATAGAGGAAAACTGCACGAACAGCAATAACATCTCCATCACCATAGTACAGCTTTAATAAATATTTAGATAAAAGGCACCTCTTCGAACACTGATTTAACGACTACTTTTAAATTGATTTTTCCATTTTCTGTGGTCCCTTCAGTAAACCAATAGAATTTACAATTTGATTTTATTGCACTGGACGCTTTTCCTGTCACTAATCAATAACAAAACATCCTCAAGCCACCCCCACCCCCATGTGGTTATCTTCTGAGCAGGGCAGTATAACAAAACCAGGAAATAGGCCGGGGTTTAACAGCATAAGGTCAGATTAGATATGCATCGCCTTTCTGCGCTGATCTACCTGCTGCTATTGTCATTGTCATCATAGTTAGGGACCGAGCCCCGAAGGGGGACGAAGGTCCCTATTGTTGTTGCTTTGTTTCCCTATTATTAGGCCCGAGCGCTGAAGAGCGCATAGGGCCTTTTGTAACTGTTCTGCGGTGCGAAGCACTGCAGAACCAGCGTGGAACGTGTGAAACGCGCTGGTAGGTGTCAATGGACCCCACAGGTGGGTTACTGGACGTGCGCCCTTTCCATTGATATATTTTGTGTTACCATTCGTGGCACTATATTGTTACTGTTCTGGTTTTTCTTCTTCTTATTATTATTATTATTTTCCCGACCACTTTTTTCAGGTTTCGGGTACTTCCCACTGACGAAAACTCACGAAATTTTGCGCAAAATTCAAGAACGCCAAAAAAGGAATTTACAAATAATCTGTATTAAAAAATCTTAAAAAATGGCTCCACAGCGCCACCTCAAAAATCAAAATACATTGCGCCTATGGCTATACCCGATAAATGAACTTTGTCGTAGAGAAACGAAATTCGGGTGGTGGATAGGTCATGTCGTTACGAACCAAAAAATATATTATGGCATTGCTAGGCGACCAACAGGAAGTCAGCTATATTGGGCCGAGCACGCGACCCGGCACCGAGGGTGCATTTTCCTGTCTTCGTATTTTAACGAACTCCTCCTAGGGTTTTTGACCCAGACTCACCAGAATCGTGCTGTATCATCTAGACAAGTGGGACATTAAAAGTTGTTAAAAGCGTTCTAAAAGAGTGAACGGTGTTTCCGTGACAACGCCACAAATTTCGGGTTCGTTTTTGCGGCTCGCCATCAAATTTCAACGAGCGATAATTCGCGCATACTTTGGCCGATATCACTCAAACTTTAATTGTTCGTTGACACCCCGGCCCTGAACAGATTGATATAAGAAAATCTGAAATAGGTGCTATAGCGCCACCTAGGGAGATTGCATGGAAGCGCAAAATTTTACTTTGTCGTAGACATACCAAATTTGGTACACATATTCGTGACGGGGTATCGATCAAAAAACTTAATGACGTCAACACGCCATGTCCCATCGTGTTGCCATGGCAACAGGCCAAACATCTGTCGTCGCCAATGGGACGCCCGGCATAAACTTTGTCGTAGCCATACCAAATTTGGTACATAGATGCATCACGGGATAAGGAACAAAAAAGTATATTATGCGGTTGCTAAGCGACCAACAGGAAGTCGGCCATTTTGGATCGAGCACGTGACCTGGCACCGAGGGTGCATTTTCCTGTCTTCGTATTTTAACAAACTCCTCCTAGGGTTTTTGACCCACACTCACCAGAATCGTGCTGTATCATCTAGACAAGTGGGACATTAAAAGTTGTTAAAAGCGTTCTAAAAGAGTGAACGGTGTTTCCGTGACAACGCCACAAATTTCAGGTTTGTTTTTGTGGCTCGCCATCAAATTCGACGAGTGATAATTCGCACATACTTTGGCCGATTTCACTCAAACTTCAATCGTTGGTGGACACCCCGGCCCTGAACAGATTTCTATAAGAAAATCTGAAATGGACGCTATAGCGCCCCCTAGGGAAGTGCAAAATTTTATTTTGTCGTAGACATACCAAATTTGGTACACAGATGCATCATGGGAAGATAAACAAAAAGTATATTATACCGTTGCTAGGCAACCAAACAGCCATTTTGGATAGACCATGTGACCTGGTGGCGAAGGCGCCATTTCCTGTCAAACTTCGACGAGTGATAATTCGCACATACTTTGGCCGATTTTACTCAAACTTTAATCGTTGGTGAACACCCCGGCCCTACACAGATTGATATAAGAAAGTCTCAATTGGCCGTAATAGCGCCCCCTAGGGAGATTGCATGGAACAGAAAAATTTTACTTTGCCGTAGACACACCAAATTTGGACCACACATTCGTGACATGGTCTCGATCAAAAAACACAGTGACACCCCCACTCCATCTCACATCATGTTGCTATGGTAACAGGTCAAAAATCTGTGCCTGCCATTAGGATGCCCGGCAAAAACTTTGGTGTAGCCACACCTAATTTAGTACATAGATGGTTCATGGGAATAGGAAAATGGAGCGTTAGCAGGGGGCTGCGAGTGCAAGCGAGGGCCGATCATCGCCGCTTGCGGCTATATTTATTATTATTATTCTTGTTCTTGTTCACACTCGCTGGGGCAATTTTGAGCATGTTCCCATGCTTCAAAACGAACGAAACTTTGCACGGGCATCACAAAGTGCTGCCAGTACGACCACACAAAGTCCCGTCCCCCAGTGACCCCCAGGAGCTCGATAGCGCCCCCTAGCGCGTTGTCTTTCGGGGCTGGCATACCGTTTAAGATAGGCGCACGAAATTCGGTAGGGACGTGTATCTCAATAAGACGAACAAACGCCTCACTGCAATGTCATGGCCACGCCCAACAGGAAGTGAGATAATTGGGCTTTTGTGTGATTTTTGGGTATTGGACATAGAATGGAATTTGAAACACTTCTCCTACACCGTACCTCAGATAGGCTTAAATTTTGGTGAACATAATCTTAAGACATTGGAGATGTTAAATTGCGAAGGATTTTCAAATAGGCGGTAATATGACGATACGGCGGATCGATAAAGTTAGGTATTTATTGAATGGAAGTGACGAGTTATGAATGGGAGGTATTTGTTGCTAGGCAACGCCCTGATCAAAGGTCTTTGATCTTTGTACCTTTGATCTGATATAGCTGCAAGCAGCAATGTGGGGACAAGCATCGAAGGTTCATGTAGGCCTCAGCATGTAGGCCACATGCAGGGTCTGACAGGGTCTAACAGAGTCTGACAGGGTTTGACAGGGTCTGACAGGGTCTGACAGGGTCTGACAGGGTCTGTTCTGACAGGGTATCTACAATGTCATGGCCACGCCCAACAGGAAGTGAGATAATTGTGCCAGGCACACGAAATTTGGTATGGCTGTGCGTCTCAGTAAGACGAACAAACGCAGGTGCGAGGTCCCGACCAACGCCGCTTGCGGCTTTAATTTAAATTGTTGTTGTCTCTGTGTGTGTCTTTGTTGGCCGATCTATCTAGAATAAAACGTATTGGAAATCATAAAAGCCTGCTCGTTTTTATTTATTTGGTCAATATGCTGCCAAATGCTTCATAGATTCCTCTCATTGTGTCCACTCGGGTTGGCCTTTAAAACAAATGTGTAAATCATTCATACTGCAAGATATCTATTTCCATTTTGTTCTGCTGCTATAGTGACTGGGTTTACCAATCAATGTATTATAACGACACCCGAAGCCATCAGGCGTTGTTCTGGTGTTTTACTTGTTTTTATATTTACCCTGCAAAAATTATGAGTGATTATTGTTTTGATCTGATAGTCCCGGCAAGATATCGCAATCTTGATCTAATACAGATACCGCTGTGTTCTGAATTAAAATGCGTTGAAATTCATTTGCTGGATAGAATGTTACCTTGATATAAACATCACATTTGCAGAGAAACTAAAATAAATTAAAAAATAAAAATGTATTTCTTCAGAAAACTTTAGAGAACTTTCAAGTATCAGTCGTTTTGCATGAGAATCAATCCTTTTTAAAAACTTATGAAAAGTATCAGTACATATATATTTATTTGAGTAGTGATCTGCCTATTAGCAAAAAGAAAAATAAAATTATTCAAGTAATTTTAACAGATATAACCAATCTATTTTAGAGTGGGATTATTTTGTCAAATTTAAACACTTTATTAAATCCTTAAGAAATTATTATTGTTTATATTATTGTATATTATTATTATTGTTTATACACTGATCACTTGCAATTCACTGTAACATTCTTATTCGTCCTTATGTTCTGTTTTACATCTTCTATCTCCTGGTTTTGACACGTACAGGGGGTCCTCGGGTTACGACGGTCTCGGGTTACGACGTTTCGTGGTTACGAACGCGCCCCCATTAAAAAAAATATGTATATATTACGCGTCATTCCGTCTTACACGGTTTAGCGTGGTAAGATATGTAAACAAACGCACGCGGCGCGCGGCGCACGGCGGAAGAACACGCTCTGTTGTGGTTGTAGGGAGAAGAAGACAGCCTCGTGTGTGTGCCCAATGTGGGCGGAAGTACCTGATGTGGGCTCTGATCTGCTCCTATGAAAGCGGCAGTGATAACCAAGCAGCGTAGTGGTCTAATTATTGAGATGGAAAGGTTATTGGTGCTTTGGTTGGAAGATCAAAGGCAAAATCCGGTTTACGACGAAATTCGGGTTACGACGCGTCTTAAGAACGGATCAACGTCGTAACTCGAGGACTCCCTGTAAAATACTTGTATTGCTTATGTTTTTATAGCTTGTATTAAACATACTGTATTTTAATTTCATGTTGACCGTACAGTCTGTTTATTGATAAAGTATCGAGTCAAATCAACCAAGTTAAATCAAGCCTAATCAATAAAGATAGATTTTTTATTTTTTTTGGCTTGTAAATTGCCAAATATACTGTATACCACTGGGGTAAACTAACATTAACTTAACATCGTATAATTCTGTCAGACCAGCTCATATTTGACCGTACAAAGCCAATGTGTTGAATTTGACTGGTAAAGGTAGGGCATCTGGAGTAAAAAACAACTGAGCCAAATCAAAACTAGAATTACAGTGGTACCTCACCTTACGAAATTAATTCGTTCCAGAAGTGGTTTCGTAACGTGAAAAATTCATAAGTTGAGTAGCTATTTCAATGGAAAAAGCCTGATTCGTTCCAAGGCCCCGATCCAAGTTTTTTTTTTATAGTGTAACTTTTTTTTATAGTGTAACATTGTGTTCTGCATCCTGCGTCCTTCTCTCGCATTAGTCTCTCGTTTAAACACTCAAACTTTCATAGATTTTCAACAAAATTATTAATAGTGAAGTGTGGGGGGAAGGGGGAGGGGGGGAGAAGACTGCGCTCTGACACGTGTGTGATAGCGCACATGACCCGGCGCGGAGCTGACAGCAGGTCTAGACCAAGGTCTAAACCTGGACTGGACCAGGACTAAACCAGGACTAAACCAGGACTAAACCAGGACTAAACCAGGACTAGACCAGGTGGATTAAAGCGCCGCGCGTGGGTCTATTTCCTGGTTTCGTTTCGAGTCACAGCTGAGGCGAGCCGCTGCTCTAGACCTGCAAGGTGCTCACAGAGCGGCCTGGATAGAACCGTGAGGTCGGCCTCTTCAAGACCTCCAGGCTGATGACCGGGACAATCCCCGGACCCATGCCCGCTTAGGGAGCTCTTAAGGCGGGCTGGCAGTCTCCCCCTGGGTCCCTGGATGTCTGGGGCTCCGTGCCTGGAGTGGCCCTGGAGAGCAGGTCTAGACCGCGGCTCTTGCATGCGAGCAGCGGCTCGCCTCAGCTGTGACTCGAAACAAAACCAGGAAATAGACCCACGCGCGGCGCTTTAATCCACCTGGTCTAGTCCAGGTCTAGTCCAGGTCTAGTCCAGGTCTAGTCCAGGTTTAGTCCAGGTTTAATCCTGATTTAGTCCAGGTCTAGACCTGCTGGCAGCGCCGGGTCAGCTGTCACACATGCCGCTATCACACACGTGTCAGAGCGCAGTTTTCTCCCCCCTCCCCCCTCCCCCCACACTTCACTATTAATAATTTTGTTGAAAATCTATGAAAGTTTGAGTGTTTAAACGAGAGACAAATGTGAGAAAAATGACAAATGTGTGTGGCTGAGCGCGCATTATTTGAATTTTTGAGATTTCGCGTTTCGTAACTTGAATTTTCTTTCGTATCTAGAGACCAAAATTTACTGTGAAGGCGTTTCGTAACTTGAAATTTTCGTTTGTTGGGTCATTCGTAAGGTGAGGTACCACTGTAATTTACTATAGAGATTCTTATATGGAGAGTGAACTATATTCTGTTAATGAAAACTGCCAGTGACATAACATCTTAATTCTATAAATCTATTTAGTTTCTTACCATATAAAGCCTTGATGTGTTGAATTTGATCGATAAGGTAAGCCATGTGGAGCAAAATCAACCAAGTCAAATCAATATACTAGAATTGTTTTGCAATTAAGATGGCATTTCAGCATACCCTCTTATTTCAAACATCCCGATTCAAACACAGTATTAATTTCAATCCAATTTGATGCGTAAACAACATTCATTGCTGGGTAAATGTGTACACGGTAACTCCCGGTTTCCTTGTATGTTAACGTCCGTCTTATCTCCTCCTGTGAATATGTAACTACGGCACATAATGAATTCTTATCGGCATCTAAACCCAACCCACAAATAAACAGCTCCTTCTCGTTTCTATAGCGAAGGTCAAAGGTTACTGTGCTTCGGTTAAAAAAACGCAATGGCTGAAGTCACTTTTTCATCTTCAGTAATGCCCATCAACCTCCCGCCTATTGTCCTGGACACCACTCCTGCTGATTGCCTCAAGCTGTGTTCTGGCTGGGAGAGGAGAGCCGGGAGCGTTTGGTGATAGATTAGGAGCTCGTTACATGAAAGCGCTGTCCCATCTCAAAAAGTAGTAGTAGTGATATGTACAGTAGTATATATGTATATATATATATGTACAGCTCAGGAAAAAAATAAGAGACCACTGTAAAATTATCACTTTTTCTGATTTTACTACTTATAGGTATGTGTTTGGGCAAAAGGAACATTTTTGTTTGAGTCTATAAACTACTGACAACATTTCCCCCAAATTCCAAATAAAAAATATTATCGTTTAGAGCATTTATTTGCAGAAAATGGTCAAAATAACAAAAAAGATACATGTTTTCAGACCTCAAACAATGCAAAGAAACAAGATCAAATTCATTTTAAAACAACATAATACTAATGTTTACACTTAAGAAGAGTTTAGAAATCAATATTTGGTGCAATAACCCTTATTTTTAATCACAGCTTTCATGCGTCTTGGCATGCTCTCCACAAGTCTTTCACATTGTTCTTGGGTCCTAGTTTAGACCTGGTTTAGTCTTGGTTCAGACTGGGTTTGGTCCTAGTTTAGTCCTTGTTTAGTCTTGGTTCAGACCGGGTTTAGTCCTAGTTTAGACCTGGTTTAGTCTTGGTTCAGACTGGGTTTGGTCCTAGTTTAGTCCTTGTTTAGTCTTGGTTCAGACTGGGTTTGGTCCTAGTTTAGTCCTTGTTCAGTCCCTGTTTTAACCTGGTTCAGTCCTGGTTTATCCCTGGTTTACTCCTGGTTCAGATCTGGTTTAATCCTAGTTTAGTCCTGGTTTAGTCCCTTTTTAACCTGGTTTAGTCCTGGTTCATCCCTGCTTTAGTCTTGGTTCAGACCTGGTTTAGTCCTAGTATAGACCTGGTTTAGTCTTGGTTCAGACCTGGTTTAGTCCCAGGCTTGTGCTCTCCACAAGTCTTTCACATTGTTCTTGGGTGACTTTATTCCACTCCTGGTGCAAGAACTGAAGTAGCTCAGCTTTGTGTTTGTGTTGGAATTCAACAGACGCTGGAATGGAATGGCTGTGATACATGTAGAGATGCTGATTTCAGAAAAAAATGCAGTAATCTCTTATTTTTTTCCAGAGCTGTAGAATAATTATAGAAACTACTACTAATGCACGCCCCAATTTAAGTTGCTTAATCAATCAGCAGGATTCACAAGTAAGAATCCAGAATTCAAAGTGCTGTCCCATCTCAAAAAGTAGCTTTATTATCATTTTAAGGGCATGTAAATCAGGCCTGTATAGAATAAAACTACTACTTATCCACTTAAATAGAGTGTGAGTTCCAAATGGCATTAGGAAAATTCTGTAATTTAGATTGTAATGTGCAATAGTCTTACACAAAATGGATTCTTGTGAGCTTTAAGTCATGTACCTCATCAAAAACATACCTGGAGCTGTGTTTTATTTCATTCACACGTGTTTGAGTAATTGTATTGTATTATTGTATTATTCTGTCTACATCTCCAACGCTCAAAATGCTCTTTTCCACCTTGTGATGTCATGTAGCGGTCGTTTTCAATAACTGAAAACAACATAAGTTTGAACAAAAGTTTGAAGATAAGTCAAATACAGCTCAGTGTAAGCGGCAGCTGAGGTTGTGTTTGAGATTTAGTTTTGTTTAAAGGCTCCATATTCCACTGTTTTCTGATCTATTCTAACGCTGTTACCTCCTCAAAATCAGAGCTGGTGTTGTGTTTGTTTCATTCACATGTTTGAGGAACTCTTTATTATTGGTTTGTTTACATCTCCAAAGCTCCAAATGCTCTGTTCCTTCCTGTGATGTCATGAAGTGGTAGTTTCCAAGTGAACAGCTGTTTTTACCTTTGGTTCAGCAGAGATTGGTAATTCCAGGACTGAAATTATCCAAATAATTCTGTGTATGAAGTTTCAAAACACTTCCTGTACCACAACAACAGTGTTAAAATATGGGTTTGGTTTTAGCAGGGTTTGGATTTATTTGACATCTACATGAGAACAAAATGATTCACCAGTTCTTGTAAATACCTGTTCTTGTACGAACTCCCCTTGCCGGTGTAGTCTTGTGAGTGCAGTTTCAGTCAGATACACAGAGATAAGGAATAATTTTGAGATCTTTTACCACGCTCCAGTTTCAGTTGCTTAATCAATCAGCAGAATTCACGAGTAAGGTAAAAGTATACCCTTAATTTAGTACAATTTCATCCACCTTTTTCTATTACTACATTTATAACAAACCCTACTGTGTATTCTATAAACACAATCATTGCAGTTCTACCTGTCTCATGGAGAATCAGTAACAGAAATCAGCTTCGAAGCCTAAAATGGCTTGTAATTTGTGCTCGGAGTCAGCATTAGCAGGACTTTAGCGGGTGCCAAATATGAGACGCTGTTTACCTGTGTAACTGTAGGCCGTGGACGCCATTATTTATGAATGAAGCTTTGTAAGGCACCTGCTGGTTTTGTGCCAATGGAGCAGATCCCCTTTCATGGGACAGAATAGCCATTGTCCGTGCGTCATGCCTTTATTTGTACAAAGAGAAAAGAAAAAGCCCTTCAGATTACATTATGTCAGTGTTGTCTAATGTACCAGGGGGCCCACAGCTGCTAGTTGTTAGTCTGCCTTGTGGATGTAAGATTAGCCTGTATGCAAATCCGACAGGGGAGGAGAGGAAGGCTAGTCTATGTCTATCTATTTTTTATGATGTTGCGCAGGCAATTTCTGCTGCTTCTACTCCGGACAGCCCCCTCGGAGAACGCTTTATTTCCAGTAATGTGTTTCCAAGAGGAGAAAGAGAAAGAACAAAAGTCTAGGAGCATCTCTGGACAAAGTTGCTCTAAAGAGCTAAACATGCTGGTGACAGTAAAGTACATGAGATGAGCATGAGGAGTGAAAGTACAAACACTGCACGCATTTTGAGTAAATGTAATCAAATGTATAATGTATAATGCTGTTTTCTCATCACAAACAGACCTGGAGTTGTGTTTTGTTTCATTCACACGTTTAACACACACAAATCCTGCATATTTAGGCTGAGTTCTTTTCAGATGCATACACCAGATACCAAGATATTAATAGATACTAGATACGAAGTCAGTAGCTGAACCAGTTTATACATTATTAGTAAAGCAAGAGTGTAGTTCAAGCTAAACATGACAGAAAAGCAAGTAATTCTGGCTAACTTAGCATTACAACTCAGGAGGGTTAACATCAGAGCTAATAAAATCAAGTAGGTGTCCCAGTTGGTGTCATGTAAACTGCAAATTGTATGCATGTTGCAAAATTAACGTCAGAGGTAGAACTGCAAACTGTGATTCCTGTATTACCATATGACATCACAAGGTTTTCATGAGGAAACAATATTATAACAGATCAAAAAATAGTGTAGTATGGGCCCATGCAATTGCTACTACTACTACTACTACTACTACTACTACTACTACTACTACTACTACTACTACTTGATTTTTTTCTTCTTTTTAATGTACACAGGTGTGATGGAAATTTATATTGTGGAAAGATTTCTCTCAATCTGTCTTTGTGTAAATGGATGTGATTTATACCTTAGACCGGACCATTCACAAACATGTGTAAAGGCTCAGCAGACACAACTGTCTCCACCCTCAGGAAACTGGGTTGTCTTAACTGTTCTCAAATGTTGAGGTTAGCACAAGTCTGTGAAACAAAAGTCACTCTGATTTAATATGTACGTAACTTGTATTTCTGTATAAATACTCAGAGCTCAGATGCTCTGAGGAGATGCTCGGGTGGGGACACTTAGGAAAGGCGGTTGGTCTCTGGCCAGGGCAGGACCAGGCCCTGCCCATATCTGCAGTAACAAGAATAAACCTTTGTCTGTATTACAAAAACTCATCGGGCTTCGCAAATGGATTCATTATTTTTTCTTCATGATAATATATAATTTTTTTCCACAACAAATTGGTGTCAAGAAGTGGGATCCACAGAACACTGCACAATGTGAATTTTGTCTGTGTTTGTTTTCTTTCCTGATGCATGGAGCAAAGAAGGACATGGATGGACCTTGGCTTGTCCTGGATCATCACATTTTTAGCGAACAGTCACTAGGTGAAACTCCTGTCTAAGGTTACTGTCTAGAAAAGGCAAAAGGGTGAGATTCTCTGCAGTTAAGTGTAAAGACAGACTTTCTTATGAGGAAAAGTAAATGCAAAGGAGCAGTTAAGAATGGAGATATTATGTATTGTAAATGCAAAATGTATGAAGACAAATGTAAATTTACGTATGTTCTGAACTGTGGCAACATGTAAAAAAAATTAAGAAAAAAACATTGAAGAAAAAAACAAAATTATGATTTACATGCAGAAAATTGTGTTGAAATACAGTGTGACACCAGAAGTCAACTGTATGTTTGTGTGTTCTTGGGATCTGATCAGTCAAACTGTGTGTTGTAAATTGTGCAGTGTCAGAAAATCTGTGTTTAACATTCGAGCCTGTGTCAACAGTGTGAGCAAGAGTGTTTTTAGAGTTCCTTGTTTCTTTATATGTGTATTTGTTGGTGTTTTGATTTTTTATTACGTGCATGTCCTAAAAGTCCAGCTGGTACCAGAAAACTACTTAGCTGGGGGAGATGCTCTGAGGAGATACTCGAGAAGATACTCGAGCAGATACTCGAGGAGATGCTCTGAGGAGATTCTTGGGGGGAAAGATTCACGAGAAGCGGTTGGTCTCTGGCCAAGGCAGAACTAGGCCCTGCCCATATCTGCTGTAACAAGAACAAACCTTTGTCTGTATTCCAAAAACTCATGGGGTACTCAAGTATGTACACGGGTAATACAAGTATCCTGGTATTATACTGTACCTCTGAGGCTGTCCCATGTACACACTGCTCTACCTGCTGATGGGAAACGACGTGTCTAAAATCACATCATGAAGCAGGAATGATTAATGGTCACAAATCGGATAAGAGGATTTGGCGTGGCTGCTATTCTCTGCCTCTTTCAATCATGTTGTGATGAAATGGATAGTGTTAAGCGTGCACTTAGCCTCTATCCCCCACAGACTCAACCTGCACATGCCACTTTGTTTTATTCCAGGGGACAAGACCCTTTACTGCCAGCACGCTTCATAATACTTCATACATAATACTGACACAACTAGAACTGCTATTACTACTACTACGCATTCTATTACTGCTATTATTAGACTATAACTTGTACTACTGCTACTACATGTACTACTCATAAGAGACTGTATCTAACTTTACCTGGATTACATTGAAATAGAAAGTTAAAACCAAACTTCAAAACATTCTATATGGAGATGAATAAGTTTAATGCCACTGTGGAAAATTATAGCCAAATATTTCTATGGAAAAAAGCAGAAAGAGGCCCTCCAGATCAAATAAAAGTCAGGTTTGTGGAGATGCAAGCCCCATTCACAGTAAGAACACATGTTTTTCTACAATTTTCTGTGTAATTAAACAACCAAAATGAGAAGAAACAAACTGGCTGTGCCTTTGAACAAAACTTTACAGCCATATCAGATAATCAGCTGCAAAAATTGTAGTGCAATTTTTTTTCTGCAGTGACATCACAGTGGGGGTGTCCTACGTGTATCTCTACTGGCGGAAAGTTCAACAGTTACGGCAAAATGCACACATTAGCAAAACACATTTTCAGGAACCAGTGATCACGATTTAGGAGTATGATTTTCAAAAAAAAAAGGTGAGAGTGACTAACTAAAAAACTAGTTAGTCACATTACATCAAAAGTGAGTTTGTCACAGTCATTTTCTGTGTAAGAGACTTGATTAAGCGCACAAATCATCTCATTTGGTTCCATCCAAGTCAGCTCTTTCTGGTGTTAAAATAAAGCTCAAATTGTCAAACAGAACTTCTAACAGAGCAGTGCTTTCAGTTAGCTTCACACCTCCATGGAATATTGGTGATAGAAGATGCAAAATATCAGTATATCAGTAAGAATTAATTGAATTTAGATTGTTTTGGTATTGAAGCCATCCAAAAACCTATAAAATACTGATACAACTAGAACTGCTGCTGCTACTACTACTACTACTACTACTACTACTACTACTACTACTACTACTACTACTACTACTACAACTACTATTACTGCTTTTATTAGACTATAACTTATACTACTGCTACTACATGTACTATTGGTTAGGTGCTGTATCTAACTTTTTGGAGGTGACATGTTACCTGGATTACATTGAAATAGAAAGTTGGTTCCTTTGAAGTCAGCTCTTTCTGATGTTAAAATAAAGCTCAAATTGTCAAACAGAACTTCTAACAGAGCAGTGCTTTCAGTTAGCTTCACATCTCCATGGAATATTGGTGACAAAAGATGCAAAATATCAGTACAGCTCTGGAAAAAAAATAAGAGACCACTGCAAAAATATGTTTTTCTGATTTTACTACTTATAGGTATGTGTTTGGGCAAAAGGAACATTTTTGTTTGAGTCTATAAACTACTGACAACATTTCTCCCAAATTCCAAATAAAAATATTATCGTTTAGAGCATTTATTTGCAGAAAATGACAAATGGTCAAAATAACAAAAAAGATACATGTTTTCAGAGCTCAAACAATGCAAAGAAACAAGATCAAATTCATTTTAAAACAACATAATACTAATGTTTACACTTAAGAAGAGTTCAGAAATCAATATTTGGTGCAATAACCCTTATTTTTAATCACAGCTTTCATGCGTCTTGGCATGCTCTCCACAAGTCTTTCACATTGTTCTTGGGTGACTTTATTCCACTTCTGGTGCAAGAACTGAAGCAGCTCAGCTTTGTGTTTGTGTTGGAATTCAACAGACGCTGGAATGAAATGGCTGTAATACATCAATCAATCAATCTTTATGTAGAGATGCTGATTTCAGAAGAAACAAAAATGCAGTGGACTCTTTATTTTTTTTCCAGAGATGTATATCAGTAAAAATGAATTGAATTTAGGTTGTGTTTTGGTACTGAAGCCAACCAAAAAACTATAGAGTAATGCTAAACTACACAGTGTTGAACTTTTTATAGTCTCAACCTGCAAGTGTCTTTTTTATTTGAGGACACTGGAGCGTTTATTTTCTGTTAAAACGACTCTCCTGCTGCCACTGCTCTTCTCTCTCTCTCTCTGTCTGTACGTCTGTCTGTCCTATCCTCACTCGCCCCTCACTGGCCTGCCTCCAGCTTGTCTACTGCAGTCGCCGGGATTTCAAAACACTGCATGAAAAATTACAGAGTCAAAGCCTTGCCGATGCGATAGAAGCCGCTGCAAAACCTTCCTTCGCTAGCAACCAGATTCCATCCTCAAAAGCAGTTTCACTTTCACTTTTATGGCAAAGTATCTGTCTGTTTTTTTAACAAAATGGGCTCAATTTGAAGCAGGTTTCCAGAAGTTTCCTCTTTGGCAGGTTGTGAAGTATAGTATGCGGTGTCACTTTACTCCCAGTCACTCTCTCAGAATTTGACACCATCCTGGCTGACAGAGTAGGGCTGCAGAATATTTAAAATTGCATAGTAAATTCATCAGCATATCAATACAGCAATATATAAATGATAATGGGTAATATAATGCAATGGATTATGTTATACTACGGGCAGTTAATCAGCGTTGTACATATGAAGTCAGATTCACTAAAAACTTTTCTGATGATCTGCCTGGAATGTCCCACAGTATGAAATAAAACTTATAAGAAGCAGATACCACTAGGCCAAGATATGGATCAGATCTGTGGAGAAGCAACTATGTTCACAGTAAAATGCACATTCTTCAAGGGATTTTTGAACCCTCTGTAACAATAAATACATAATAAATGAAAGCTCCATGGAGACAAGAAGCTCCAGACCCCTAAAAAGTTATAGTGCACCTATAAAATATTACTAATACTACAGTATTAGTTCAAACCTGGTTCAGGTCTGAACCAGGTCTGAACCAGGCCTAAACCAGGTCTAAACCAGGTCTAAACCAGGTCTAAACCAGGACTAAACCAGGTCTAAACCAGAACTAAACCAGGTTTAAACCAGGCCTGAACCAGGTCTAAACCAGGTCTAAACCAGGCCTGAACCAAGTCTAAACCAGGACTAAACCAGGTCTAAACCAGGACGAAACCAGGTCTAAACCAGGCCTGAATCAAGTCTAAACCAGGACTAAACCAGATCTAAACCAGGTCTAAACCAGGTCTAAACCAGGCCTGAACCAAGTCTAAACCAGGACTAAACCAGGACTAAACCAGGACTAAACCAGGTCTAAACCAGGACTAAACCAGGACTAAACCAGGACGAAACCAGGACAAAACCAGGACTGAACCAGGTCTAATCTGTACATATGAAGTCAGATTCACTAAAAAACTAAAAACTTTTCTGATGATCTACCTGGAATGTCCCACAAATGAAACTTATAAGAAGCAGATACCACTAGGCCAAGTTATGGATCAGATCTGTGGAGAAGCAACATATGTTCACAGTAAAATGCACATTCTTCAAGGGATTTCTGAACCCTCTGTAACAATAAATACATAATAAATGAAAGCTCCATGGAGACAAGAAGCTCCAGACCCCTAAAAAGTTATAGTGCACCTATAAAATATTACTAATACTACAGTATTAGTTCAAACCTGGTTCAGGTCTGAACCAGGTCTGAACCAGGCCTGAACCAAGTCTAAACCAGGACTAAACCAGTCTGCTCATCAGGCATCAAGATCTCCTCTGTCCTACAGGAGAACCAGGGTCAAATCCAGGTCTAAACCAGGTCTAAACCAGGTCTAAACCAGGTCTAAACCAGGTCTAAACCAGGTCTAAACCAGGTCTAAACCAGGACTAAACCAGGTCTAAACCAGAACTAAACCAGGTTTAAACCAGGCCTGAACCAGGTCTAAACCAGGTCTAAACCAGGCCTGAACCAAGTCTAAACCAGGACTAAACCAGGTCTAAACCAGGACTAAACCAGGTCTAAACCAGGCCTGAACCAAGTCTAAACCAGGACTAAACCAGATCTAAACCAGGTCTAAACCAGGTCTAAACCAGGCCTGAACCAAGTCTAAACCAGGACTAAACCAGGACTAAACCAGGACTAAACCAGGACTAAACCAGGTCTAAACCAGGACTAAACCAGGACGAAACCAGGACAAAACCAGGACTGAACCAGGTCTAATCTGTACATATGAAGTCAGATTCACAAAAAAACTAAAAACTTTTCTGATGATCTACCTGGAATGTCCCACAAATGAAACTTATAAGAAGCAGATACCACTAGGCCAGTGCTTCTCAATTATTTTTTGTGACGCCCCCCCTAAGAAGAAGAAAAAGTTTCACGCCCCCCTCCCTGCGCGCGACTATATATAGTATTATTTGCTAGAAAATTGTTATTAGTACACCTCTGCATAACATCGTATCCTTTTCTTAACATTAAAAACAAAAAAAGAAAAACTTCCAACAAAGTCTGCACTCTGCACTGTCTTTGCACTGAGGACTCAAATATTAATGTGTTTTTAATGCAGCATTGCGCACATTTGTTTACGTTTTACAGAAACGAAACTTAAAACTACATTGCATAAACTAAAAGCGCTGAAAAAAAACGCTCTCTCATTGTGCCGCTGATGCGTCAGCTTCTGTCGGACTAAAGGACACGACTCAGTGGAATATACGTGTTTTTTCTGTGACAGAGGATGTTCTGCTGATGATGAGTCTGTTCTGTATATTAAGTATTTAAGGTGGCTGACCCCTGCCCCAGAGCAACAATGAGAGCGCCACTGCCAACTACTGTTGTTGATGTGCAATTACACTTAGTTCTAGTACAGTACGGCAAAAAAGCATGTTTCCCAGGGTCACACGCGCCCCCCCTGGCATCACACCGCGCCCCCCCAGGGGGGCCCGCCCCACTATTTGAGAAGCACTGCACTAGGCCAAGTTATGGATCAGATCTGTGGAGAAGCAACTATGTTCACAGTAAAATGCACATTCTTCAAGGGATTTCTGAACCCTCTGTAACAATAAATACATAATAAATGAAAGCTCCGTGGAGACAAGAAGCTCCAGACCCCTGAAAAGTTATAGTGCACCTATAAAATATTACTAATACTACAGTACTACAAGGTAAAACTAATAAAACAGATCATAGTAAAATATTACCAACAGACATCATAGCCTTAATTAAACACATGGGTTTAAAAGCCTGTTTGGTGTCAGTAATTTGATGGATATTACTTGCATTGGCATTAAGACAACAAACTGAATCCATTTATTCTACATTAGGCTAATTAAACACCTATAATGCCATGGTCAAACGATTTTAGATTCATTGTTTTAAAAGAACACTAACTTTTCTGATCAACTATCTAGTTTTGCCTGGAATGTTCCACAATAGCCTATGGTATTAAACCCATCTATCTTTAAACATGTTTTATTGCTCAAAAATACCTTGAAAATCATGTATTATTACTGTGAGTGGGTTCATGAAAACAGAGCTCTAAGGGTCCATATTATGCTATTTTCTGTCTATGTTATAATCATACAGTCTACGGTTATAATGCTTTCTCATCAAAAACATATCTGGAGTTGTGTTTGGTTTTATTCACACGTTTAACTCTTAAAATACATATTTACTCCCTTGAAAATACTCCCTACAACTGTATACAGCTGGGATTGTGCATCTTATTTCTATACTCTAGTTATTTCTATTATTATTTAGTGTTTTATGTTCGCTTATCACTGAGACAAGTTCCTAGTTTTGTGAATTCTGTTCACTTGACAATGGCAATAAAAGTCTTTCTGATTCTGATTCGATATTTATACTTTATTACTTACTTTTCTATTTAATTCTGATTTGTACATATACATTTATTATCATTATTTTTATTTTTATAATTATGTCTCACACTGATTGCCCTTTTTTGCTATTCCATCTATTTTTATATTTTTATTTTTACTCTTTGTTATATATTATATTTGATGAGTGAGCTACAGTGCCCAAAACAATTTCCCTTGTGGATCAATAAAGTTTGTCTAAGTCTAAGTCTAAGTCTAATTTAGGCAGTTTAAAACACTGTTTTAAACACTCTGCTCCACCTTTTAATATCATGTGGTTATATAGGAAGTTCTCCAGTGTGTTTCTAGTCCTAGAATTGCCATTCTCTACAGAACTAAAGGTAAAAGGTAAAAATGACCACTACATGTCATCACAAGGTGGAACATTCTGAGATTTAGAGATAAACGAATAACTCAAACATGGCAAAAGGAGAAATTCAATTTGTCAACCGGACAAAAGTTTAATTTGGTCGAATACTTTTCGCAGCTCATCCAAGCTGCTTCTTCAGTTCTGGCTAGAGTGCTAGAGGACAGAGACGTGCACAGGAATTTTGAGGGGCACCTGAAGAAAAGGCAGCCCCCCGATTGGCGATTGTGGCGGGATTCTTCAAGAAGTCAGGCTTAGTCGGGATAAGCGTTTCTAGGCGGTTTATTGTGCTCTCTCACAAAAAAGGTATCAAATGTGCGTGGAAAAAAAATATTTACAGTGGTGCAGTAGTGGACACTGCTTAAAACTGCCTGCAGGGAGGAGTTAACTACAATGAAATTACTATAAAACTATATATATAACTATCACACCTATTTGTTTACAGTTTCTGTTAGTTAAGTAAGCCATTTCAATGTTATAATTGAGACGGCTGATTCTAAGGTTGAGTATCCCTCTCAGGTAACGTTGGATTAACCTGGCTGCCCTATGCCCTGGTTCTGGTGCTTTTTTCTGTAAAGCCTTGGGAATAAGTTGCTTCTGTTGACATTTAAGGTTAAAGCGTAAATAATTCCTCCTCCTGAATTTCTCCTTTTGCCCTGAATTCTACCTGGACGACTGAGGGGTTCTACACATAACTCAAAAATAAAACACAACTCCAGGTAAGTTTTTGATGAGATAGCAGCATTATAACATGGCTTAAAGCTCACAAGACTCCACAATATAGGACCTTTAATGCCATACTGTGCAACATTTCCAATCTAGACAAAAAGTGGCGGACCCTCCACTGTAAAAGTGAAATACTGCACATGTATAAGGAAGTACCCTGCATTAGCACAGTGTGAGCAGCTCGCCCGGTACAATCCCGTCCTGTCCCGTCCTTGACCCTTCCCTGCTGGTCCGGGTCGATCTCTGCAGTAGCTGGACGTGCACGTGGATGCCCTGCTCCTCTGCACCTCTGCACCTCTGCACCTCTGCCCCCTCCCCTCTGGATGATCTAATGCTGCAGGCGAGGGGAGAGGAGGGTGGTGCTGGTGGTGCTGGTGATGGTGATGGAGGCAGGGCCAGGGGAAGAGGGGGGGGGGGCTCTGCGTGTGGCTCTGAGAGAGATTCGTGCTCCTCATAAACAAATGTGATTGATCTGCCTCCACTGAACCTGAACTGCGTCCCCTGGTGGCCGGATATGAGACTGCAGGGAAAAGCTGCAGAGTCATCACAGTGAGCTGAATGGATAAACTGTAGTCTGAAAGAGCCACAGTCACATTCTGATGACTGCAATGTTTACATTATACCTTTTCATGACATAAACTGCGACATTTTGTTTGATTTATTCATAATAGAAACCTAATTAAAGCTGCACTGCTCAACTTTTTTACTTATTTCCATGGAGATGTTATTGCTTGGCCTGGATTGTTCCACAGTATGACATTAAACATATCCACCGAGCATTTATGCATTACTGATGTTTCTTTTGGTCAAAAAAACAATGATTTCTTTTATGAATAGGGGCGACATTCCACAGATCTGAATTGCAATGTGGCGTACCCTGCTTTTCTCCCTTGTAGACGTAGACTTAGATTAAGTCTACTGTACCCAAGGGAGATTGTTTGGGTACAGTAGCTCACGCATCAAATATAATATAGGGTACCAAAAAATAGATGGAATAGCAACCAAAGAGCAATAGACCAGTGTCAAATGAGACATAATTATAAAAATAAAAAAAAAGATAATAAATATATATGTACAAATCAGAATAAAATAGAAAAATAAGTAATAAAAATAAGGTGTTTTGTGACATATACAGTAGGTTTAATCTATATTGTGGAACATTATAGACAAAGCAATAACGTTTCCATTTAGACAAGCAGGTGGTGGACCCTAGACTAAGAAATGTTACGTAGTGCACCCTTAAATTGGTGGTCCCACAGTTATTATTATTATTATTATTATTATTATTATTATTATTATTATTATTATTATTATTATTATTATTATTTTGTATGTATTTATTATTATTTTTTTGTCCTGACTGGCCTCACTTCTGACATTTAGAGATTAGTAATAGTAAGCTAGCTGAACAAGTCATGCAACTTATTATTTGTTTAATTTTTACAGGCTATATTGCAAATTTAAAGATAGGGGGACACATTTCTGTCAAAATTCTCCATAAAATAACATTAGTACCATCATAAACCTAAACCATAAAACATTTTCTCAGTTTATTTTTGGTGCTTAAATGCAGTCAGATAAACAATCGAATCGAACAATATTGTAACTATGTATAGTCAGTGTGATTTCCCTTCTTACATTAAGTTAAGCAAAAAAATTAAAAATAAAAATCAACAGAACACAATGTAAAATACAACTTTTATTGAAATTACATCATATTTACAAAAAACAATTGACATGACAGTTCAAACACTGAATGACTTTAGGGTCACGGTCAAAATGCCCCAAACAAGAACCATCAACTAGGAGTGGAACCATATTATTTTGAATTTGAATATTTGTCTAATAATTCTGCAATAATCACATTTTTGCTGTGTGTTTACTTGCACAAGCGAAATCGGATAATAAAAAATGTGAGAAAAAAATGTTTTTACCCTTTTTTTTCATAATTGTCCTTATGAAATCCGATGTTTACGTGGCATTTCAATAATAAAATAAAAAATATAATAATGATAACTTCAGAAATCAGGTAATGATCAGATTTTCGGCAACTGAAACAAAAGAATCTGTGCAGTTGTCTAATCTATTGTCTTACATTGCTTCATTCAGGATTATTTTACACCTGAGTAAACAGTATAGACACTTCATTGTCCAGTCTTTAATTAGTCACCTGCCTGATTTGTTTAGTGTTTAAAAGTGAGTATCTTGTGGCGCTGACAGCACAGATCTCAGTAAAATGCTAACAGAGCCATAGACTTTTGGCCTGGGACCAACTGGACTCTAAACACACTGCGGAGATTTACTTTGCGTCCACATCTGCAGCCAAGAGGTTGTCACAAAGCGCTAGGTCAGACGCACACTGCAAACTGTTGTCTTGGCAAAAACATGAAACTACAGCCCTGGCAGCTCCATCGCTCAGTATTAAAGCTGGAAAATAATTAACCTCAGGATGAACTCAGGTTTAATAGGCTGCGTTCAAGTCATAACTTTCTGAAGAGCCGATAGTTTAACATTGAGGAAGAGGACAACAGGTCAGGATTCAATGGTAGATTTTGTCTTCGGGTATACGTAAAGTACATTGTAAAAGCAGCACTTGTTAAAGTTAGATTATGCATGCTGCTATAAAGCATTTATCGGTTACAAACCTGCAATAATTGTCTTATAATTCAGTTATCCAGCCAGCCAAAGCCCACAAAACCTGTGGGTCTTGGACATGATTGACAGAGGGTTTAACCCAGGGGTGTCCAAACTTTTTTCATCAAGGGCCACATGTCTAAACACAGACGAAGCAGAGGGCCGATCGAGGGCCATAGACTGGTGCTCAGTACAGTCAATAATTGAAATATCTGCATGTTTAACACGTTAGAATGAACTATCAGTCTTTTACTCATGCTAAGATCCTGAAAAACACACAATAAATATTAAATATTGTCTCATCAAGGTAGATTTTCAAAAACTTTGCAGTCAAAAGTTCTGCTCAAGGTCATTTGGGCCAATTCACCTGGAAGCCTGAGGGCCAAGAAAAATGTGTCTGAGGGCCGCATTTGGCCCACGGGTCAGACTTTGGACATGCCTGGTTTAACCAATCAGAGAGGCGCATAGTCTTTTCATGTCAAAACAAACATATTGGCTTACAAGTTAAAAAAAAAAAAAAAAAGGGGGGAAATAATGTAGAAGACTGAGAACAGCATGGAAGAATTTTGATATTTTGTTCTGAATTATAAGAGAATTTTCTAAAGGAGATGTTTTCCACAAATGAGAGACATGTGACACAAATTAGCGGCGGCAGTTGGACCATCCAGTGTTAGGACGGGAGTTTTTCATGCTCTATGGCCCGAGTCCAGACCCTTTGAAGACACTGTAGAGACTGGCTGGTCAGGTAAGTAAATCAGTGTTCACAAAACAAAAACAAAAAAAAGAGGTATTATAAAAAAAACTGACTTTTTAGCACTTTTTACCATGTTTTAACATTGTGCTCTTGTCAAAAACATGCCTGAAAAGGATTTATTTGTCATTCATGCATCACCCAGTTCCAGTTAGTACGATCCTGTCCACACGCCTATATCACCCAAGCTCCCACGCAGCAATTTTCCATAAATTTGCTTATTGTGAGTGACTTGGGAGTGACTTGCACAGAGAGCAAGGTTTTGGAGAATATAGCATTTTTAAAATGATAAAAGGCAACATGGTGATCTCAATATTATGTGTTAAGACTGTGTTGGTGAAATACTTTATGTTATATATAATTAAGGGAAAATTGTAGTGGATTTTTGGTTTAGTTCTATATTTCTATAGACCCCTGTCCTTCATCTGAAAAATGTATTACATCAAATTCTAGAAAACCGTGAACAAAATATATTAGCTGTTGAAGTATAAATAATATTTTCTTCTTTTCATGGTTATAAAACAAAGTGCTGGCACCTGAATGGAGCTCAAAAGTCCTCAACAGTAAATTTTCCATTCATTTTCCCATAGACTTTTTGATAAATTCTGAGGCTAACACACACACACATTCAAAACTTAAAATTCTGTCAAATGTTTTCATAAGTTAGTGGCCTTGTGGCTTCGTTACCACACAGCTGATTAGTTCCAAGCAAGCATTCGAACCTTATTTACATATTTTTATTCATTTATTTCAGAAAGTCAATGGGAAAAATGAAGGGGAAATTGTCTGGAACCAAGCGGTGGGCGATCACTGCGGAGCTCCATATGCCAGTGCATTGGAGTGCATGTGTCCGTCATCTCCTCACGTCGTTCATATAAGTCATGTGGTTCATTCTCTGTCGGGGGATGATGTTGTCGATGAGGCGTGGGCTGCAGTGCCGGAGGTAACGTAAAGAAGGGTCCTCGTAGTTAAACGGAGGGGGTTTGTAGTCCTGTAGGTACTCTGGGACCAAGTGTGGCAGACTGCGGGGAGAGAGGAAGAGGGGTTTGTCAATGCAAGGGTTCAAATAAAGCACAAATTGATGTCTAATAGAGCCTCAGACAGAGCAGAGCCTGCAGTTAGCATCACAACCCCAGGGAAAGCTGCAAATTATCAGTTGGGACACTGCTTGAATAGTACCAGCGTAGTACCAGATTAGTTTGTCCCCCATGTTTATGTCCTTAACCCTAGAACACTTTTGCTATAAAAAGTAACACCATCACTTTTGCCAGGTAATTTTTACCCGATATAATCCAACAAAAAGTACTTGTCATGAAAAATAGATCAAAATATGATAACACATGATAAATTAGAGTGGTTTTCTTTTATTTTCAACTGTGATATGTGTAACAAAATGGAAAACCCCCCAAAACAAAACAAAAAACTGGAAAAATTTGGAATTTAAGAACAAAAAATTCAAAAAAAATAAAAATAAATAATAATAATAATAATAATAACATGCGTGAAGAGTCCCTCAGTCGTCCAGGTAGAATCCATGATAAAAGGAAAAATTCAATTTGTCAACTGGACACAGTTTGTTTGCTTGAAAACGTTTCGCCGCTCATCCGAGAGGCTTCATCAGCTCTAACCAGCACTAGAACCAGAGCTGACGAAGCCTCTCGGATGAGCGGCGAAACGTTTTCGACCAAACAAACTGTGTCCAGTTGACAAATTGAATTTCTCCTTTTATCAATAATAATAACAATAATAATGATACTGGAAACTTGGTGTTTGGTCCACCCATTCCTGAGACTTCCCTGGTGAAGCACAGACTCCTCGGAACAAAAAAATAGTATTTTTTCAGTGGGTAAAAATGACCAGTTGACTAAAATATTGTTTAGTCAACCACTTTGTGATATTTATTCATAACCACTGCACTAAATAAGGATAGATACACATTCCAGGATCACTCTTACTTACCTATTCCTTACATCCTCTTAGATTAAATTCATTACATTTTTACATTCCTCTTTCACTGTTGCCAGGTGATAATCACTCAAAAGCCTGTAGGAAAAAGTGGGTTTTGGGGTAGGGAAACACCTACACCTTCAAAGATGTCAAAAACAAGGTGAAGCTCCCCAGGGACCCATGACACTCAGAAAAATGCAACATATTGAAAATCATGTAAATATTTTTGCTTAGGTGAAAATCACCCAGCGATAGGGCTTATTCTTGTTATTGTTTTGTCTGGAATGTTTCACAGTATGGCATTAAACTATGGCATTCTCACTGAGACCAAATCAGATCTGTGGAGAGGCGACCCCGCTCACAGTCAGAATGTCTGTTTTTTTTTAAATGTATTTCTGAGCTATAAAACCACCTGTAATGAAATAAATGTAAAGTACAGCTGTTTAATGTCATACTGTGGAACATTTCAGGCAGAGCAATGACATATCCATAGAAACAAGATAAGAAAGATAAGATTTGCTTGTTGTTCAGCACTTAAATTTTCTGATTGTTCTAAAGACAAAGTGAAAATTCAATCCGCACATTTAAACTGATCAACAGGTGTGATTGACATTTTAAATACACATTACGATGCACTACAATTTGCTGTGATAAAAAAACGTGCTTTCTCTTATAAATTATAAACTGGATCACATCTGTTGCGACAAGAACTAATGTAAAACATCCCTGAACATTTAGTGTCGTTCTTGCCGCGTGTCGTGTTGTCTGTAAATCTACACGCAGCAGCGAGCTCCGGACTGTCAAACGCTCCGTGCTTCATGAATATTCAAATAACTCGAGACGCTTTGAGAGCTGAGGCAAAATCTGATTCAAAACAAAACCATCAGAAGACGAGTTCAGACTGTTGTGCTGCGCATTTAAGCCTGAATAAATTGTACATAATTGCGGTAATTCTCATGGGGAAATCTGCTACGCTCTCGTATAATAAGGGATATAGCAACGTGAAGGAGAAACAACACAGAATCTCCACGAGCTAATGACTTTTCACAGCAAACACGCTTAAATCGATATAGTCCATGCATAGATAGTTTGTTTATACACATTTTTAGAGGGATAAGTAATTAATGTGGCCTGTAAATGTTTCTGGGTCATCTCAACAGATAGCGAATAATCAAAAGAATGTACAGGACTTTTAAAAAATGTTATTATTATTTTATTTAATGTGTGAAAATCTAAGTTTTTTTTGTTGACTTTTTTAGTCACACTGTCCTAAATCCACGGTTTATTTTTTTTAAGTTTATTTAATAAATATAAAAATGCAAATTACTTGTTCTATGTACAACATTATTTGTAATCTAAGTGTCCACAGGCTCACAAAAATCTGCATAAAATGATTAAAATTATGTTTGTGAAGAAAATATCAGAAAACAAAAATACAGAATGAATAATGAGGCGTTTGTAAGAATCATGTACAGCGCCATTAGTTAAAAAACAAACAAACAAACAAAAGAAACAAACAAACAAAAAACATTATAAAAACAGCAAAAGTGAACAGTACGTTTAATTCTGTTTTTTCCCTGGTCTAGTCCTGTTTCAGTCATGGTGCAGTCCTAGTTTAGCCCTGGTCTAGTCCTGCTTTAGTCCTAGTCTAGTCCTAGTTTAGTCCTGGTTTAGAACTGGTTTAGTCCTTGTTTATCCTTGTTTAGTCCTGGTTCAGTCCTGCTTTAGTCCTGGTCTAGTCCTAGTTTAGTCCTGGTTTAGAACTGGTTTAGTCCTGGTTTATCCTTGTTTAGTCCTGGTTCAGTCCTGCTTTAGTCCTGGTCTAGTCCTAGTTTAGTCCTGGTTTAGAACTGGTTTAGTCCTTGTTTATCCTTGTTTAGTCCTGGTTCAGTCCTGCTTTAGTCCTGGTCTAGTCCTAGTTTAGTCCTGGTTTAGAACTAGTTTAGTCCTTGTTTATCCTTGTTTAGTCCTGGTTTAGTCCTGGTCTAGCCCTGGTCTATAGTCCTGGTGGAGTCCTAATTGAGCCATGGTTTAGTCCTGGTCTAGTTCTAGTTTAGTCCTGGTCTAGTTCTGCAGGACTAGTCTGAGCTGAAGGGGTTTAGCTTTAGGTGCACTGTGTAACTGCCCGCTTATCTCCATTGATGTTATTGAGACTTTATTGATCCTTGTGGATCAATAAAGTTTGTCTAAGTCTAAGTCTAAGTCTTTGCCAGAAAATTCCATAGTATGGGGTAAAATTTAGAGACAAGCAGGTTACACCATCAGGGCCAAGTTACAGGTCAGATCTGTGGTATTACTTAGGTAACACTTAAAAAAACATCACCCTCTCTCTGTAACTGCTGCTGTCAGGATCTTCATTTTGGTCTTAAAATGTTCGTATTAACCCGCGCTACCCTGGTGACCCTGGTGACCCTGGTGTTTTTATTTCACCGTTTTCTCTGTAAATCAATTCCTAATCCAAATATTGAACTAAAATTTACAAATATTGAGCTTTAAATTTGCCCCATAACTCCCAGCTTCGATGATCTTAATTTGACTGGAGCCACTCGCTATGGGTGACGTCAAACTCCTTTAGTCCACTCCTTTATACAGTCTATTGGGAAAGTATTAACAAATCATGTAGTGCACAGTCTACGAGGAAAGTTACATAGTGCATCTTTAAAATAATCAATTAATTTGTATTATTCTCAGCCTAAATACAATACAACATGCCACAAACTTACACAGGACAGTATTGTTTCAAAATAGCACTGCATATATAATACTAAAATTAAAGGCAAATTAACGTTTTTTTTTTACAATCTGAGCCTTCTTTCGGCAATAAAACAAGTAGTTTTACTCACCCTTGGCATTTTTCTGTCAATTGGAGCAGTATCGCAGAACTTATGTTGAGCCGTTCTGTTCTAGTAATGATCCCGTATCCGTTAACATGGTGCTGTATCATTTGCTCGGGGCATTACTTTGCGGTGTCCAAATAACAAAAACTTTAGCACTTTTCAAATCATAGAAGCCCGATGTCTTAATGTAAGATTTCGTTTGAAGCAAAAGTGGCCTGTAATCCGAGATTTAGCCATAGTTTCGAGTAGATGAGGACGCCAGTGCACATGCGCGGACTGCTCCCGGGACCCAAACATGAAACGCAAAGCTGAAAACTATGGATAAATCTCGGATTACAGGCCACTTTTGCTTCAAACGAAATCTTACATTAAGACATCGGGCTTCTATGATTTGAAAAGTGCTAAAGTTTGTGTTATTTGGACACCGCAAAGTAATGCCCCGAGCATATGATACAGCACCATGTTAACGGATACGGGATCATTACTAGAACAGAACGGCTCAACATAAGTTCTGCGATACTGCTCCAATTGACAGAAAAATGCTATGGGTGAGTAAAACTACTTGTTTTATTGCCGAAAGAAGGCTCAGATTGTAAAAAAACGTTAATTTGCCTTTAAATACTTGTGTGATTCTTTTCTCATCAATATTATTTTACATTTCATGCTATTAAATTGTGACTATGATATCCTACCTGCGACAACACAATCCACTTTCAAGCAAAACAATGAACGCACACCGACTCCCACTGACAGTGTGATATTGTAAAGATGTAATAAACCCCCCATCATATCTGATACATGAAGGATTATACATGAAATGATAATCCGGGCGTCTCATCTGTTTTGCTCATGACAACAGCCTCGGAACCTCTCCTTTTGCTTACTCAATCTAATCTAACAACATAATCCCTCTATGCAGGCCATTATATCCATAGGGTCCAGAGCAGCGGGACGGAGAGGAGCAGAAAGCAGGCCAGTCATCAAGGGGATTAAGCCTCTGTCCCACTAACACCTGGTTGAAATGCCAAACATCTGTACACACACGCACAATGCAACACACGCAGTCACTCTGTGCATTTATGAGCACGTTAACAATGATACAAGGCCGCAAATATAAATATAGTATCAGCGTGGATTAGAATGACTTCAAATCGTAATCTGGATTTGACTAGTTATGAGAAATTTTTTATTGAATTTACTTAAAGGCAATGCAGCAATTTGAGACCATTGCAAAATTATCAGTTTTTCTGATTTTACTACTTATAGGTATGTGTTGGGCATTTCTGTTTGAGTCTATAAACTACTGACAACATTTCCCCCAAATTCCAAATAAAAATATTATCATTTAGAGCATTTATTTGCAGAAAATGACAGATGACAAATGGTCAAAATAACAAAAAAGATGTTTTCAGACCTCAAACAATACAAAGAAACAAGAGCAAATTCATTTTAAAACAACATAATACTAATGTTTACACTTAAGTAGAGTTCGGAAATCAATATTTGATGCAATAATCCTTATTTTTAATCACAGCTTTCATGCGTCTTGGCATGCTCTCCACAAGTCTTTCACATTGTTCTAGGGTGACTTTATTCCACTCCTGGTGCAAGAACTGAAGTAGCTCAGCTTTGTGTTTGTGTTGGAATTCAAGTTCAAATCATATTCCTCTTACGCATTCTGAGCATCGTAATTATTCACCATGATAAGTTTACAAACACTTTTTTTGTGACGGTAAAGCTAATAACAACAAGCATGCAAACGCACACTTTGCAAAATGTTTTTTAATTAGATGCAGACAGGGTGTTGTGGTCATATTTTGACCTCAATAGCTGCTTATACAATATATTTATAAAGCAGCAAGCCACAGTTTGCTTAAATAAATGGGAAGAAATCAGATATTAAATGGTTTGTTTAATTGTCACTGGTGTTATTTTGTTGTTTTTATTAGCCACCAGTGCTTGTAATATGATTTAAAAAAGTATTAAAACCAGTCAGAAAGCCTTTATTACAAGTCAAATAATCTAGAGCTAATATATTGTTTAAGATAGGTTAACGAATGACACTATGGCCTTTTTTTGCATTGTACATGTGTTTTAAATGCTCTTAAAGGGATAACAACAATAATAATAACAAGCAATAATAATAATAATAATAATAATAATAATAATAATAATAATAATAATAACAACAACAATAACAACAAGCATGCACACAACACACACTTTGCTAAATGTTTTTTAATTACATGCAGACAGAGCCAACAGCTGCTTATATCTATAACGGGGCAAGCCAAAGTTTGCTTAAATACATGGGAAGATTCCAAATATTATTTAAATGCTTTGTTTAATTGTAACTGGTGTTATTTTGTTGTTTTTATTAAAGGTCCCATGGCATGAAATTTTCACTTTCTGAGGTTTTTGAACGTTAATGTGAGCTCCCCTACCCTGTTTAGCCCCCCCCCCCCAATGGCTAAAAGTTGCGAAATGTCTAAACTGAGCATTTGCGATCCTTTTCTGCGTTTGAAAAAAACACAGCTCAAATGGGCGATTCTGGACAAGGCACCTTATTGACGTCAGATCGAAAAAAGAAATGCAAATGCAGTTCCACCATCGTCTGGATCTCCACCCCCTGTCTCTGTAAATCACGCCCAGAGAGTTTGGACCGCGAATGCGCTAGGCAATGCGAAATGCGTTTTTTTTATTTGCCTGGAGGCACATGCGAGTGTTTCTAGGCTCGGAAGTCCTTTACCCGACCCTCTGGACCTCTGAAACAGCAGTGGTTTAATTTTATTTTCTGAGAAAATTTGTTTTTTTTCATTGAAACGCTCTCCTTTCGCTCTTCTTTCCTCCTCCGCGCTTACACACGCGGAAGTGGGGCCAGGCACAGCGCACCGCTAACACAAGGAACCAGCGGCGCATTGGGGGCCCCCCCTCCCTCCTCTAAGCCTATCTGTGTCCTTCTCATTTGCATTCAAGCAAGAAGGCGCAGAATGAGGTGTTCAGAGAGTAATTTTTTGACTCTGACTCTGTACATGTGTTTTTCTCATGCACTAAGTGTTCATTTTGAAGAAGGATTCATTTACAGTATTAGGGAACCATTAAGGAGCCATATAAAAGCATCAAGAAGTACCATGTCATGGGATCTTTAACCAAGAATGAGAACTTTGCACTTCAGTTTCTTCAAACGAGTGCTCTGGAGGAGAGGCAGCAGCCCCAGAACATGAGAAGAGAATAATTCCAGGCATCAGGCATTTTTTGCCTGATGATGAAGGCCTAGTGCCAAAACGTTGCATGTCCTAATAAATCTTACATTTTGCAAGTAAGACGGAGTGTGGGGTTATTTTTCTTCTTGTTTTTATTAACCACCAGTGCTTGTAATATGCTAAAAATATGAAAACCAGTCAGAAGACCTTTATTACAAGTCAAATAATCTAGGTCTAATATGTTATGTTTAAGACAGGTTAACTAATGACACTATGGCCTTTTTTTGCATTGTATTTCAAAAGCTCTTAAAGGGATTCTCATTCATCCAGGTCCCAGGTCAGGTGGTTATTACACTCTCCACATCGTGTTATACATTTGATTTGGTTTGTGTGACATTTATATCTGTGTAAATAAATCTCCCATCCTCTCTCCATTGTTCATGCTTGAGTGCGTGTTGTGTAACAAACGCCTCATTCACAGCGAATCTGAATGAGTTAAGACACAACTGATGTATCCTATGGTTGTATCTCCAAATCTGCAAAAACTGAATATCTGTATTAGGTAAAATGACTTAAATGACTTAATATATTTATCGTGATTTGATAACTGGCTTGCAGTAAAATTTCAGGCATAATAATAACCAATGTAATTTTCTGACAGAGAAATTACTTCATTTCATACCTAGCTAATACTTTGCATTTAGAGAGAATTCGATATTTGTTAAAGGATAAGCTCATGTCATTTAAGAAAGTATGGCAACCACTTATTGATTTTCTACAAGCTCTATCTATGTGAGAAACATCTCTAAACTTATTTTAGATTTATGCACCTCCGCATGCTGTTGTTTGTTTTCAGTTCTGTGTGATTTATTATTATTATTATTATTATTATTATTATTATTATTATTATTATTATTATTATTATTATTATATGTTTTATTTTTCTTTATATACCAAAAACATTGAGTGCTATTGATTCTGTACAGTTTCAGTTGTAAAATTCAAATCCTATAGGTATGCCCATTCAAATTTCAATTTTATCACAAACATACTAAAGAATATATTATAATTTATTATAGATTCATTATATTTTTGGAGTCTCTTGCATGTGTAATCATTTTAACTTCTGTTTTAGCCTATAACTGTTTCTCCAAATCTGCAAAAACTGAATATCTGCATTAGGTGAAATGACTTGAATGACTTAATATATTTATCTTGATTTGATAACTGGCTTGCAGTAAAATTTCAGCCATAATAATATCTAATAGAATTTTCTGACAGAGAAATGATTTCATTTGCAAATTCAGTTCACACAGTGCACACTCACTTGTTTACAGAAGACCTAGTTTTAAAATCCATTCAAATCCCATAGGTATGCCCATTCAAATTTCAATTTTATCACACATATTAAACAATTTATTATAGATTTATTATATTTTTGGATTTGTAGTCATTTTAAGTTCTGTAGATATGCCTTTTTGCAGCGTCCGTGTATTACTCAATCCAGTTTCATAACTAAGGCCAAAGAGTTTCAGTTTAATATAGTTTAAGAGTGGGCAGATCGTCCTCCAAAAAAGAAGCTGAAGACTGGAGACAAAAGCTGCTCAAGCTACAGGCAACAGTTTTAAATCCTTCAAATGAACCACTTTCTCCGGGCTAAAGTTGCCAAAAATCAATATCCAAATACCAATCAATATGAAATCTATAATCAGATCAAACGAAATACTAATTTGAGCAAGTATTGATAGCAGTGGTGAACTGTGTCCAGGGGATCTAGGCCTTCAGACACTTATTATTTCTACAGATAATGTATGTTGACAAGCTACAGATAATCTAGGCTGACAATCTTAAATGCATAAAAACATGTTTGCATGACAGATTAGAGTGAAACCAGCTTCCACCTCTTCTCTTAGCTGATCAAATAAAGAGAGCGCACGCTGAGTTAGAACATGCACAGCGTCGTAGACACCATCAACAACTGAATACAACTGTAATAGACAGTTTATTCTTTATGTTATCTTAAAGATCCCATGACATGGTACTTCTTGATGCTTTAATATGGCACCTTAATGGTTCCCTAATACTGTAAATGAATCCTTCTTCAAAATCAAGACTCAGTGCATGAGAAAGACCCATGAACACAGTCAGAGTCATAAATATCTCTCTGGAACACTTTATTATGGGCGTTGTTGCTTGAATGCAAATGAGGAGGACAGAGACAGGCCAGTGCAGCGGGTGGGGGTGTGGCCAAACTCTCCGCTCTTTCCTCTTTAGCGGTGCGATGTGCGCTAGCCCCACTTCTGCGTTTTTGCGCGGAGGAAGATATGAGAATTGACATTGATATGACATTTCCACAGAAAATAAAATTAAACCACTGCTGTTTCAGAGGTTCAGAGGCTCGGATAAAGGACATCCGAGCCTGGAAACACTCTCACGTGCCTCCAAGCAAATAAAAAAACGCATCTCGCATTGCGTACCTCGTTCGCGATCTAAACTCTCTGGGCATGAGTTCCAGAGAGTGTGGGTAGAAACACGGGCAGTGGAACTGCATTTGCATTTTTCCTTGAGTGTGACGTTAGAAACTTCCGTTGTTCAGAATCTCCCGTTTGGGCTGTCTTTTTTTCAAATGTAGAAAAGGATCACAAATGCTCAGTTTACACATTTCGCAACTTTTAGTCATGGGGGGGAGGGGGCTCACATTAATGTTCAGAAACCTCAGAAAGTGAAAATTTCATGCCATGGGACCTTTAACCCTAGAGCACTATCGCCGGGTGATTTTCACCTGAGCAAAAATATTTACATGATTTTCAATATGTTGCATTTTTCTGAGTGTCATGGGTCCCTGGGGAGCTTCACCATTGTTTTTGATATCTTTGAAGGTGTAGGTGTTTCCCTACCCCAAAGCCCACTTTTTCCTACAGGCTTTCGGGTGATTTTCACTCGGCGATAGTGAAGGAAGAATGTAAGAATGTAATGAATTTAATGTAAGAGGATGTAAGGAATAGGTAAGTAAGAGTGGTCCTGGAATGTGTATCTATCCTTATTTAGTGCAGTGGTTATGAATAAATATCACAAAGTTGTGATTTCAAAGGGAATTCTTATGGTGAAAACAATATTTTAGTCAACTGGTCATTTTTACCCACTGAAAAAATACTATTTTTTGTTCCTTTCTCCTGCAACTGTTCGTGTGTTGAGGAGCCTGTGCTTCACCAGGGAAGTCTCACATGTCCCAGGAATGGGTGGAACAAACACCAAGTTTCCAGTATCATTATTTTTTCTTCCTATGTTTCTTTTTTTTCCATTTTGTTACACATGCCACAGTTGAAAATAAAAGAAAACCACTCTAATTTATCATGTGTTGTCATATTTTGATCTATTTTTCATGACAAGTACTTTTTGTTGGGTATATTATATCGGGTAAAAATTACCCAGCAAAAGTGATGGTGTTACTTTTTATAGCGAAAGTGTTCTAGGGTTAATAGGCTGTGGTGCTCTGTCAGCAAATTAAGTTCTAAACCAATAAATAAAAGTGAGTTTGATTTGGTTTTGAAAACACAAATGAGCTTCATGGATTATAATGTGCAAAAGTCTTGTGTTAGACTAATTATCATTGTGTAGTTCTGTTTCTCTTGTGTGGCTACTTACTCTCCGGTGACTTTCTTTTTCCTGGAGTAGCAGCAGTAGGCGAGCAGGGCCAGAAATAGCAGCAGGAGAGGGATCCCCAGCCCCAAAACTAACCCCAAAATCAGGTCCAGGTTTGATTTAGAGGACCTGCCTTCACCTGAAAACAAAACATGCACTTCACATTTGCTCTGACATGGTTGAATCCTGTGCTAGCCCTGGTTTAGTTCTGGTTTAGTCCTAATTTTAATCACAAATTTGATGTGGCTTATTTGTATGTGTGAATGCAGCAAGATATTTAACACATAACAATAACACTAAACAAATTTAGTCCTATAGTTCCTATACAAACTGGAAAAATATTGTAAGATAGACCTATTGCCGATATATCAAGGTAATATTTGCACTCTTTAGCGTTTGGGCTATTTCGGAGGCCGATATTTTGCTCTCTGCTCTCTTATCCACTTTGCAGTAGGCATGGATGAGTTTGTGCAATATTCAAATGGGATAATTTGGGGAAAAAAATTCTAAATTGGCCCTACAAAATTTCCCAAATTATCAGCATCATGTTATTGTCCATCAGTTTGTCGGGAGTCTAACATATCAGTCGATTCCTAATTGTAAGCTAAAGGTGAAGTGCCCGAATATACTAAATTTAATCAATTTAATTTGAGCTAAAAACAGTTTTCTTTGCTGATGTGGTCCTTCGCCCATTCATTTTGAAGTATTTGACTGAACCATTTGCCTAAATCTTGATCTAAGTGCGACACAGATGGTTACAGCCAATTCCTCATACAGCTCTGGAAAAAAATAAGAGACCACTGCATTTTTTTTTCTGAAATCAGCATCTCTACATGTATTACAGCCATTCCATTCCAGCGTCTGTTGAATTCCAACACAAACACAAAGCTGAGCTACTTCAGTTCTTGCACTTGGAGTGGAATAAAGTCACCCAAGAACAATGTGAAAGACTTGTGGAGAGCATGCCAAGACGCATGAAAGCTGTGATTAAAAATAAGGGTTATTGCACCAAATATTGATTTCTGAACTCTTCTTAAGTGTAAACATTAGTATTATGTGGTTTTAAAATGAATTTGATCTTGTTTCTTTGCATTGTTTGAGGTCTGAAAACAGGTATTTGTTTTGTTATTTTGAGCATTTGTCATTTTCTGCAAATAAATGCAAATAAATGCTCGATAATAACGATTATATTTTTTATTTGGAATTTGGGGGAAATGTTGTCAGTAGTTTATAGTCTCAAACACAAATGTTCCTTTTGCCCAAACACATACCTATAAGTAGTAAAATCAGAAAAACTGATAATTTTGCAGTGGTCTCTTTTTTTTGTGTATATGCATAATGTAATATAAAAGATTAAAACTATAGTGGAACAGTGCTTGTACTCACCGTTTAGGACACACTCCTGGTTTTCGTCCACATCGGCCTCATCGTTACAGACACATCTGTAGCCTCCATATGTGTTTTTGCAGACAGCGGGCTCCTTACAAACCGCTATTTGGGTTGCACATTCGTCTAAGTCTGAAAGGAAAAAGAATGACATTGTTTTAAAATGTTTTTTTCCAAATATGTCCGTGCCTAAACAAGCTGAATCTATAAAAACATATTCAGTAACATTTAATGCACTCTAACTATAAGTGTCCTCACTTGTCCACAGATCTGACACTTGAGACAAACCTCTAAGTACAGTTTTAATTTACACATTCAAGCATGAAATCCACAATCCACAATGATTAGTTTAGTCTACTTGCCTGAATAAAATCTAGAAGCATTTAGCTGTTTGGTGTTATATTTAAATTAAAATAATATAACCTCTGTACAGTTTTAGAGCTTACCTTCGACATTGACTGACTGGATCTTGTATTCGCTGCTGGCCCGGGACATGTAGTCCTGTATGTACCAGTGCGGCGTATCACTGGAGACATTCACACGGTACTCGCTCGGGTTGACCTCACTCGCGTTGTAAAACTTATTCTCAAAACCAGACGACCAAAGATTCTGCAGCTGAAGAAATGGAAGAGACAATAATGTTATGAAGAAAAGTGAATTGCACTTTGTTTTAGTTTAGTTGTTTTATTTTATTTTATTTATTTTTTTCATTGCAGGTGATTTTATTGCTCAAAATACACTTTCTCTTTCCACCTCTCCACAGATTTAGTTTGTAATTGTGCACCACCTGCTTGTCTCCATGGATAGATAAGGTTTTTTTTGTTTTGTTTATTTCTTTTACACACAGTGGGGTTTATGTATACAAAAAACTGTAAAATGCTGTTATATGTTATATCATTTGACAACATTGTTATACTATTTTTCAAAGGTTCACTACAAATTCAAATGCTCTAAAATGGGTTTCCAGACCTAAAATTTTTGAGGACTGCCCGACACCTCATACTGTACCTCAGTCTCTCAACATGTAACACTCCCACTAATTCCCTGAGCCAGGCTTCAAATTTAGGTGGAGAATCAGATTTCCACAATTTCAAAATGCATTTTTTAGCCATCACCACGCCGTAAGTCACTACTGTACATCATGACCCATATTTTCCAAAGTGCTAGAGAAGCCAAAAAGAGCTTTGTTTTAGTTATTAAAGATATAAAACTTCTGCAGATAAGGTTAAGGTTTACTTTTGAGCTTGGCTTGATCGGGAGGACCGAGCTAGAGGCTTTAGTCTACTGTACCCAGACATACGACTGTTAGATTGGATATGGCACTTACATTAAACCAGTTTAGGCCTCAACATACATTTTTAAAAGGAGAATTAATGTTTTTTACAATCTGAGCCTTATTTCGGTAATAAAACAAGTTGTTTTACTCACCCATAGCACTTTGGTGTCATTTGAAGCATTTCTGGAGATGTTTTAGATTAGCGATATCCGTAACGTGAGTGCTCGGGGCAGGTGATTGCAGTCACCAAATAACACAAACTTTAGCACTTTTCAAATCATAGAAGCTCAATGTCTTAGTCTACACTTTCGTTTGAGTCAAAAGCAGTCTCTAATCCGAGATTTAGCCATAGTTTCGAGTAGATGCCAGTGCGCATGCACTCATTCACAGCTGTTTTGCAGATAACAAGACACTAATAACTTTTCTTTTGCAAACAACACATGGCAGAAGATTCGGACTTTGAGACTGAAGAGGACTTATTTGAGTATGATGGCCGTCCCTATCATTTTGTGCCTGAGTATATGGATGAGGAGACAAAATGGATACAGAAAGAATGAAGTGGAGACAGTTTTAGGAGCAGAGCAGAGAACAGCCATCGGTTTCCCATTACTTCTCAGAATCGTGCGCTGAATCCGCTGGCCTTCTTTCTTTTGCTGGTAAAAAATTGTCCTGACTGAAGTGGGTACTGCAAACACAATGGACCAAACGTCTTACAGCTTTGCGTTTCATGTTTGGGTCCCGAGAGCTGAGAGCGAAAACAGCTGTGAATGAGCGCTGTCCTCCTCATCTACTCGAAACTATGGCTAAATCTCGGATTAGAGGCCACTTTTGACTCAAACGAAAGTGTAGACTAAGACATTGAGCTTCTATGATTTGAAAAGTGCTAAAGTTTGTGTTATTTGGTGACTGCAATCACCTGCCCCGAGCACTCACGTTACGGAGATCGCAAATCTAAAACATCTCCGGAAATGCTCCAAATGACACCAAAGTGCTATGGGTGAGTAAAACAACTCGTTTTATTACCGAAATAAGGCTCAGATTGTAAAAAAAACCGTTAATTCTCCTTTAAAGCCATGTGATTGTGTTGAATTAACAATGTCACTAATTTCTAAACAACACCATTTAGAAATATCTGTATCAGAAAAAATGCAATTAGATATTTATAAACCTGTGTGAGTCCATTGCTCTGCTGCCAGCCCAGTGACACTTTGAAAACATTTGATCCTAAAAACAGAACAATGTCACTATAAAGTAAACATTAAGAATAAAAAGTCATGTTTCATATGTTTATGAGCTGCCTTACCCGGAGGATTTACAGAGGCACCTACAAGAAAAGACACATAAGACATTATTACTGATTCTGAATGATCCAAGACCCATTTCACAAAATTAGCTTTTTAAAGTGTTACTCAATCAAATCATCAATCATACGATCAGGGGCGGATCTATCCATTTTGGGGCCCTAGGCGAAATATAAACATGGGGCCCTCAAAAGTCATTCTTCAAACACACACACACAAAATAAGGGTGTGCATGTGTTTGAATTAAGATTTCAATTTTTTTGTGCGTGTACCGTGTCAGGGGTGACAGTTGGGGCCCCTCTCAACGGGCAGGTTTGGTGGGGCCCCTAGGAGAATGCCTATGTTTGCCTAATGGTAAGTCCGCCTCTGCATACGATCAAAGAAAGATGAAGGTAGCTTTTAATCATACATTTAATAAATTGACTATTTCTATGCTTATGTGCAGATTGGATAACTTATATATACTACTCTCTAGTGGTAGCATGTGTGCTTAGAGTTGACAATTCCTAATGACAGGACATTTTCTAAATCAGAGTAAATTTAAATGTATAATATCATATTTATATATTATATTTATGTTTATGTCACACCATCAATGCTGAATGATGGTTAACATGCAACACATTTACATATTGTGTGAATCAAATGTGTTTTTACTCCCTTTTTCTTATACAAGAGTGAGAACTTCGCACTTCAATTTCTTAAAACGGGTGCGTTGGAGGAGAGGGAGCAGCTCCTGAACATATGAAAAGAAAAAATAATCCCGCACTCTTACTTGCAAAATGTGAGATTTATTAAGACATGCAACGTTTCAGCACTAGGCCTTCATCAGGCAAAACAGAGTGAAAGCTCAATGTGGACATTTTAAATGGGGTGTTAGTTCCAAAAGGTCTTAACAATGACTTTAATTTAAGCATTTTTTGTAACTATTGTATTGTAAATGATATTTTTTTTAAAAGTATTGTATTGTAAATGATCTTTTTTTAAGTATTGTATTGTAAATGATAATTTTTTGTAAGTATTGTATTATAAATGATCATTTTTAGTAAGTATTGTATTGTAAATGATCATTTTTTGTAAGTATTGTATTATAAATGATCATTTTTTTGTAAGTATTGTATTGTAAATGATAATTTTTTTAAGTACTGCATTGTAAATGATAATTTTTTGTAAGTATTGTATTGTGAATGATACTTTTTTTTAAAGTATTGTATTGTAAATTATATTTTTTGTAAGTATTGTATTGTAAATGATCATTTTTTATAAGTATTATATTGTAAATGATCATTTTTAAAAAGTATTGTATTGTAAATGATCATTTTTAAAAAGTATTATATTGTAAATTATCATTTTTTGTAAGTATTATATTGTAAATGATAAAATAGCAAAATGATCTACCAGTACTCTCAAACAAACGCACACATCGACCAATGAAAAAGCCCAAGAGGTATAAATTTGGGTGAATGGTTCCTTGTTGTAAAGCGCTTTGGGTGCCTTGAAGGTGGAAAAGCGCTATATAAAGATGTGACCATTTACCATAAATCATTCGTCAGAGGCATGAAACTTCTGCTTGTTTTAGGTACCGGTAATGTATGCTCTATAGGTACCAGCTTAGGTCCTGACCAAGCCGAAGCAAGAAGATCATGGAGATGGTCCCCGGGCGCCCTAATGTGTGCTGCCCACTGCTCCTAATATATGTATATATATATATATAGGATGGGTTAAAATGCAGAGAAGAATTTCTTCAGTGTTAGATCAATAAAGTCACTTCTTCTTCTTCTTCTTCTTCTTCTTCTTCTTCTTCTTCTTCTTCTTCTTCTTCTTCTTTATTATTATTATTATTATTTACATTACACTATGTGTTGATTGCCTTTGGATTCTGAATTATGTTGTTTTGGGTACACTGTTCCTTTACAACCTGTCACCCTTGGGTGCTTGCACACCCTATTTAAGATGTCCACCTGAGCTCTCACTCTATTTTGCCTGTTGAAGGCCTTGTGCTGAAATGTTGTATCTTACATTCTGCAAGTAAGACGGGGTGCGGGATTATTTTTGTCTCTTTTTTTCTCATAACTTCCTTATTTTTAAAGTGTACGTACCACATCCGTCATTGTGGTTGCTGTTTTGGTATCTGCAGACACATGTGACAGAACCAGGCGTGTTCTTACACTCATACTTTGCATTGGGGCACGTCTTAAGATTTGCACACTCGTCGATGTCTATAATGCAAAAAGACAGAAACATTTAGCTGTAAAAATCACATTTTAATGACATATTCTGAATCATAAAGGCCTATATATGTTCTCTTCTATGTTATAATGTTGTCTCCTCATCTGAAGTCTTTTGTTTCAATCACACATAACACACAAATCCTGCATATTTAGGAGTTCTTCTCTCAAGCAGAAAACACTCCACCTTGTGATGTCATGTGCTCCACTGTGTTTTTAAACTCCATACACCTTCACTAGAATCATCTGGATAATTTCAGTCATGGAACTGCCAAACTCTACTGAATTAGAGATTGAAAGGAGCTCTTAATTTGAAAACTACCACTTCCTGACATCACAAGGTGGAACGGAGCATTTTGAGCTTTAGAGATGTAGACAAACGAATAATTAAGGGTTAATCAAACGTGTGAAAGAAACAAAACACAACTCCGTGTATGTTTTTGATGAGGTACATTCTAACATGGATTAAAGCTCACAAGAGTCAATTTTAGTGTGACATTTTTACAACCTGTGCAGTTCTTTCCATTTCCAGTGAAGCCAGGTTTACAGGTGCAGGTGTAGTTGGACTTTGAACTCTTACAGATGGCATCTTTGTGACATGGGAAAGGGTGAGGCAGCTCACAGAAGTCTGAACACACAAACATTAATAGTTATGGCTAGGACCAGACACAATTTACAAATGACAAGATGAGATTTGGACATTTATTCTGTCATTGTAGCACTGGTTTTAGGAACAGTTTGAAGAAATGTAACTGACAGCACTGAACCACTTTTTTTGTCCAGTCCAAATGTAAACACATGGGGTTAAAAAAAAATACAAGATAATTTTCTTCATGTGTGTTTAACTTGTGTCTGGTGAGATCTTGTACCATCCCTGTTTATAGTAATTAATATGAAAAATAGAACGTAATATTAGATTAGTTGTAATATTACGGGATTAGTTTTATGGGGTGACATGGGGTGAAGTAATAATTACCAAGGAATTTAGTCCTGTCTGAACGCTCCATGTCCGTAAACATAACGGAGGATGTCTGTGAAATTTGCAGCGAGTTTCACCTTCTGTAAAACGGTCTGGAGGAATTACCATTGGTAATATTAATTATCGTCGCCATCGTCACATCCGTTTAAAGAAATAATTTACCGCAATTTTCAAACATGGAGGTGCTTTAAGCGCTTTGTTTTGCCGGCAAGCAAAATTATCTACCAGTACTCTCAAACAAACGCACACATCGACCAATGAAAAAGCCCAAGAGGTATAAATCTGGGTGAATGGTTCCTTGTTGTAAAGCGCTTTGGGTGCCTTGAAGGTGGAAAAGCGCTATATAAAGATGTGACCATTTACCATAAATCATTCGTCAGAGGCATGAAACTTCTGCTTGTTTTTAGGTACCGGTAATGCATGCTCTATAGGTCTTGATTATGGGCAAAAATTTGCATAGTTCGCTAATATTTCACAGGCTAATCATGACTTCTCTATCTTCAGCTGATGCTTTATGCCCTGCCCCACCAATGATGAATAGGCTACGTGACGGCAGAGCGTAAACAAACTCCTCCCATGTCAAATAAATATTACGGACATTTCTTGTCCTGTGTGAATGGGGTCATTTATATTACAGAGGTCCTGTGATAACCCGACATTACTCTACATCCCCCTGTAAAACTAATCTTGTCCAAATAGGACTAAAGCCCTATTCGGACGGGATTAGTTTTACGGGGTGACATGGGGTAAAGTAATAATTACCAGGGAATTTAGTCCTGTCTGAACGCGCCATGTCCGTAAACATAACGGAGAATGTCTGTGAAATTTACAGCGAGTTTTACCTTCTGTAAAACGGTCTGGAGGAATTACCTTAGGTAATATTAATCCCGTGCGAATGCGACCCTCGGTAAAGATGTATGTAATATTTCGTCACATCCGTTTAAAGAAATAATTTACCGCAATTTTCAAACACAGAGGAGCTTGAAGCGCTTTATTTTTCTGGCAAGCGAAATGATCTACCGGTACTCTCAAACAAACGCACACATCGACCAATGAAAAAGCCCAAGAGGTATAAATCGGTCGTCAGAGGCATGAAACTTCAGCTTGTTTTAGGTAATGTATGCTCTGTTAGTCCTGATTATGGGCAATAATTTGCATAGTTCGCTAATATTTCACATAAATATCACAAATCACGACTTCTCTATCTTCAGCTGATGCTTTATGCCCTGCCCCACCAAAATCCGGCGACGAATACGAGACGGCAGAGCGTAAACCTCCTCCCATGTCAAATAAATATTACGGACATTTCTTGTCCTGTGTGAATGGGTCATTTATATTACAGAGGTCCTGTGATAAATCCACATTACTCTACATCCCCCTGTAAAACTAATCCCGTCCGAATAGGGCTTAAGAAACAGAGATGGTAATTGTGTTATTATACTGTATGTAAACATTGAAGTAAGAGTAAAAGATTGTCCAACTGAAACAAGAACAGGGCTCTCAAGTCTCACGCATTGAGAGTGTGACACACGCCATTCGACGTGTTCACACGCTCACACGCCACAAATGGCATTTCTCACGCTGATTTTATTTTTTATTTTTTTTGTGCCCAGAAAATCGGTCTGTGTGGCTCAGTTTATGCAGGCACCGCACGTTTTCAGCGAAAAAAACTCCCCCCCTCCTCCCTGCCCCGCTCCCCGGAAAAAAATCTCAGTTATCAGGCGCCGCGCCCTTTTCAGCCAATCAGAAAATAGATTGTTCTGTTGTTGGGCAGACTGTAGAGTGTAGTTTCAGCTGCTAAGCGCACACTGCAGTTTGTCAGTCAGTGCACTGTCAGTAATAAGGACAGCGACTGAACACGAGGAACGACAAAACGGTGATGATAAAACAAACTGAGAACCATCAGGTAATAACTTCTTTTATATAACTCTCATTAGTTGCTTTGTAGTTTAAGTTTGAGAGTGTGACACACACATTTCTCACGCAATTTAAGCGCCCCCCCGCTCCTCGGAAATTACGCAGTCTCACGCACGACCCCGCTCAAAACTTGAGAGCTCTGAACAAGAAGAAAAATTAAGAGTTAAGATAACACAGGTATTCATGAAAAAAAATTCATCTACTTAGGACACATAGGCTACGTTCAGACTGTAGGGCTTAAAGCTCAATTCGGCTTTTTTTGTGAAATCTGATTTTTTTGCGAGGTTGTTCACATTTCCAATTAAATGTGACTTGTATGTGATCTTCAGTGTGAACTTTAAATGCCCCAAAAGTGTCCCGCATGCGCCTTGGAGGACACGATGATGTCACATGTATCGAGCTGGCATGCTCAGTGTTTGCGGAAGCCGCCTAAACATGGACATTAGCATTGAGCGCCTGGTGATTTTAAAGTTGCTGTTGTACCAGAGCCAGAACATGTACAACTTATTTCTTTAAAGGATGAGATTGAGAAGAAGGAGAAGGAGAAGGTTTTTGGTCTTGGCGTTTTCTGGGGCAGTGGCAGCAATGTCCGTAGAAAGGAACGTGTTGGTGCCGAGAGTGGTGGGATTGCTATGTGCTTCGCCGCTTCACTGACATGGACTTCATACACAATTTTCGTATGACAAGAAGAACGTTTGTGTACATTTGTGAGCGCCTACTTGTACCACTCTCGCTTGTTGATGACGTGTAGGTCGGGTGAACGCGACCTGTCCGTTCAGACTGAAGTCGCATGCCAAAAGATTGGATATGTATCGGTTTTAGGAACACATATCCAAGTGGCCTGGGTCGCATTTGAAAAAATCGGATCTGTGTCGTTCAGACTGTCATTAAAAGATCAGATACAGGTCGCATAGAGGCAAAAAAAAAATCGGATTTGGGTCACTTCAGGCTGCAGTCTGAACGTAGCCATAAAGCTCTCCATGTATAATTTATTAATTCTCACAATATACCCAATCTTCTACACAGTATCTGAATGTGACGTACCCTGTTCAAAGCACTTGTATCCCTCTTTTCCATTGGCCACAGTTTTGTCGGGACATGGCCCACAGCTGAACTCTTCGGGCTGATTCAGGGGCTCACAGGTCACCCCCGGGTAACAGGGCAGCCCATTACAAACGTTTGTGCGCTTTTCACAGAACTTTCCTCCAAATCCTTTACGGCATAAACAGCCCACCAACTAAACACAGAGAGAAGTCATGATTTGAAATAGGTGATATCTGAAAAACTGTGAATCATAAATAAACAAACAAACAAAGATGTGGAACTTTTGGTGGTAATTTGGAAGTATGCAATAGCATTTTATGAGGACTGTCAAAAAAACGTATACATTAATCGATAATAAAACATTATTTGAAACTAGAAATGTATATGAACTGGTAATGATATGACAAAATCACATCAATAGGACAAAGTTGGGCATAAGAACTAATGTAAGACCACATGCACAAATTATTTGGTATCATAATACTGTATATACAGTATATTTTTCCCCCTTGGTATAAAAATTTAGCTCAAATTTCAGTATTGTGACAACACTACATTACATTATTTATTACGTCATAGACCACCATCTATCAATTTATTCACACGCTACATTCATGCAAAGGCAAGGTGGATGAAATGTCTTGCCCAACGACAGGACAACCACACAACAACTATGTACTAGATGGAGCTTTGAACCAGCACTTTATTGTCTCTCTAAGCGTATTTTAAAGTGTATTTTACCTGGAACTTGCCCAGCAGGTGGCTCTGTGTTGGGGTTTTGAACTGGCAGGACCCTCCGTTCAAACAGTTGCACAGTTTGATGGTGGGCACAAAGAGAGTGCTGGAGGTTGAGTCGCTGATTTTCAACTGGATCTGAACAGGGTTGGTGCTGTCGGGGGTCCAAGACAACATACCGTCCCCTACAGAGATAATATATGACTCTAAATATCAAATCTAAATATGATCCCTCTATAAACTATATACAGATCTGGAAAAAAAATAAGAGAGCACTGCATTTTTTTCTGCATCTCTACATGTATTACAGCCATTCCATTCCAGCGTCTGTTGAATTCCAACACAAACACAAAGCTGAGCTACTTCAGTTCTTGCACCAAGAATGGAATAAAGTCACCCTAGAACAATGTGAATGACTTGTGGAGAGCATGCCAAGACGCATGAAAGCTGTGATTAAAAACAGGCCTGGATCTAGACTGCACAGATTGGGGGGGCATTTCAAAATTTTGGTGGGGCATAGTTTGGAGTTTCATGTGGAACATTTTTCTTCTAATGCACGCACGCGCGCGTGTGCGCACTCACACATACACACCGAGAACTGGCGCACACGGGCCGGACAGCAGGCTGCTTCCACTGCACTACCTGCCCCGTGGAACTTGCTCCGCAGCTGCACGTGAGGACCGACCCCAGGATCGCGATGGAGCTGTGGGGCTGAAGCACCGTGCAGCGCGCGTGTTCATGCAGACAGTGGGACGCGAAGCGGACAACTAGCGGCAAAATGAGCGTGTTGTGCTCGGGTAAGCGGCTTGGCGAATCAGAAGTCGTGGCATTTTGGCAGAGCAAACAAGAAAACGTGATAGGCAGGTTGAAATTACATCAAATACAGCTGACCAATTGGGTGGGCAGGAGAACATTTTGGGTGGGCATAGCCCACCCCTGCCCACTTTTAGATCCGGCCTTGATTAAAAATAAGACTTATTGCACCAAATATTGATTTCTGAACTCTTCTTAAGTGTAAACATTAGTATTATGTTGTTTTAAAATGAATTTGATCTTTTTTCTTTGCATTGTTTGAGGTTTGAAAACATGTATCTTTTTTGTGATTTTGACCATTTGTCATTTTCTGTAAATAAATGCTCTAAACGATAATATTTTTGTTTGGAATTTGGGGGAAATGTTGTCAGTAGTTTATAGACTCAAACACAAATGTTCCTTTTGCCCAAACACATACCTATAAGTAGTAAAATCTGAAAAACTGATAATTTTGCAGTGGTCTCTTATTTTTTCCAGAGCTGTATATAGGCCCATTGGTTTCATTAGTTCTTCCGATATATTACTATAGTTTCTTAAAGACCTCTCTTTTGACCATACCCATTTTGGACAGTTGATGTTTACCAAAATGTTTAGTAGTTTGGTATTTTTTTCTTTTTTTAACAGAGGAAATTCCTTAACTAGTAACTATCACATATTGCTCCTTCATTTAGGATGAAATTTTCTATGTTTGTATTATTCTGTTAATCTGTTTTAGAATTCAGTGCTATACTTCCTATATTTGTGTACTTTTTTCAGTTTTTTTCCTCATAAACTGCCACTTACCTGATGTAAAACTATGATGCATACATACCACAGGTTCTATCTCACCAAACCAATAATTAGAAAACATGAACATCTCTTAAATGGACATTTTGGAGCTGTTTGTTGTCTGAGCTCTTATGCTCCCTCATCTCGGTATACCGTCTGATGGGCATGTATAGTTTAAGATGTATCAGCTTTAAATGCATTTGTATTTGAATGCTTTTGTTGGCCTCACCTGCCAGATTGACGCGCAGAGGTCTGGGGTACATCAAGGAGAAGAAGATGGGGTCTCCGTTTGAGTCCCGGGCCAAGAGTTTAACCTGGTTTGTGATGTTTACTGTGGCCCAGATCTCCAGAGGCTCTGTCACTATGGGAGGCATGTTTCCTATAATGGAGCATAAAGGGATTAGGTACAATAAAACTGTGAATGGATTTGTAATGGCCACCTCCAGCAAATAATATACAAATATATGGCAAAAAAATATTGCAGTAGACGTTTACAATGCATTATTAATCTCATTTTCATTTTATGGGAGGCATATTTCACGGACCAGAACATTTTCATTTTTCAAACCAGGTCTACATCACAGAAACACTGGGGACCAAGACAAGTGTAAGTGCAGCCATACATTACAGTGTTCTATATACTGTAAATAAATTTAATACATTCTTCAACTCTTTTCAGAGTTAGGTAGTGAAAGTAGTGAGTGTAATTTTGAATGTATCTTTAAGCTCCACTACACAACTTTTCTAGATCCACAAACTTTAGACAAGCTGGTGGCCCCACAAGGCAAACTTAGAAGTAGTAAGAATGCATATATTTCAAGGTATGTTTTGCAATAAAACACCTGTAATTGAATAAATGAAAGCTTTATAGTTTTAATATCACACTGTGCAACATTCCAGGCAAAGCAAAAACAGGACAAGTAGGCAGAACTTTCACCAGAAGAATTACATTTTGCACCTTTAGATACATGATGTGGATGTAGCTGGTGCTTACCATAGAGCAGAGCCATACTCGTGTACCTCTCCTTGGCCTTCTTAGCCTCCTCCCCGAGCTTCATGTCTCCAGTGGCTAAACTGTCGTGAACACACTGCATGTTCCCAGAGCAGAACGTCCTCAGCTCGTTGACTCGGGCCGGGGAGGCGCTCTGGAGCAAGCTGTCGGTCGAGACGGGAGTGAAGGGTCCAGGAGGAGGAGACAGGAGCAGGGACTCTGGTAGAGGGACCGCCCCTAAAGATGCAAGGATACATCAAATATACAGGGTTAGAGAAGAACCTGCCTTACATATGTACTGCCAGAGGTAGAGTAGCCAAAAATTGTACTCAGGGTAGAGTAAAAAATATTTTTGGAAATTACTACTGAATACTCAAGAGTAACTGTTCAAAGGATGGATCACAACAATGAGAAATACAGAATCCTATTTATTTGTATTTATTTATTTGTTTGTGCTAAAGCTATAAACTACTTTCCATCTGCAGTCCTTGGGCAGGTACAAACATTAAAGAGCTTAATCAGTGTGTCTTATTGTAATTCAGTGTGTTTATTGCATGTATGTTCATACACTCACTTTTCCACACCTACTTCTATTGTTCAGCTAAAGAGCTAACTAAGAAGGAAATACTTCAAAGGAATGGACCATTTCCTCACTGACTGAAAGTGAGGTTTAAAGATGAGGCTTTCCTGTTGTGCGTCCAGAGTTCACCTGGTTCCTCCTGGACACTGCTGTGATGCCTGGGCGCAGGACACAAAGGAGGGACACTTTTGTCCAGAGGACTGTGCCTCCTCAAACTGCCCTGACACAGAATCTGCTGACCCTACCTGACCAGTCCTCCTGTTAAACTGCACTGAGATCTTTGACACAGGTGACAGATAAACGCACTGTAAATGTTGCTGCAGCTAAACTTGAATTTACCTCAAATATTGATCAGATTTTGGTGTGTATGTGAGTAGTGCTTGTGACTTGTACTCACATGACATCCCAAAGGCATTTATCTTATCTTGTGGGAGGGGACTGAGGTTGGAGGGCACCAGCAGGATCCCGTCTGACATTAGGAAGTCAGCTGATCGGTTTGAGCACCACAGTCCCATCAGGCCCACTGTGCGGTTGAAGAACTTCTGAGGGACCTCAACCTCGGCCCCCAGCTCCCTGTACCCCGGGACCCTCCTCACAGACACATGCAGCCCCCCAGAATAGATCGCCACACAGTGGCTCTCAGACAGGCAGCGCACCGCAAAGTCCCTCCGGCCAAAATGCACCACTCCTGTACACAAGAAATCAAACATAACACTTGACCAGAGAATCAATGATATAAAAGAAGTTAAAAGTTCTTCATGGTGAACTATGTTGCTTTCTGATCTGTAATGTGGCCTGGCGGGCTCATCTACTATATTTAAGATTTTTTTGTTTAGAGGTATGGACAGATGTTCCTCAAAACATCATAAATTAAAATGTAAAACATAATTTAGCTGTTAAAACTATAAACAATATGAATATATTTAAACATGATTCTCACCAACAGAGACTGGAATATTAACATCGTCCACAATAAGCTGAAGGCCATCTCCTGTGTCTGCACATCTCCATTCCACCTGGATAAAAAAAAAAGATATATATATTTATAATATTTTGCATTGTATAAATACATGCAATTGATAATCTAAACTACTTCAAACTTAACACACATTTTGTTTGCTACAAAACTTGTGTACCAGGTCTTTTATTACCATTCTCTACTGCTAGATTTTAGTGAAAACTGTTAAGTTGCAGATCTGTGGTCTAAACTGTCTAAAATTGAATGTGTTTTGCCGCCAATGGCCAATACATTTGAACAGACCAATGATGTCACACGTCTCTATTCTGAGACTCTGTAATCATCCATGAAGTGCCCAGTTTAACAGCTCCTTTGGAATATTGCTTTGGGTGGTGTATAGTCATGCTTTAAATGTAAATGAATTGGGAAATTATATAATATAAACACTGCAGTGAGCAATATTTCTCTAATTATTTTAACTGGGTGCTTTAATTGATGCACTGACCAAACTCTACACGTAATACAATACATTTTGACATTCAGTATAATTGTAAAAATATTGTTTTTCAATTCAACAAAGATTTGAAACTATTTTTAGATCTCTCCTCCTAACCCTCCTTTTTCCTGCTCCTCCATCCTCTCTCACTGACCTTCCCGATGCCCTGGTAGAAAGCGGCCATGCGCACCACCACTGGGACCCGTGAGTAGACCTGGTTTGAGTTTGACCGGAGCAGCTCGTGTTGTCCTTGGAGAGTGAAGATATTTGAGCCGGAAAACGAAGAGAGACGAACGATCACAAACTCTCCCAAAGCTTTGAACGAGTACTCTGTCCCATCGAACGTCATGAAGTGCAGACTGCCAAACACCATTGCTGCAAATATGGACAAAGTAGTAGGAGTAGTAAGAAGTAGTAGTAAGTAATAGTTGTAGTAGTTGGTAGTGAGGCTAAGGTACATTTTATTGTAGCATTAGGATATTTGTCCTTTGCTTTTAACTCATTTTTCAGTGTAGAGCAGAACCCAGAGACCCATCTCCAGATCTTGAGCTAGATTTGGGTTATCTATTGTGCATGTTTTGGGTTGTTGGGGGAAACTCAACCTATGGACAGTATCATAGGGACAGTAGTAAGTAGAAAGTAATAATATAAAGTAGTGCTGTTAGGCAATTTAAAAAAAAATCTAATTAATTACAGCATTTGTAATTAATTCATCTAATTAATCATATTTTAATCTTGAGAGTGAGAGATTGAGAGAGAGACTGAAAGAGAGAGTAAGTGAGTGAGTGAGAGAGAGAGAGAGTGAGAGAGAGAAACTGAGAGAGAGAGAGTGAGTGAGTGAGTGAGTGAGAGATAGAGAGAGAGTGAGTGAGAGAGAGATTGAGAGAGAGAGAGAGAGTGAGTGAGAGAGAGATTGAGAGAGAGAGAGAGTGAGTGAGAGAGAGAGTGGGTGGGTGAGAGAGACATTGAGAGAGAGACATTGAGAGAGAGAGAGAGAGAGAGTGAGTGAGAGAGAGAGAGAGTGGGAGAGAGAGAGAGAGAGAGAGATTGAGAGAGAGAGTGAGAGAGAGAAACTGAGAGAGAGAGAGAGAGTGAGTGAGTGAGAGATAGAGAGAGAGTGAGTGAGAGAGAGATTGTGAGAGAGAGAGAGAGTGAGTGAGAGAGAGAGTGGGTGGGTGAGAGAGAGACATTGAGAGAGAGACATTGAGAGAGAGAGAGAGAGTGAGTGAGAGAGAGAGAGTGAGAGAGAGAGAGAGAGAGAGAGAGAGAGATAGATAGAGAGAGAGAGAGAGTGAGAGAGAGATTGAGAGAGAGAGAGAGTGAGTGAGAGAGAGAGTGAGGTGGGTGAGAGAGAGAGATTGAGAGAGAGACATTGAGAGAGAGAGAGAGTGAGTGAGAGAGAGAGATATAGAGAGAGAGAGATTGAGAGAGAGAGAGAGAGTGAGTGAGTGAGAGAGAGAGAGTGAGAGAGAGAGAGAGAGAGATTGAGAGAGAGAGTGAGTGAGTGAGTGAGTGAGAGAGAGACTGAGAGAGAGAGAGATACAGAGAGAGAGAGCGAGAGAGAGAGAACCCACTTTGTGATTGAGTTTGTCAGTTTTTCTGTGGTCGCTTTGCTCATTCGTTTCCCAAATTCTACGAGTGTGGTTTGTTGGTTTGGTGGTTTGGTGGTTTGTTGAAGTGCGCTCACGCTCGCTCTATCACCGGTAACAATAGAACTTGTTTGGACGTGTTTATCGTTCAAATGATCCGTCAGGCTGGAGCAGCTTCGGTGATTGGAAAATTCTTTTTGACAAAAACTCCAACTCACCGCGTTCTTGTTGATCGTCCTGTCTTCGTTTTTTTTTAAATAAATAAACTTGCCGTTCATAGGCCCTGGCAGCGATTTGCTCACCGCACACCAAATTTAAAATGCGCGCATTGAATTGCCGCTCATAATTAATTGTGTTAATTTTTATAACATTAATTTGCAGTGTAATTAATTCATCTAATTAACGTGTTAAACTGACAGCCCTAATAATAAGTAGTAGTAGTAGTAGTATCACCCTGGGGTTCTAATTACTAAAAATACATAACATTTTCACAGGAAACCATTCATAATATTCACTAGTTTATAGATAATTTTGATATTAAAAGATAGTCAGTACTGAGTAAAACTTAATATGCTATAGGGGAACAGTGTTGGTTACTCAGGGAGTTCTGATTTATCTACATTGGATATCAAAATGCTGTCATTATTATTCATCATAGCAATCCCATAGTATTCTTATGCTATATCACATCTCTAGTTCTAAATAGGCCAAATAACTGAAGGCCAAATAAGGCCAAATAACTCCATAAATGTGTAAATGATCATTTCTGGCATAATCTCAAGATAAAATCAATCAGACAAACTTGGCTGTTCAACCTGATTCTTCAAGATAATGTATGCGCAGTTAATAGCCCTCACCAACGCCCTGTCCCGCCTTCTTGGTCGTGGAGCATTGGCTGGGGTTGGACCAGCAGTAACCCTGGCAGCGGTCCAGGGGGCGCTGTCTAAGGTAGAGGTCACACAGGGGAGAGTCGATACAACACCACTGGAACGGCAGCAGGTCTTCATCTGCAGACAGAGGAGAACTTTGTAAAAACGTCAGTCTTTAATCTGTCAAAATATACACTATAATGTAAGATAAACTTGACTGAGGCATCTATCCTCATTTGACACATTGTTTTTGTAAAAATAAAATCATAAAATAAACTACATTGGCTGCCATGTTCAGAATGATTTGTTTCATACAAACAACAATGGTCAAAGATACAGCTCTGGAAAAAAATAAGAGACCACTGCAAAATGATCAGTTTTTCTGATTTTACTACATATAGGTATGTGTTTGGACAAATGGAACATTTTTGTTTGAGTCCATAAACTACTGACAACATTTCCACCAAATTCCAAATAAAAATATTATCGTTTAGAGCAGTGTTTCCCAACCAGGGGTACAATTACACCCAGGGGTACGCGAGCACACTGCAGGGGGTACTCGGCAGTGTTGCTGCCGGGCACAGGGGGAGATTTTTTTGAATTTTTTAATTCTAATTTGAGTATATTTGAGTTAAAGAAAAGAGAGAACATGTCTGAGAATTAAATTTTCAAATTAAAGAGATGAAATAAAATTATTTTCATTTAATAATCCATTGTGTCCCGTTCTACTTTTGGAGAATTATCAGCCTGTATGAGTGAGGGGGTACTCGAGGTATGACAAAAAGGCTCAGGGGGTACACAAGACAAAACAGGTTGGGAAACACTGGTTTAGAGCTTTTTTTTTTTTGCAGAAAATGACAAATGATCAAAATAACAAAAAGATACAGTGGTACCTCACCTTACGAAATTAATTCATTCCAGAAGTGGTTTCGTAACGTGAATTTTTCGTAAGTTGAGTAGCTACTGTATTTCAATGGAAAAGGCCTGATCCGTTCCAAGGTTTTTTTTTTTTAATAGTGTAACTTTTTTTTTTTATAGTGTTACATTTTTTTAATAGTGTAACTTTGTGTTCTGCGTCCTGATTGGCTAAGAGACTAGACCAGGACTAAAAGTGGAATAAACCAGGTCTAGACCAGAACTAAACCAGGTCTAGACCAGGTCTAAACCAGGTCTAAACCTGGACTGGACCAGGTCTAGACCTCGACTAAACCGGGACTAGCCCAGGATTAAATCACCCTGTGTGGCTCTTTGCTGGTTTCGTGCGGCTTTTGCATTCGTTTGTGCGTGTTCGGTTTGTGGCTCGGGCTGCGTGTTCGCTGCGGTTCTATCTCGCACTCGCGGTGCTCCTGTCTCCGCGCTCCTTGCGTGTTCGGCGCTAGAGCTAAGAGGCCGAGAAAGGTGCTCTTTGAGCGGGCACGACCGCAGGGTTTTCCCCAGGGCTGGCTCTGGTTCTATCCGACTTCCAGAGCCGGGGGCCTGACACTGTGAGCTAAGAGGCCGAGAAAGGTGCTCTTTGAGCGCGAATTATTCGAATTTTTGAGATTTCGCGTTTCGTAACTTGAATTTTCTTTTGTATGAGACCAAAATTTAACGTGAAGGCGTTTCGTAACTTGGATTTTTCGTATGTAGGGTCTTTCGTAAGGTGAGGTACCACTGTACATGTTTTCAGACCTCAAACAATGCAAAGAAACAAGATTCAAATTCATTTTAAAACAACACAACACTAATGTTTACACTTAAGAAGAGTTCAGAAATCAATGTTTGGTGCAATAACCCTTATTTTAAATCACAGCTTTCATGCTGATAATTTGGGAAGTTTTGTAGGGCCAATTTAGATCATTTTCCCCAAATTATCTCATTTGTATATTGCACAAACTCATCCATGCCTACCGCAAAGTGGATAAAAGAGCAGAGAGCGGAATATCGGCCTCTGCTGGAGATAGCCAAAATGCTAAAAAGTGCAAATATCGTCTTGATATATCGGCAATAGGTCTAAGTATGTTCAGCAGGGATGTCTCATTTTTCCAAACTGAGACATCCCTTCTTAATACAAAGAAACTAAAAAAGTGTAATTGAATGAATCCCATTTAAGATACATTTCATTGACACACTGTATGTTCATGTGAGGAAAATAATCTTTGTTTGTTTATTTCATCTAAGGCCACTGATACTCCTGATGTCCTGTTTTTGTGTTATTAATCTCTAGCTTAGTATAAAGTGGTTCATACGACCATGAGTGATTAAAACTGCTGAGTCAGCTGAAGGACTAGAAGACGTGGCATTGTTAAACTGGACTTTGTCTGTGTTTTGATTATGTTATGTACCACTGTGACACGTTGCCGTCTAAAGTGCAGATGACGATGCATCCTGATAGTGAGTTATTGATCCACTGGTCTGGAGGATAAATACTCGACAGTTCTGTACCTCAGACAGGGAGACGGCAGAGATGCTCGAATGCTGTACTGATCTACCTGTGTATCCTGCTGGTCAACATTAAAGTGCCTATACCAACCATCTCCGCTTCCTGCATTCTTCTACGAGGTCGAAAGAGTTTCTCCCCACAATTTGGTGACCCAAATGTGACAGATTTGAACTACGCAGAAAGGACCAGGCCGTCGTCTCCCCCAAAGGCCCCTCGGAGAAACAACGCATCCAGAAGCGCTTCACAAAACGGTATGGCAGTGCCTTTTTCAAAGAATATCTGTCACATTGGCCAAAACCAAAATTATATGTGATGTTTTGTGAGGGACCTTTGTAATAAATTAAGTGGTAATTTTAAAACAATATAAAATCAGTAATTAAAAAGTCCGTGTTTGTACGCCAACACGTGAGAAAAGAAGGAGCGTAGAATCAAAATAATAATGAGCGTTTAAGCTTTAAATTTGATAAAGCGTGATTAAAAAACAAAGTTATTAATTAAGTTCCGTGTTTATTGCTTTGCACGAGAGAGAAAAAAGCGGATTTTGTAAGAAAAAAACACTTTTGTGGTTAAACTTTACACAAAAAGAAAAAACAAAAACTCCTAATTTGAGTTTACAAAAAAAGGAATTCCAAAATATAGTATCAACAGATACTGAAAGTAACATTATTGGTGTTTTTGATTGCCTTAAGCTCTCAAGACACCCAAGATGCAGAAGTAACAGTTCGAAGAACAGGATGACGTCACTTGCTTCTGTAAAATTGGCCGAAGGTCAATTGTCCAACTAAACATTCTATTTATACCCTGTAATCCGGATGATAAAATTGCCGGACTAAACGCAACTAATACAAATGGACAGACACTTGTAGTATACTCAATCTTATATGGGATGCGCAATTTTGTTTGAAAAATTACGCAGATACTGAAAAAATTAAAAGACGGGTATGACACATTTAGAATTACCTGGGAGATTTGTATTCTCTTGGTGTAGGTCTGTGTTATGCTCATATTAATTATAGTCGGCATCATATTTATAATGTTGTGTTCGTAGCGGTCAGAAAACATTAGAATCATGTTATTATAATTTAACAAAAACTTCGGTGGGTCCCGGAGAGATGATATGTACAGCGATGTATGTAGTGAGGAAGATAGTATAATTGAATTAAATGAATTAAATGAATAAATTGTTCAAATTGATGGCACTTTGTAAATTTGAATTTTTTATTAAGAAGCACTTGTTTGAGCAAGCATGAGATGAGAGATGTTCAGAGTTGTTTATGATGGATAAAACCCAGTCTTGATTTGAGTTAAAATATTGGCTATGGTGGTTTATGTAAAGTCTTGTTGAAAGCTTTGTTATAAATGAAATGTGATAGAAGAATGTTGAAAGATAAGAATTATGGCATTTATTGGAGAGATGTTTGTGGAAATTCTGGTTGTGTGAGTGTCATGATCTTTGCTTGGAGACGGCTTGTCCTATAATTTTGTGAAAATTGTTTTGTTTTGGCGAAACTCAAGTCTTGCATTGGGTAATTTACTTAAACCAATAAATTCTAAATTTAATACAATTGTAAATATTTTAAATTCAGCTCTCAAAGTTTTGCTAGTTTAATTAATTTAATGGGAATAATAAATTCAGTTACGGGTGTTTGTCTATTTTTTGCCTGTGGTCTCTCTGAGGTGAGCGGCAGTGAGCAGAGAGGTCAAGAGGTCACAGGGAAAGATATGTCAGTCTTAATTTAGCTCTATTAATGCTGTTGTTCTTGTTAATGTTGTAAGAGTTGAGTAAGGAATTAGAAAATTAGGGACAAGGAAAGGATAGTGTTAATCTGTATTTTGAGTGAAGTGGGAATTAAAGAAAGCGCTTTTGTTGCTTCAGGCTCGGAGCGCCTCTGGTCTGTATGTTTGCTCAGTACGAGTTGGTCTACAGCACGGACTAGTTTTGAGTCCGCAGAAAGGAGCAGTGTGAGAATTATTCGTTGCACGGTGCCATCAATGAACGAAATAATAAATAAATAAGAAACAGTTTAAGCTATTGAGAAAGCATTGCAATTATTAAAGTGAATATCTTATCGGAAATCAGGCCCTAAAACAATTGAGGAGGTAGATACATTTCAAAATTTAACACAAATAATTGGAGTATAGAGGTTTAAATTGCTCAAGGTTATTTTTAATTTATTACAGTTCATTTTTTCGGGTACAATTCAAAAATACAAAAGGTTATATCACCTGTCACATTGAGGGAGGTACTGGATAAACTAATTGCTTTTATAATTAACTTAAGATTGGGAGTTCTTGTTTTATCTAAATTAAATATTAATAAAATAATTATTTTCAAAATTCTACGTTTACTTCTACGCTACTTTTCTCTCTCATTTTGTTGCAGAAGCTTAAAACTTAATAGCTGCAATTCGGACTGAGACGCAGACAAAGAAACGTGACGAACACATATTTTAATTGAGGGAAAAAAACTGTGCGTAAATAGGTGATTAAAATTTTAAATTAAATATTTTAAATCAATTATAACCTGAAGTCATAATTATCTAAGTCAAATTTCTTCTCCCTTCTAGAGAACTGTCTATAGAACGGAGAAGCCCCCAAGAATTAAATTTCTTAAAGCTCAAAGGTAGAATTAAAAGTACACAGTACTCAAAATAGCGATACATTCACTAAAAAGCCATAAGTGGACGTTGTGCCCAAAATTTGTATAATAAATAAATAATTCAACTTAAAAAAAACCAAATTACCACAAAATGTCCTCACACTTTATCATGGTTGGCCAGTTGACAGAATATTGGTTGAATAAAGCACTCCAGGATGAAGCGGACCCCAAACAAGCCCGAGCAAATCAAACTGAAATCAAAACCCTGATTAAAAAATTCACCAAAAAGAAGAGAAAATAAAGGAAGATCTTGATGAAAAGGAGCCACTTAAAAAACCTGAAGTTGGAATAGATCCAATGTTAACTCGTAGACAATTCAGAGACTCTTGTTGTGACACTGAAGATGAAAAAGGGTCTGCTGAGAGAAGAGGAAGGTCACACAGAAGAAGTAGAAGGGCATGGGATGAGGACACTGACAGAGAGATTTCTCTACTTGATAACATGTACCAACCATTGCCCGACCCATCTATTGAACGAAGAGATTATTACCACAAGTCACCAAGACCATACTATCCCCCACCCTACGCCAGCGGCAAGCCGAGAACTCCCGATACTAAAGCTGCTACATTATCTAGCCCCTCCCATTTTGGAGAAGACTCACTCCCCAGAGCGACACACAAAGTACTGACAGGAGAGTTGCTGCTTGAATCTCTTGAGCCAAACCAAGGAGGGCTCGAAAACAAAATACAAGCAGTGGAAGATGAGTTATATGCATTGTCAAAAATTGTGAACACTGAAATACGAAAACAACACCCTAGTGGTGAAAGACGTCAAAAACAAAAGCTACAAAGAGACTCTGATATTGGAGATGATGAGGAGGAATCCGAAGACGAAGGAAGCCAAGCAGGTGCAGCGTCACAGTGGAAGGAACGAGAGCCAAAAGCAAGTGTGTATCCAGTGAGAACAGATGGTCAAACTGTGGTCTATCAGCCATTTTCAATCAAAGACTGGAGTGCTTTGATGTTGACACTTCCAAGACTTACCAAAGGTGGCTTACCATGGCTAAGAGCTCTTTTCAAACAGACGGCAGGAGACCAACTTTGCTGGGGTGATATTCAGGCTGCTCTGACCAAAGCTGCTGATGAAACTGTTGCCAGAAACATCAGAAAAGCTATCGAAAGGAGCTTGAGATATGCATTGCATAATCAAGAAGGCGTATACAACTATCGTGATGTGCTGGAGAGAGAACTCAGTCAACGCTATCCTTCTGTCGTGACTGAAGAATTGTTGTCAATGCAAATGAAAGACAACGAAGACTACTACAGTTACAAACAACGTGCTACTAATCTATACCATGATGCCACAGGAGAGCGGATCGATGCCAGAGCAGGAATGTCAATCATCTATCGCTCAGCTCTGGTGAAAGGTATGCCAAAAGCAGTGCAAGATGCTTTGGACGATGTGATGGGCATATACACTAAATCTGATGATGAGTTCGATGCACACTGCAGCCATCAAATAAACAAGTACCAGAGGGGGAAGAAAGAGATTGAGGAGAAGCAAGAGCTGGAACTGGCCACTGTGAAACTCCAACTGCAGAAATACCAAAATGAACTCAAAGAAGAACAAGCAGCAGGAATTTAAGAAACCATCAATGGACTACTGGAACCAGGATGAAGCTGCCTATGCAGAACCGGGTGCTGAAACTGATGAACAACCTGATGACTCCACCCGACCCTCCGCCGCTGGGGCTCCAGAAGGGGAGGAGAAAGGGAGGAGATCGAGGAGAAGGAAAAGGACAGTATAGGCCATATTATGATAATTTGCTAAATTTACAATGTGTAATCTTGACTACGCTGATTATATTATTCTCTGTTATAGTATGGGGATACAATGCTACTGACTGAGACTGATCTCGGACGGCTGGCAAATAACACGACAACCACAACGACCACTCACGGCACGACCAATTCAGCCAACCATATGGGTAAGACACAAGGAGCACTAAAAAGGGCAAAAAGGGAATTTCTAAAATTTCCAGGATTGAAAAATATTGCTATGAAGGCCAAATATGTAAAGTTTTATTCGAAGTATGTGAAATATTGGACTGTATGTCATACATACTTGCTATAGATTATGTTTTTAATACTTAAATTGTTTTTAAAGACACTTGTCTGACCAGAGCTTATTGATACATTAATCTAGTCTAATTAAAACTGAACGAATTAAGTTTTGGCTGAATAAATGAATGATCTAAATACTAAGCCCTAAGGTGTTGCTCTTTGTGACTTATTCTGCTGTCCGAGTTTTGTACAATGATTTACATGATATATTGACATAAAGACATTGAGATGTGTTATGCGTTTTGCCACTCTACTATGTAAGTGTGATCACATGTGTTTATGTGATCAAAGGGAGGAATCTGTGAGGAAAATAATCTTTGTTTGTTTATTTCATCTAAGGCCACTGATACTCCTGATGTCCTGTTTTTGTGTTATTAATCTCTAGCTTAGTATAAAGTGGTTCATACGACCATGAGTGATTAAAACTGCTGAGTCAGCTGAAGGACTAGAAGACGTGGCATTGTTAAACTGGACTTTGTCTGTGTTTTGATTATGTTATGTACCACTGTGACACGTTGCCGTCTAAAGTGCAGATGACGATGCATCCTGATAGTGAGTTATTGATCCACTGGTCTGGAGGATAAATACTCGACAGTTCTGTACCTCAGACAGGGAGACGGCAGAGATGCTTGAATGCTGTACTGATCTACCTGTGTATCCTGCTGGTCAACATTAAAGTGCCTATACCAACCATCTCCGCTTCCTGCATTCTTCTACGAGGTCGAAAGAGTTTCTCCCCACATTCACCATGGGAGGAAAAAGGAGATTTTGTGGATTCTACCTGGACGACTGAGGGATTCTACACACATCATGGGAGGAATCAGATCTTCTTACCTATATGTCTCTGTCTGTCTGTCGCAGTGAAGTATCTCTCGCTGTATCCCGTCAGCAGATCCCCCTCTAGCTCGTACACGCACCTCTTCCCTGATCCGTACGCATTCGACAGGACAGACCGAAAAACATGACCGCCCACCCCTCCATATCTCTGGAGCCTCAGCGCAGCCACTCGATCAGTCTGGTCCAGCACTTCTTGTATAAACGACACATCTCCAAGTGCTTGTGTTTTTGTACAGGGACAAGACGGTAGAGCAGACGCCCATTCACTCGCATCTGGTTGTTTCAAAGCCCACTCTTGACACTTAATTCTTGAATCATAATTTGCGCCTGACGGATTAGAAAGATCGTACAACAGTTCTCCCGGTTTTCCCAGCGTTCCTGTCCATTGGTTGGGTCGGTATCTGCCACCCTCTCCGAATATGTTGTCAGCCGGGATAGTGGGTTCGATACGGGTATTTGTCCCATCAGTGTAGCCGACCAGAGCGTTGTGGTGTTGCCTCTGTCCCGGGCCCCAGAGCATGTCCCCGTACCTCAGCAAAGCGAATGAGCTGCCGCCGTCAGTGGTCAATATGCACTGGAAGGTATTGGTCTGAAAGAAAGTGTGGGAGATTAAATTAGCAGAAGTAGGCTATGTTTTTGTGGCTTTCAATGCAATTAACTTTCTTTATTTTTATTTAGTTTTACATTAATTTGAGTGATCCTGTGAGTGTAGGATGTCTCCCTCCTCAAAGATCAAAACTGATACTCCAATCATTACCAAAACTAGTACAAAAAGATAAGATATGCCTTTATTAGTCCCACAGTGGGGAAATTCCAGTGTTGCAACACACAGATCAAGAACAGCAGGAAAATGTAGCATGCAATAAAACAAGATAATAAATAACGGCTTAAAATAATTTAAAAATAGACCTAAAAATAGACTCTGGAGTATAGCTGAATATTGTAGTGTAGATAAAGTTGAATGACATGTTAACAGTGTTCATTGTACAGTCTGACAGCAGCAGGGAGGAAAGACCTGCGAAACCTCTCCTTCACACAGCGAGGGTGAATCAGTCAAAAAAGTGGCATTAATGCTGGAAAAGAAATCACATAAATAGGACATAATTGGACCTTTCCTGAAATGTTTTAGAACTGCCTTGATCTATATAAGAAACTATTTAGTTATGCAATTATGTTTGGTGAAAATGAAATCCTGTTGTCTAGAACAGCCATTCCCAAATTCTGTTGTGCCATGGTCCTTCTGCTGATGTGAAGATCACACAGGCCCCGCTAATCATATTTTACAATACATATAAAATAATAAGTCATAATTTCTCTTTAAATGTATGTTTAAGTTAAAACTGATATAAAATATATACAGCTTTGGAAAAAAAATTAGAGACCACTGCATTTTTTTCTGAAATCAGCATCTCTCCATGTATCACAGCCATTCCATTCCAGCGTCTGTTGAATTCCAACACAAACACAAAGCTGAGCTACTTCAGTTCTTGCACCAGGAGTGGAATAAAATCACTCAAGAACAATGTGAAAGACTTGTGGAGAGAATGCCAAGACGCATGAAAGCTGTGATTAAAAATAAGGGTTATTGCACCAAATATTGATTTCTGAACTCTTCTTAAGTGTAAACATTAGTATTATGTTGTTTTAAAATGAATTTGATCTTGTTTCTTTGCATTGTTTGAGGTCTGAAAACATGTATCTTGTTTGTTATTTTGACCATTTGTCATTTTCTGCAAATAAATGCTCTAAACGATAATATTTTTATTTGGAATATGGGGGAAATGTTGTCAGTAGTTTAGAGACACAAAGGTAAAAGGAGAAATTCAATTTGTCAACTGGACAAAGTTTATTTGGTTGAAAACGTTTCGCAGCTCATTCAAGTTGCTTCGTCAGTTCTGACGATGAGTTCAGATGAGCTGCGAAACGTTTTCAACCAAATAAACTTTGTCCAGTTGACAAATTGAATTTCTCCTTTTACCATGGATTCTACCTGGACGATTGAGGGATTCGTCACACATCTATGGACACAAAAATGTTCCTTTTGCCCAAACACATACCTATAAGTAGTAAAATCAGAAAAACTGATCATTTTGTAGTGGTCTCTTATTTTTTTTCCAGAGCTGTATATATAAACAAATATCTTATGCAAAGTTGATTCAAAACAAAATTTCTTTCATGTTGTGTGGACAACCTTTGACAGCCTCCCTGCTTCTGCTTCTTTAGGAACTGCTGGTCTGGAAAAAGGGTGTTTTGTTTTTATGATTCGGGCACTGCAAAAGTTATCAAGTATCTTTCATATCAACTTTTAATGTTAGTATGGTGACAGCACTAATGCAATGCTTGGAAGCAGTCTTCTATGTTTTTAAAGTCCATGCGCTTTAGCAGATCTTGTCCACTGTCTAACAAGAAGCAACTCTGATTTTTTTTGTTCCAGATTTGAGTGTTGAGAAGACACAAGGCCAGCAGAGGGAGATAATGAGCTTCCTTGGCCTTCCCTCAGCTGCACAACAAATGCTCTCAATAAATGAATAGAGGTTTCTCAAATTCCCAATAACAATACCATCTCTCATAAAACTCCATGACATTAATACATAAGGGATAATACGTGTCTCCTCCTCCAAACAGTGAGAATATTCAACTTTGAACTGATTCAGATGTTAGTTACTATTAACTAGTGACACTTATTTTGACACACATTTTGGTTTAGTTTTGTCATCTTTGGATAACTTAATGGTTGTAATACCCAGATATTAATAACTGTAAACATTAGCCATCCTGTACGGTGTGGTCTGCTGGAGCAGCAGCATCACAGAGAGGGAGAAGAAGAGGCTGGACAAGGTCATCAGGAAGTCCAGCTCTGTCCTGGGCTGTCCTCTGGACTCAGTGCAGAAGGTGGGGGACAAGAGGGTCCTGGCTAAGGTCACCTCTATGCTGGACCATGAGTCTCACCCCCTGCAGGACGCTCTGTCTGCTCTGGAGAGCAGCTTCAGTGACAGACTGATTCACCCTCGCTGTGTGAAGGAGAGGTTTCACAGGTCTTTCCTTCCTGCTGCTGTCAGACTGTACAACGAACACTGTTAACATGTCACTCAACTTATTTGCACTACAATACTCAGCTATACTCCAGAGTCTATTTTTTAGGTCTAGTTTTAAATTATCCTAGGCCATTATTTATTTATTTATTTATTATCTTGTTTTATTGCATGCTACTTTTTCTTGCTGTTCTTGATCTGTGCGTTGCAACACTGGAATTTCCCCACTGTGGGACTAATAAAGGCATATCTTATCTTATCTTATCTTATCTTAGTATCAAAATTAGATACATGGAACAATGCTGAAGGGAAAAAATGACTTTTCTGATGGAGAAATTTTAGAATTATAACACCATTAGTTGATAGTAAATAATATATCACTATTCTTATGTGTACCTCTGTTAAGTCGATTTTCTGGTGGACGGGGGGCATGACGTGGTCCCATGTGACCTTGAGGATGTAGGCCGGAGTGAACGCAGGTTTGTTGAATCTTTCTTGAAACTTTGTGACTTCTGCTGCTGTGCGGTTAAATACAATCTGAGAGTAAATATCTGACATGTCCAACTCACTGTACTCCTGTTTCAAAAATACAACAGAACAAATGGTTAGAGACGGGAGAGTGGAGTGGTAATGAAAAAGCATTTGAACAACTTAACTTATAACTTGTCTAAAATGTATTTGAATTACACTTTATAGAGTATGCAACTTTCTGGACCTGGGATGTTATCTGCGTGACGCTATCTATTTCTATCGATTTTCTGCCATGTTTAATATAGTTTCTTATTTAAACATTAAAATGTGCAAATACAGCTCTGGAAAAAAATAAGAGATGACTGCAAAATTATCAGTTTTTCTGATTTTAGTACTTATAGGTATGTGTTTGGGCAAAAGGAACATTTTTGTTTGTTTGACTACTGACGACATTTCCCCCAAATTCCAAATAAAAATATTATTGTTTAGAGCATTTATTTGTAGAAAATGACAAATGGTCAAAAAAACAAAAAAGATACATGTTTTCAGACCTCAAACAATGCAAAGAAACAAGATCAAATTCATTTTAAAACAACATAATACTAATGTTTACACTTAAGAAGAGTTCAGAAATCAATATTTGGTGCAATAACCCTTATTTTTAATCACAGCTTTCATGCGTCTTGGCATGCTCTCCACAAGTCTTTCACATTGTTCTTGGGTGACTTTATTCCACTCCTGGTGCAAGAACTAAAGTAGCTCAGCTTTGTGTTTGTGTTGGAATTCAACAGACGCAGGAATAGAATGGCTGTAATACATGTAGAGATGATGATTTCAGAAAAGGATTCTGTGGTCTCTTTTTTTTTTCCCAGAGCTGTATTTTTGTCTGATTATATCAAAACCTAAATTATATCTTTACCCTAAAAATACCATATGTGCTGTCCAAATACTTCTTGTACTGCCACATTTAGCAGCTCTAGCAATCAATAATTACAGATTATTCATGACTTGCTGCTTCAGTCTAAATGTTTCACTATTGAACAGCACTTAACATGGGGCTCACTGTTATCCACCTGACCCCTCGTGTCTACAGACCTGATAAAACACTTGTCCTCTCCCATTGGTGAGGTCTGCGTCATCCCAAAACGTAGCTAACAGAGACAGGTTCCTGTGTTTGGGGAAGGCAGCGCCCGTGGGAGCAGGGAGGAGGTACTGCTCGTTTTCATCTGGACTCTGGAGCTGAATCAGACCATTGTCCGAAAACTGAGGACGACAGAGACATACAGAAGTGTGTACTCTAAAAGGAGAGACTGGTAATGCCTCTCAGTAACGACAAGTGTTACAGAATGTACTGCTACATTTTTTGTGTACAGTAAGACTTTAATAACAGAAGGTATTTTAATGTCTCCATACATAATCATTTGGGTATGAATTTGCTCAAAAAAATAAATATAAATAAATAAAGGTGCACTATGTATTTTTTAGTTCACCTGCTTGTCTCCATAAAGAAAAAAAACTTGTCATACTGTGAAACATCCTAGAAAAAACAAAGATATTATATAAGTAAGGCATAATACTCACGTAAATCCTTTTATAGGAATTTCCAAGAAAAGGAAAGTCGACCGGAGGAGTGATGTATGGAGAGTTTCCGTCCTCAGCTGTGATCATCACGGCTTCATCTCCAACTTCTTGTCCATAAGGAAACAGGACACTCTCTGTCCAGATAGATAGAAAACGAAAACATGAATTTGAATAATATTTCATCAACATCATAATAATATGTCAAATTAAATGTACATTTTAGACATTGGTAAGCGCTTTCTACAATTATATACAGCTTTGGAAAAAAATAAGAGGCCACTGCATTTTTTTCTGAAATCAGCATCTCTACGTGTATTACAGCCATTTCATTCCAGCGTCTGTTGAATTCCAACATAAACACAAAGCTGAGGTACTTCAGTTCTTGCATCAGGAGTGGAATAAAGTCAGCCAAGAACAATGTGAAAGACTTGTGGAGAGCATGCCAAGACACATGAAAGCTGTGATTAAAAATAAGGGTCATTGCATCAAATATTGATTTCTGAACTCTTCTTAAATGTAAACATTAGTATTATGTTGTTTTAAAATGAATTTGATCTTGTTTCTTTGCATTGTCTGAGGTCTGAAAACATGCATCTTTTTGTTATTTTAACCATTTGTCATTTTCTGCAAATAAATGTAAAGGAGTAAAATCAGAAAAACAGATAATTTTGCAGTGGTCTCTTATTTTTCTCCAGAGCTGTATTGCAGTACTTTAAAAATAAAAATAAATATTACAAACTAGCATAGCTGGCTTGCATGGAGATTTTATTGCTTTGCCTGAAATCTTCCATAGTATGACATTAAGCATATGAACATATCCGTTCATACTCATACTCATACTCATACTCATACTCATACTCATACTCATACTCATACTCATACTCATACTCATACTGTATGTTTTCATATTTTGAGCAATCAAATTCTGCAATTAAATAAAGGCTAAATGGATAGGTTTAATGCCATACTGTGGAACATTCCAGGCCCACGTCTTTATGTAAACAGGTAGGTAGCAGACCAGCTTTAACTAGGAGAACAATTAGAGGAGTAGATGTTTTAAGACTAGAGAGAGGGAATATAGACTGTTAAAAATTTAGACATTTCTGAATGCAATATTGTAAAAAACTGTCAGTTAATCTAAAAGTGTATGTTTTTAGGTGCTTTAAAGGGATATGCCACCCCCAGGTCAAATTTGGGCATCTCCCCACAGTCCAGAGACTAAAATAAGTGGTGGAAAGCGTTTTCCTGGTCACCCAGCCATTGTCCGAGTCTGTCAGCACTGACCGCCGCGGTATCTGCAGCTCCTCCGCCTTAGACTGGAGTCTAACGGCGCCAGAGAAAGATTTCGGCCAAAAGGAATTAATTTGTTCGATGCGTTTCCCAATTACTTTCTGTGTAGTGCGCATTCATATCGAATGCAAATAAATGTGCAAATCAACACGGAGAGCTTGCCTTGGTCATTTTGGGTGGGAACTATTTTTCAGTGCGGAAAAATAAAGCCGAATCACGCAGCACGCTACCAGGGGAATCCCAGTTACGCACCAGGAAGGGAGTTCCCCTGTTGCACAGCGTGGTGCGTGATTCGGCTTTATTCTTCCGCACTGGAAAATAGTTCCCACCCAAAATGACCAAGTCAAGCTCTCCGTGTTGATTTACACATTTATTTGCACTCGATATGAATGCGCACTACACAGAAAGTAATTGGGAAACTCATCGAGCAAATTAATTCCTTTTGGCCGAAATCTTTCTCTGGCACCGTTAGACTCCAGTCTAACGCGGAGGAGCAGCAGATACAGCGGCGGTCAGTGGCGACAGACTCGGACAATGGCTGGGTGACCAGGAAAACGCTTTCCACCACTTATTTTAGTCTCTGGACTGTGGGGAGATGCCCAAATTTGACCTGGGGGTGGCATATCCCTTTATTAACTGGTAAAAATAAAGTCATATCCCACCCGTTGGAGTCACTATAGTGGGCAGAATATATGGTTGGCGACTGGCGCATCTGAAAGTCCCTGGTTCATTGATGCAGATTTTTGCTTTAGGGCAAACTATGGTTAAACATTCGTCTACATCCACACAACCTTCTTTTCCAAGTCCATTGTCTTTTGTTGCGATCCACCCTTTGTTACAACTACATCCATACCCTCCAATGGTGTTCACGCACTGAGCGGCAGAATGGCATTTTCCATTATCTTGCTGGCATTCATCTATATCTACACAATTGGTGCCCAGACTTACAAATCCGGGTTTACAAATGCATTGGTAGGATCCGGGAATATTATAGCAAGCAGCGTTGAAGTGGCATGTTTCAAGCACGTTGCATTCATCGATATCTTTGCACCATGAACCATTCCCTAAAAATCCAACTGGACAAAGGCAGGAAAATGATCCAGGCGTGTTCCAGCACCTCGCAATGGGGTCACAAGGAAATTCAGAGCATTCATCGATGTCAGTGCAAGTGGACTTTTGTTCAGTGTAGCCTTCTGGACAGGAGCATTGATACGAGCCTGGTAAATTTGAGCAAACTTGATCAGATCTGCATGTTGTGTTGATTTCACACTCATTAATATCAACACAGCCTAAGCTATTGTTTGTATAGCCAGGTGAGCACAAGCAGGTATAAGATCCAAGTGTGTTGTTACAATAGGAATTCTCAGGGCAAGAGGTGTCTCCACCATCACTGCATTCGTTTATATCTTCACAGATTGCGTTTCTAGGCGTAAAACCTGAATTGCATGGACAGAGGTATGATCCTATAGCGTTGACACAAGTTGAGTGGTTTTGACATATTGTGGTGTTCTCTAATTCATTGCATTCGTCAATATCAGAACATGCAGTCCCGGTGCTGGAAAATCCATTGTTGCATTCACAATAAAATGACCCATTTGAATTCACGCAGGTGCCGTTGATACACAGATCAGATTCAGAGGCGTTGCATTCGTCAATATCCAAACAGGAGTCATCAATTTTTAAAAATCCAGTATCGCAAATACAGTCGTAGCTGCCATCGGAATTGATACAAGTACTAAAATCAGGGCAGGTTGTATTGTCCAGGCATTCATTGATATCTTCACAATAGGTCTCGTTCCCTTGGTAACCTTCAAAACATTTACACAAAAACGCTCCTTCTGTATTGTGGCATTTTGAAAAATTCAGGCACTGGACCAAGCCTAAAGCGCATTCGTCTATATCGGAACAAAAAGTAGAGTTGCCTGAAAATCCAGGGTCGCAACTGCAATTATAGCTTCCTTCCGTGTTGGCGCATGTACTGTTAGCGGGACATTGGAAATTCCCAGTTGCGCATTCATCGATATCCTCGCATGTCGTCCCATTTGATGCAAAACCGTCAAAACAAACACATTTGAAAGATCCATTCGTGTTGACACATTGGGTATTTATAGGGCAGGCTTCATCACTTTGGGAACACTCGTCAAAATCAAAGCAAGTGGTGCCAGTGCCCTGATATCCTTTAGTACATCTGCAGTAGGATGAGCCTTGGTACGGGTAGCACTCTGCAAGCGGGTGGCATATTGAATTTTCATTGTAGCACGTTTCGTTTTTGACACAAGTCCCTATGTCGTAAACTTGATCTAAAATACAAGAGCAAGTGAAGTAGCCTGGAAAGTTATAGCAAGTCATGTTTTTGATACATGCTGTGTCCAGTTTGCACTCGTCGATGTCTTCGCAAATAAATCCATCTCCCTCGTATCCGTGGTGGCATCGACAGGCGTAGGAGCCATATTGGTTTAAGCAGTTTGCCTGGGAGCTGCAGTTGTGCGGGAGAGCAGAGGTGGGGTCGCATTCATTTATGTCCTGGCAGTCAAACCCATCACCCTCTGTGCCAGTGGGGCAGGTGCAGGTGAAGCTTCCAGGGGCGTTAGAGCAGCGGGCGGTCGGGTGGCAGCTTCCATTTTGGATCTCGCACTCATCAATGTCTATAATTCATCCAAAATGGGACAGTGTCAGGGAAACAGCCCCAAAGTTCTAAAAGAAAGCTTAAACAGAGTCCACTTAAATGACCCAGAAGAGAGGGGGATTTTTGTAATGAGAGAAGACCCACCTGAGCAGTTTTTGCCATCTCCAGTGAAGCCGTTGAGGCAGTAACAAAAATGGCTGCCGATGGTGTTGACACATTTGGCGAATCTACTGCAGTCATTTTGTCCTGTTTCACACTCGTCTAGATCTGCAAGGAAAGAGCGAGAAGTCAGATTATGTTACTGAAATGTATAAAGAAAGGTTAACCAGTAGTTGGAATTCAAATGGCCTGTCTTGTTCAGATAAAAGGCCGCTGTGTGAACGTATTCTCAGATACATAAGACTATCCAAAACTGCTCATCAAATACAACACTGTTTTATACATCAGTAAAGTAAAATGAAGTGAATGCATAAGATATTTGGAGATATTTTGTATTATGTTTAATTTACTAATTAAGCATGAATTAACCCAAGAGAATGAAACATCAAATCTGTGTGATAATAATTACTATATTATACATTATTGGATTGGATTCATAAATAATTAGAATATGATATTTCAGCTTTATTAAAAAGCACGAGGCCTTGGAAGCAGTGAGAGGAGAAAGGAAAAGAACGAAAATAAAATTGTTAAATTTTTATGCAACAGTGTGCATTTCAATATGTATTTCTTAGTTGAGACACATGCTTTTGTTTATCTTTAAGGGTCCATATTGCACTATTTTCTGCCATTTTTTTCTAACCTCCTGGGACCCGAAGAAAAAAAGTGTATTTATTTATTTATTATTATTATTATTATTATTATTATTATTATTATTATTATTATTATTATTATTATTATTATTGTTATAATTAATTAATTTATTTATTTATTGTGATTTTCTATTTGGAGGTAAATTAACACCTTAGCATTTACATTTTAATTTTATTTTTTATTTTATTTTATTCATGTTGTAACATGTCCTCTGTAATGGACTGAAATGGTGTTAAATCCATGTGAAGTTACCAACCTAACAAAAACATTTTGTTTTTGATGACTAACATCTCTGACAAGCTTCTACAGTCACCTCAAAAATTTTTTAGACTTCCTTTTAATTTCTTATTTATTTATTTATTTATTTATTTATTTATTTATTTATTTATTTATTTATTTATTTATTTATTTATTTATTTATTTATTTATTTATTTATTTATTTATTTATTTATTTATTTATCATAGTGCAGCCACAAACTAGAGTCTATCTCAAAACACTTAAAAGACAGACTGGTTAACTCCACTATAAAGGACACAAATGAATTGGCCGGGTCTCAGGAGGATAATGTTTCATCATCAAAAGCATATGCAAGTTGTGTCTTGTTTCATTCACACACATTTAACACACAAATCCTGCATATTTAGGCTGAATTCTTCTCTCAAACAGAAAACATTCTGTTACACCTTGTGATGTCATGTGGTAATAAGGCACAGCTTCCACTTCATGACATAACAAGGTGAAACAGAGTGTTTTGAACTTTGGAGATGTAGACAGTCTAATAATAAAGAGTTACTCAAAGACATGTGAATGAAAGAAAACACAACTCCATGTTTTTGTGGAGGTAACAACATTATAACACGGTTTAGCTCAGCTCAGAAGCTCAGAAGTGTCAACTTTGTGTCATAAAGGACCTTTAAAATATGCACCTTGTAATAATAAAAGATAAATAACGTTTCTATAACTACAAACATAAAACTTACCAAAACAGTTGGAGCCATTTTGAGTAAATCCTTGTTTACAGACACAGGTGTACGACCCAGGCACATTGACACACTGAGTCTCATTTCTGGGGCAAACATTGTCTCGCTGGCATTCATCTATATCAGAACAGCTCACCCCAGCACCCACGTACCCCTTATCACAAACGCACTGGTACCCGGAAGGCGAGGGGTGGCAGAGTCCCCGGGAATGGCAGGATGGGTCGCACTGTTGACTCGGGGTGACGCAAGTGTTATTCAAAACCAGTGTCCCGTTCAAACAAGAGCACACGAACGCACCAGGTGAATTGACGCAGACTGAAAAACTTGGGCACAGCTTGTCGTTAATACATTCGTCTACGTCTTCACACATGATCCCGTTTCCATTGAAGCCTTGTAGACAGGAGCAGGCAAAACTACCAATGGAGTTAACACATGTTGCGTGAAGATGGCAAGACCCTCCGTCATCTGAACACTCGTCTACATCATTACAAGTGGTGCCGTTGCCTTTAAATCCTCTATTACATGTACAACTATGGGAACCGATAGTGTTGAGACATGTTGCGTTCACATGGCATGGTCTTTCTTTACATTCGTCCACGTCAACACAGTCTGGACTACTTGGAGGGCGGTAGTATCCAGTTTTACAATTGCACTCAAATGACCCATCAACGTTTTTACACTGTTCATTCACTCCACATGGGTTGTCCAGTTTCTCACATTCGTTTATATCTAAGCAGGTTGTTTTATTAATCAGTGAAAATCCAGAAGGACAAACGCAATAGAAAGATCCTTCAGTGTTGACGCAGCTTGCTTTGCTTTTGCACCCGCCGTTGTCCACAAAGCATTCGTCTACATCATCACATTTGGTCAGCCCATCCCCTTTATACCCAACCTCACAAGTGCAGTTGTAGGTGCCAGGTAAGTTGAAGCAGATTGCTTTAGGGTGGCATCGAAGAGCCACCGAGCACTCATCTATGTCATCGCAGCGTAAACCATCTCCTTTATAGCCTTTTTTGCACTGGCATCTAAACGAACCAGCTGAGTTTTGACACGTAGCATCAGGGCTACACAGTCCCTTTTCACATTCATCAACATCTAAGCACTGGGAACTATTGAAGACATATCCAACTCCACAATCGCAATAGTATGATCCAGGTGTGTTAGTGCAATTTGTGTAAGAGGGGCAAATGTCCCGGCTTTCGCATTCGTTTATGTCATCACATTTTCGTCCATCGCCAAGAAAACCATCGCGACAGGAACATTCGTACGTTCCGAGTCTGTTGATACAAGCAGCGTTCTGATCGCAATTGTTTGACCCATAAAGGCATTCATTTATGTCAACACAGGTCATCCCATTTCCTTCAAAACCTTTCTTGCACGTGCACCTGAATGACCCTCTTGTATTCTCACAAAGTGCGTACAAACTGCACCTCTGGGTAGTACACTCGTCAATGTCTTCACATCTTTGTCCGTTACTTTCAAAACCGGTGCTGCAGATGCATTGGAAGCTCCCCGGTAGATTTTTGCAGCCTTTGTAGCCAAGAGACAAAGAGCAAATCTGAGGCATTTCTGAGCATTCATCAACATCCAAGCAAAGATAGTTCCCATTTCCTTTATAACCCGGATTGCAGGTACAGACGTAAGATCCGAGGTTATTTGTACAGGTTGCATTCCAATGACATGTTCGCTCACTTTTGCATTCATTGATATCTTTACACACAAAACCATTCCCGGTAAATCCGTTTTTACAATTGCATGTCCTCCCTCCTTCAGCGTTGGTACAAATTGCATGTTCGTGGCAACCTCCATTCTCCTTAATACATTCGTCAATATCTTGGCAGTTCTGTCCATTTCCTATGTATCCTGGCAGGCATTCACAAACATAACTTCCTAAAGTATTGTTGCACCGAGCTCTGGGGTGGCAGTTGTTCAGTCCACTGGCGCATTCGTCGATGTCATTGCACACCGTCCCTTCGCCCTGGTAACCCATTTGGCACACGCACTCATAGTTGGACTTCACTTTGAGACATTCGGCCTGAGGGTGGCACGGCACACCTGCTTTCGCGCATTCCTTTGGGTCTAATACTGGAAAAGAAAGAAGAAAATTGTCAGACTGAGAGTGATACAGAACAAAGAGAGAGAGAGATCAGTTAAAATGTATTGATTTAGATTTGATTTAGTTAGTTCTAATTACTTTAGAAAGGCGTGTCCATGGCCTCTCTTTTGTCTGATAGTGAGGGATCCACCCCATACCCCATACCTAGTGGACTGTGCCAGGCAAGCTACCTGGTTGTGGTAGCGTGCCTGGTATGTAACAGTAGATCACTGGCTCACTGGGTACAAGTACTAAAACTAGTTTGGAAAATAAATGAATGTTGTAATATACAGCTCTGGAAAAAAATAAGAGACCACTGCATTTTTTTTCTGAAATCAGCATCTCTACATGTATTACAGCCATTCTATTCCAGCATCTGTTGAATTCCAACACAAACACAAAGCTGAGCTACTTCAGTTCTTGCACCAGGAGTGGAATAAAGTCACCCAAGAACAATGTGAAAGACTTGTGGAGAGCATGCCAAGACGCATGAAAGCTGTGATTAAAAATAAGGGTTATTGCACCAAATATTGATTTCTGAACTCTTCTTAAGTGTAAACATTAGTATTATGTTGTTTTAAAATGAATTTGAATCTTGTTTCTTTGCATTGTTTGAGGTCTGAAAACATATTTTTGTTATTTTGACCATTTGTAATTTTCTGCAAATAAATGCTCTAAACGATAATATTTTTATTTGGAATTTGGGAGAAATGTTGTCAGTAGTTTATAGGCTCCAAACACATACCTATAAGTAGTAAATAAATAAAAAAAAAACGCATTATTTTGCAGTGGTCTCTTTTTCCAGGGCTGTATGTAAACAAAACACACCAGCCATGAGCTCTCAGACTGAGAAACCTGCTGACACATGTGTGAATGTCTCTGGAGACACTTCTAAACTATCCACCGAATGTGTCCCTGTAGAAAAGCCTATGTATTTTGCTTGTGTTTTATAATCACGATACCTGTTAAATAACATTCTGTAATACTGATTTGCTAATCAAAGTATTTTTTTTACCCAGTACCCAGAGTATCATGTGTCTCTTCTGAGGTTTGAACCTGTGATCTACTGATCTGCTACACCAGGCACACACTCCTGGCACTGTTCACAGGAGGGCCATATCATGTGGCAAAAATACTGCTAATCAATTTAATTGACCCCACATTAATATATGTTTTGAAGGGATTTGTGTATATATAATAAGATTTTTCTTAATATTATATAGTGTCCCTTTGATGCCATACTGCAGATAGTGTACACTCCAGCAGAGTTGGAGCGCATCTTTAAATGATAATTGAATTTATAGAAACCATTAAATAGTAGATAGCAGATGTGTAGTGTCAGTGTCAGAGTTAGTGGGCTTACCTGCTTCACATAACCTTAGACAAGAGAGGAAAAGGAGCAGAAACCTGGAAACAAACACAAAACAAGATTAAATATACCAAATTAGTATACGTACATACTTTTTCTTGATTTTCCTCTCTTCTATCATTCTATCACTTTTCTGGTGGAGTGTCCAGCAACTGCTTATGTCCAGAATGTTCCACAGTAAGGCATAAGCTACTGTATATCTCCATGGAGACAAGCAAGTAACATCACTAGATCAAGTTCCAAATCATATCTGTGGAGATGCAAGCTCTCTCATGAGAAGAATATGTTTATATGGAATTTTGAGCAAACACAAAAGCAACTGAATGAATAAATTAAATAAAAGTTTAATGCCATACTGGGGAACATTCCAGGTAAAGCAATAACACCTCCTTGGAGAGAAGCAGGTAAAAATCTCACTATAAATGTTACATACACCTTTAAAGTTCAGTCTTTGTTCTCGGATTAGGTAGGACAGTATCACTTGAAACCTTGACCTTAGCTCCGGTAGTTTTTTTTCTCTTTTTTTTGCCCTATTTATAGCGTATATATTACCGTTTTAACTTTTCATTGTGATTGTATGTCCTTCTTAACAATAGTTTGGGGGATTTGTTTTCTTGGTCACCTAAATGAGGTGGTGACATTGAACCAGCCTCCTCTTGTATAGTAGCATGTTAGAGGGAATATTATAATTATTTTTGGTCTAAATGACCTAGCTAGAGCACATTAATTACACCAGAACTTTCATTTTCACACCAAATGTCTATTAATTTGAAATGTAAAAAGATTTAACTTGTAAAATAAGGTTGGCAATATGAAATGTAATTAGTGCTGTCAGGCGATTAAAAAAATGTAATCTAATTAATTACAGATTTTGTAATTAATTAATCTAATTAATTGCATTTTAATCTCGAGAAAGAGATTGTGGGTGAGTAGGTGAGTGAGTGAACGAACCCACTTTGCGATAGAGTTTGTCAGTTTTTCTGTGGTCTCTTTGCTCATTCGTTTCCCAAATTCTGCGAGCGTTTGTTGGTTTGTTGGTTTGGTGGTTTGTTGGTTTGTTGGTTTGTTGGTTTGTTGGTTTGTTGGTTTGGTGGTTTGTTGGTTTGCTGGTTTGGTGCTTTGTTGGTTTGTTGGTTTGTTGGTTTGGTGGTTTGGTGGTTTGGTGGTTTGGTGGTTTGGTGGTTTGGTGGTTTGTTGGTTTGGTGGTTTGGTGGTTTGGTGGTTTGTTGGTTTGTTGGTTTGGTGGTTTGTTGGTTTGTTGGTTTGGTGGTTTGTTGGTTTGGTGGTTTGGTGCTTTGTTGGTTTGTTGGTTTGTTGGTTTGTTGGTTTGGTGGGTTGGTGGTTTGTTGGTTTGTTGGTTTGGTGGTTTGTTGGTTTGTTGGTTTGTTGGTTTGTTGGTTTGTTGGTTTGGTGGTTTGTTGGTTTGTTGGTTTGTTGGTTTGTTGGTTTGTTGAAGTGCGCTCACGCTCGCTCTATCATTGGTAACAATAGAACTTGCCCGGACATATTTATCGTTCAAATGATCCGTCAGACTGGAACAGCTTCTGTGATCGGAAAATTCTTTTTGACAAAAGCTCCAAATCACTGCGTTCTTATTGATAGTCCAGTTTGCATTATTTTTATAAATAAACTTGCCGTTCAAAGGCCCTGGCAGCGATTTGCTCACCGCATGCCAAATTGAAAATGCACGCATTGAATTGGCGCTCATAATTAATTGCGTTAATTTTTATAACGCATTAATTTGCAGTGTAATTAATTCATCTAATCAACACATTAAACTGACAGTCCTAATTTTAATATATGATGGTTATATAATCTAAATTAATCATATTAACTCCATGTCTATCAAGTTTGAAATACTGAAGAACTGAAACTGTGACATGGATGCTTCAAGATTTCATTTCTACATTGGCCACCCCTTCCCTTGATTATATAATTCATGGCTGTAAGTACAGAGACTATATTTATATTTATATTTATGATCATAATTGTAATGCTATAATACAGTGTTTCTTAAACTGTGGTACGTGAACCATTGGTGGTACGTGGGCTCCTTCAAGTTGTCCATGGATTCCCTGGCAATTTTATCCATATTTTTGTATTTAGTTAGCTAACATAGTCCTATTTTAGACTGGCTTTAGATCTGGTACTTGGAAGGACAAATACATTCTCGTACTCGGTTTCAGAACCACACCAAGGTATTCAATTTCAGAAATTTCTAGTTTCAAATGAAAATCTGTTGTGACTTTGACAACAAGTCAACCATTTAAGTTTTAAATTATTGAACATAATACCATTATTGTAACCCTGAACATCATAGTTATCACATATTTCTTAAAGCTCTATTTACAGAATATATTAGCATAGTGTTAATATATTTAGTGTCTGAAGCTTTCAGAAAATATGCAGGCCAAACCTTTACTATAAGCAGCATCTGGTTTGTTGTGATCGTGGAAATGGAAACGACAAGCTTTTGTCTTTAATCTCAGGAGAGGAGTGGGACTGACGTGAGGCTGGGGAGTCCGAGTCCCATTACTGTCAGTGAATGCACCAACTACTGTAAATCTCATCCAAGCTTCTCATGGGGCAAACTTATGTCAGTGGAGATAAACATCTAAAGTGTGTCCTTAACATAACTGCATTTTTACGGTTAGCGCAATTCATCCGTTCTTTTGTTTGACTATTTCCTGGTTACACGTACTATATGTAACCACACTGATGTATTTTATTAAAAAACATTTAGACACAACAATTCATCACAACTCATCCCATTGACATAACTACCTCAAGACCTAATGAAGGAAATGTGGCAGCCTAAAGAAGCTTATGGTGTCACCAATCACAGAAACACTCGAGCCATTGATGTAGGAGTGAGTGAAGAGCAGTAAGCAGTGTTAATAGTATAATAATAGAATGTATTAAACAAACTTCCAAATGGAGGTAGCATAAATTCAGTCTGGAAAACCTAACTGTTCCAACATCTACCTCACCGCTTCTCCAGAGCTTACCTGCTCCTCAGCCTCTCCAGAGCTTACCTGCTCCTCAGCCTTCATCACCTCACTCCAAATACTCATCCACACTACTCACCGCACCTTCTCCTCGTCCAGTCAGAGCCCAGTCTGCCCAGTTTAAACTCTACGATGTACGGCCGCATCATCTCATCATCCCCTTCACTCTCTCTGGAAGGCCTCTCCTAAACGTCATCTAACAGGCCATCACAAGGTCTTCTTAAGGTCTTAGGCGGCACGGTAGCTGAGTGGCTAGCGCTCTTGCTTCACAGCAAGAAGGTTCCGGGTTCGATCCCCGGGTCGCCCAGGCCTTTCCGTGTGTGTTCTTTCCGTGTGTGTTCTGTGTGGAGTTTGCATGTTCTCCCCGTGTCTGGGTGGGTTTCCTCCAGGTACTCCGGTTTCCCCCACCAACCCAAAACATGCTTCAGGTAAAATCCTCCAGCTTAGGTCCTGACCAAACCGAAGCAAGAAGATCATGGAGATGGTCCCCGGGCGCAGTAATGTGTCGCCCACTGCTCCTAATATATATATATATATGGGATGGGTTAAAATGCAGAGAAGAATTTCTCCAGTGTGAGATCAATAAAGTTCACTTCTTCTTCTTCTTCTTCTTCTTCTTCTTCTTCTTCTTCTTCTTCTTCTTCTTCTTCTTCTTCTTCTTCTTCTTCTTCTTCTTCTTCTTCTTCGTCTTCTGCCGGGGTTTGAGCGCCAAAGTTAAGTCATTCAATAAAACTATTAATACTTTTCTCTTTGTGTCAGTCTTTTGAGTCTCTCCAGGGTAAATTAGTTCTTAATTGTCACAATCAGGGCCTAAATGCAGCACTATGTAACTTTTGGTGTACAAACAGTATCCTGTTTTGCTTTTTTTTTTTTAGTTTTTTGCTAGTTTAGACCTCCTTTGATTTAATGAAACGAGTTAAAGCCACAGTATGTAACTTCCACGTCTAATTCATACAGGTGCATGCAACTCTGAAAAGTTACACGCTGTACCTTTAAGGATAAAGACCATTGACTTTGTTCCTCCAGATCAGGATTTAGTGTCTTACTTAAGGGCTCTGTAACGAGTAAACCGGTGGGGCAGGAATTTAACCTTCAACCCTACAACACTTACATAGAACAATTTGTTGTTTGTCAGTTTGTGTTCTTCATTGTTTTATAACACAATTTATGATATCAGGGGAGTTGCTATTTTATGTGTCAAATTACCTATTCCAAAGCTTTTATAATATAACAAATATTGGGCTGTCCCGGCAGTGTCAGGTTGTAGCTTTGATAAAATCTGACATTATCATTCACTCTTTCCTGGCATTCCACCTTATCCCAACAGAGATCAGGATTGTGTTGTCGCAGAATTTCCAGTTAGCCTAATGTTAAATCAGTGGAGATGTTTGTGTGATCCCTGTCGTCCAAGTAGGATCCAGAGAAAAGGCTTAGATGAGCTGCGGAACGTCTTCGATCAAAAAAACTTTTGTTCAGTTGACAGAATTGACCTTTGCAATCAATGAATAAGGATGGAACAAGCTCTCATGCCACAAGATCAAATTGTCACAAGATTGTACAGGAGGATCATTATTTCGTAACATTTATCCCTCTGTACCTTAGCATTTGGTGAGGACAAAAATTGGTGAAACGCTACTGAGTTAACATTTTGAGAAGTACCAAAAAGCAGTGCAAGAATGACAGCGAAATAAATACAAAACTGTAAGGGCCAAAATTGTGAACTGAACTACACAATTTAGTCTCATCTTGTCTTGATCTCGTGGACGAAATTTTGTGTTTCATCTTGTCTTATGTGAATCTTATGTGAAGAAAGTATTTACCAACAGTGATCAAGCAGCTTATCAATTGTTTAATCTATTTTATTATCATTTATTACCTTGTTTTTGCTAATATAGCTATAGGTTTTAAACCTTTTTTTTTTTAAATAATCACTACACCTAACACCTAACACTGTGTTGCTGACATAAGAGTGACTTGCCCAATGACCCAACAGCTGTATGCAGGGTGTTCATAGAATGGATTAATTAAAAGATTTCCAATACATTGCGAATTGTTACAAACCAATAAAAATATTTGCCTAGAATATTCTACAGTATGGCTTTAAACTTATATTTCTTCTCGGGGAAAATGCATGTTTAACAGAGTAATTTTTGAGCAATATAAATACGTGTAAATGCTAGAAAGGTCCAGTTTAATGCCATACCAAGAAGATGACGGACACTCCACTAGAAAAGTTACACAGCGTAGCTTTAAATTTACTCCAAATACATAACCTAACCATATTTTCTGTGGATATAATCTGGTTTATCTTACCACATTTTCCCAGTTTTCCGGCTGGTTTCTGGAGCCTGGATGGGGAGTTTCTGCCTCCTTAAGTTCCTCTGTCTCATCTGCCTCGTTCAAACCCAAATGAGACCTTTGTGATTTTTCCTCTGCTCCTTCCAGCTCCCTCCTCCCGACCAGAACATAAGGGGACAATGGGCCACCTCACCGCAGCTTATGACATCTTAAACCTCTGGGAAGGGGAACACCCAAATCCGCTCACTGGGTGTCATCAAACAGGACAATACGCCAAGCTCTTCCCTCAGGCGCTCCCGGTTTGTCCTTTCCACCGCGGACAACAGACCGGTGCATAATATAAACTTTCATACACTCATTAGGGTAACAAGATTTTATAACACCACAAGAAATGGACTCAATGTAGTAGAAAAGTGGAGAAAGTTGCGTAGATGGAAAAGTAACGCAGTGTGAGTGTGTTGTTTTAGCGGTGTCTTCTGTGGACAATGCTCTCTATTATCAATGAGGCTAAAGTGTCCTGCCTGGGGACACAACAACAGTATGTTCTTGAGAAGGAATAGAGCCACTAATTTATCTGGTTCAATTACACCGAGGCTTCTTGAACTGGGTTACATCAAGATCCAATTTCTTTTGATATACAGTATTAAACCAGTAAGCGATTTCTTTTTTTTTTTATTAGTCGACTAGACAAAAGATTACTTCTATTGTACACTGAGACTTTTTAAAAACATTATCAACCAAATAAGAGTTGAAATATGATGACTGGAGGCTGCAAAACAGAGATATTTTCAAATAAAGTGTATTACTGATGAAAATTACACATTGCTTATTCATTTTTGATATTTTGATTTCATAAAGCAGCTGTATTTGTTATAAAAACGTCTTTTGGCATGTGCTTTAGACACTGCATTGCTCAGATAAAGATTACGATTACAAACATATGACTATGATTATTATTATTACTTGATTATACTCAACTATTCACAATTAGTCGATTGATCGTTGCAGCCCTAGGGTTATTTTATCTGCTCAAAGGTATAAAACATGGAATAGAGCAGGGGTCTTCAACGTTTTTCAGGCCAGGGACCCCTCAAACGGGTGGCGAACTGGGCCAGGGACCCCCTACTATATATACGGCATAGAATTGTGTTTTATATTAAATTGAGCTTAGTGTCATGTATAAACATTGCTACTCTGTTATGGTTGCCTGGAAGAATCCATGACTCATCGCTGTACCAGCGGATGAGTCTGGTAACGCTTGATCCACAGAATGCGCTGCTGTTGCGCGTAGACAGACAGCTAAGTGAACCAATCAGAGATTGCGCCATCTTGATTCAAAACTGAGGAGGAACTTCCGCTGCCTAAGAGTGACTTTGCGGGCAAAGGCGGGTGCACTGACGTCACCATCTTTGAACGAATCAGAATCGCGGAGTCCGTTTGTAACCGGAGGAGCGAGAGTGGAGGGAGGGTGTCCAAATGGTATCGCGCTGTATAGGAAATACAGAGAGATATCATTTGGCTGGCCAGGTAACTGTTATGGTACATCCAATACAAGGAAATAATACACAGGTTAATACTGTATTTTACACTATAAAATATAAAATTATATTATTTTAAAGTGAAAAAAAAGATTTCGCGACCCCCCTGCAGTACCTCCGCGACCCCCCTAGGGGTCGCGACCCCCCTGTTGAAGACCTCTGGAATAGAGTATAGGACAAAAAGGATGAAGCTGAAACTAAGACCAGACTATGTAACATTCATCATGTCTTCATTTATGATAGTTATATTGGTTTTCTTTTTTTTTTTTTTCTTTTTTTTTTCTGTTAGTGAGATGCATTTACCTTGACATGTTCTGGCTGCTAGTTTGGACAGTTCTGAGAATGGTTTGCAGCTGAAATATGTCAAAGTGAATACATCTCATTAACAAGTTGCAGAAAATAAACCAATATACAATACAGCTATGGAAAAAAAATAAGAGACCACTGCAAAATTATCAGTTTTTCTGATTTTAAGAAAGAAAGAAAGAAAGAAAGAAAGAAAGAAAGAAAGAAAGAAAGAAAGAAAGAAAGAAAGAAAGAAAGCTATGCCTTTATTAGTCCCACAGTGGGGAAATTCAATTTCTGCATTTAACCCATCCTGTTATTAGGAGCAGTGAGCAGCACATTACTGCACCCAGGGACCATCTCCATGATCTTCTTGCTTCAGTTTGGTCAGGACCTAAGCTGGAGGATTTACCTATGGTGCATGTTTTGGGTTGGTGGGGGAAACCGGAGTGCCCGGAGGAAACCCACCCAGACACGGGGAGAACATGCAAACTCCACACAGAAAGGCCCGGGCGACCCAGGGATCGAACCCAGACCATGCATGCAAACTTTTACTACTTATATGTATGTGTTTTAAACTACTGACAACATTTCCCCCAAATTCGAAATAAAAATATTATTGTTTAGAGAATTTATTTGTAGAAAATGACAAATGGTCAAAATAATAAAAAGATACTGTACATGTTTTCAGACCTCAAACAATGCAAAGAAACCAGATTAAATTCATTTTAAAACAGCATAATACTAATGTTTACACTTAAGAAGAGTTCAGAAATCAATATTTGGTGCAGTAACCCTTATTTTTAATCACAGCTTTCATGTGTCTTGGCATGCTCTCCACAAGTCTTTCACATTGTTCTTGGGTGACTTTATTCCACTCCTGGTGCAAGAACTGAAGTAGCTCAGCTTTGTGTTTGTGTTGGAATTCAACAGACGCTGGAATGGAATGGCTGTAATACATGTAGATATGCTGACTTCAGAAAAAAGAATGCAGCGGTCTCTTATTTTTTTCCATAACTGTATAGCCACTAAACTTTGGTCTTAGCCAGGCTTGTCTTCCCTTACAAAAAAAAAGAAGGTAATAACAAACTGTGCCAGCAGGGAGCAGTGAAGACACATAAACACCCACGAGTGAAAGGAGTGTAGATTCCTCTAGTGTAGGCTTTGATTTGGCTCTCTCCCTCATGTGTTTGAACTTAACAATAAAATACATGACAATAAATTAAAAACAAACAACTGCATTAATGTAATAATGTTTTAACACACATTTTTAACATCACTCAGTATTTCCCAATATATATGTACTGAACAGAGAAAGCTATAGAGCACTTTTTCACTGCCAAAACAAGTTAAGGACAGTAAATTGGTATGGCAGATTATAATTTCATCTTTTTTTAATGTCCTAAAAGTGGTGAAGACATTTGGTGAAAATAGACAGAATCACAAAAGGGAGCATCAGTCTTTAAATGTTGTGACATGTGAACGTGATTTCATTCATGATTTCATTAAGAATATTTATAGAAGGTGCATGGTAATTATCAGTGCAAAACATGCCATGACCCATTAAACTGATGAACTGTCCTTGGGGAATGGAGATAACTAAAGTTTTCTGAATCTATTCTTGTCACATTAACAAACTGTGAAGATGCGATATATTGTTTAAATACATATAGATGATAAACGATAATATTGAATGAAACTAATTTTGTCACGGACACAAAAACTCAGATTTAAAGCAGATTTAAACTACAAAAAACTATTCTAAATGTACAATATTGTTAAATCTTTATTGGATCTCTAATGAGTCATAGAAGTGATTAATTCAACCTTCTACAGCTCAAATCTTATCATATAGCCAAAAATAACCAAATTCTGTTCACAAATTTCCCCAAAAATATTGCTCCATGTATCATGTATTGACCAATAAGTCGATATAGTAATTATCATGACAGGCCTATTTGAATCTGAATCTTTTTGCTGCTTTTGGAGCTTTTAGTTTAACTTAAAAACATTTGGTTCAGTATTATTTTATAGAAGACAACCTCTATATGTTCATTTGTACACATCAGGTGAAGTCTGTCGCTGAAACTGTGATTGTTTTAAGTGTCGGAGAGCTCTGAGTCAGCAGAGGTGACCTGCTGTGACTCACAACAAACTCCTGACAGGTTTCGGTTCGTCTCGTTTTGATGATGTCACTGAGCGGAAGGATCAAGGTGAAACTCACAAAGTAATGTTTACAATAACCTAGGAGCAATCTTTGACAAATTCACAAATTGAAACTTAACAATAATCACTAAGGAGCCCTGGGCCGTGAGGGGATTCTTATCTATTTTGATTCAATTATGTGCTGTAAAGTCTTTAAGGAGCCCAAACTAATCGATCCACTTGAAAGGAAGAAACAGTAATCTAATCTATTTAATCATAATAGCTTTGTATACAAAATAATATGTCAAAAATACTGATACGTCTGGCACTAGGCCCACTGATATGTATTTTTGCCCAGTAAGTCTGGGCACCCCTGCTGGAATATCTGGAAATTATAATCACGTATGACAGATTACTTATGGTACTGAAGGTCCAAGTTGAAGTGTCAAATTAACTCAATGCTAACAGTATACAAAATATAAGTAATGATTGTGTAAAATAAATGTAATATTCCTACATTACAGTAAAGTAGGCTACCTTTGACTGCACTGATTTCTTTACTTGAAGTCGCAAAGAAAAATAAGGTGGCAAAAATTAAGTGCAGATGCCTTTAAAAGAAGTTGAAGCAATTCATTCAACTTAATCATATTAAAGCCATTGCACAACCATTGTGACATAGAGTTTCCCAAATATTTAAGCGAGTATTGGTCAACAGCCTGAAGAAATAGCCCATACTGTATATAAATATAAATATCCCAGGTCATATATTATAACACAAACAGTCCCAAATGTAAATTAATATTCAGAACAATGTGTGAATGCTTTATCTGTGCTGTATCAACTGTCAACTGTATTTGATAAACCATATTATTCTCACTATGTGCTTTTGTAGATAGGTTATCAATGTATATTTAATTGTAAGATATGATATAAAAAATAAACAAACTTCAGGTAACTTTCAGGAAACTTTACTATGACCTGGTCAACTATTGGTGGTTTTCAGATTACATCATAACTTTGTGGGGCTACACTATTATTAGGGATGGGGGCACTTAATATAATTTAAATTAAATTCAAAGGCCTGGTCACTAGAATAATTAATCAAATTCATTCATTTGTGCATTTTCTTATAAAAAATAGTATCAACCTGGCTCTTCCTCCTTTTGGCAGTCTGACATCATCATATAGTATGCAAAACACATACAAACTGTATTAAGCCCCAGGCCAGTGTGGTTCTTCTTTAATCAAGCTTTTCCAATGAAACAACAACAGTTCCAAGCAAATTAATCATCTTATTTCTATCTTATTTCCATCCATCCATCAATTTTTTTTCCCGCTTATCCGGGTTCGGGTCGCGGGGGCAACAACCTAAACAGATCTACCACCCAGATCTCCTGCACCAGCCCCTGTGGATCCTCCTGCGGGTGGTGGGTCCACAGGAGGGCTATTTCTTTATCAATTATTTTTCAATTACCAGAGTAAGGCTTATTCTGAAGTTATTATTTGTATTTCTGTATCAGGTATGTCTTCCTGTATCACCTGTGCGCAGATGACAAGAACGAAAAGAAAAAAAAGGTGCGGCTCCATACATGGTCATGGCGGAACCCACATTACGCATGACGCACAGCCCCCCCTCGTGAGAGTACCTGACTTTATAAATGAGCTCATAAGCAGCGCTCTTCAGTTTGGCAGTGACAAACAAAGAGGAACCCACAAACCGGAACTCACAAACCGAACTGAACCTCCCCTCTACCGAGCGCGCTCTCCAGACAGGCCTTACCTTTGTGCGCGCCCCCGCCCAGTTTCTCCTCAAACAGGTTTGACCAGGGCACACCTGCGGAAAGAAAAAGGAAGCTTGTGCACGTCGCCTGTTTTATTTCGGACTCGGGACGACGAGTGGACAGATTTAAGCTCTTATTTGAACTTTTGGGACTTAGTAGGCTACACTTTTTAACTCGACATGAAGATTTGGATAGCGCTTATCGTTGCGACCCTCGCGGTTGGCGCATACGCTCAATGTAAGTACCATTTTCGACATTTTTTCACTCGGTTACACGCTTTTAGATCTTTTCTGCCCCCTCACTCACCTGTAACTTGGTAATCTTTAATTTATTTCAATAAGCGCCACTGAGCAGTTTCAGTAGCCCAACTTTACGCACGAAACTCCCCATTTTTACCACCACGCTCCACTTTGCGCGTTTGGTTAAAGGCAACTTTCAGTCCTCTCGCGATAAAGCCGTGATATAAAATGTGGTTTTGGTTCATTTTTTTTAATTTCCATAACATTTGCTAAGGTAATTGCGCAGCTCTGTAGGCAGTGGTGGGGGTGGGGTGAACTTGTCCCGCTGTCCTGGGGACTTGTTTGACTAACCAACGCCCAGGTATAAAATGACCGAGCTCATCTACCTGTAGCGCTCGGGCCACTCAGTTTTATAGGCCTCTTAAGACAATAAACCAATAAAACTCATATTGTCCATCGTCCTTTTTAATGTCATTGACCCAATCCTTCCATTTTCTTCAATATATTATAGGCTTACCTCGTATTTATAGTTGTTTTGTAGGAAAATTGTACACATTCTTAACGAGTTGTAACCTGTTTTTTTTTTTCTTTTTAGGCTCTTGTGAAACTATGAAATGGGCTACATGTGACGGAAGCCCATGCTCATGCCACCTACAGGTCGGAAATGACACTAAACAAATTCTGAACTGCGCTAAATGTAAGCCACTATTACATGCATACAGTATGGACTACTTCAGACATGAACAATTGTTAACGTCTATTTTTGCATTTTAATTTCAGTGATCCCCAAGTGCTTCCTGATGCAGGGTGAGATGTACAGAGCCAGGAAAGGCCTGAACACCCGTGCGGTCGGAGGAAAACCCGTCGAAACCGCATTCGTCGACAATGACGGCATCTACGACCCCGAGTGTGAGAACGACGGTACGTTCAAGGCCAAGCAGTGCAACAACACCGAGACGTGCTGGTGCGTCAACAGCGCCGGAGTCCGCAGGACCGACAAAGGAGAGAAGGATTTGAAGTGCGACGAGCTGGTGATGACATAGTAAGTTTGGATGAAGCCGGTAGAATAGAATACAGCAACTCTAGTGACCATTTTGTAATGACTTGAAAGAAATTACAAGAAAATGGCAAAGTGTAGTTCACTTTGCAGGTTGAAATGAAATGGTCAATGGAATAAATGAATGCTTTAATAAAAAATATAGAGGAAAATATTCAAAAGTAGGCAAACATAAGTGAACCAACAGAAAAAGATTGACTCTTCTTAAAATATAGCCTACATATTATGAAAAAATAGTTGGTTTATGATCCTGTTTTGCTACAATGCCTCCATTAAATGATATCTGAATTTGCTTTTAGAACCAGAAATGGCCTCATTTTACTTCTAATTCAATATAAAGTAGTAGAGAAATTGTGTCGAGTCATAAACTCAATACTTGTCTTTTCTTTTTCGTAGCTGGGTCCGTATTCAGCTCAAACACAAGGCAATTTCTGGAAAGGTCGACGCTGCCAACTTGAAATCGTAAGTAAAGTTCAAAATGTAGCTTTATTACACCAAGTTTCAAGCTCAAGTTTCGATAATACTGTAATCGTCTTAATCTTGTCTCGTTATCCTCTTATGTAAGCGGTATATTCAGCGTACATTTCATCATTTTTTCGTTTGTTTTGCAGAGCTATCTCAGACGCCATGCACAAGCGTTACGTGAACTTCAACAAGGACCTGGTCAAGGAGGTCCAGGTGAGTGCCTCTTAATGTCATTTCGTATTAATCAAAAGGTATTGATGGGTTTCAGCATAACAACGTAGCCATCTTTTGAAAGTTAAAGTCCTCAGAATGTCACGTAACAGAATAGGGCACTCCCTTCCGTAACTATGTAAAGGAAAAGGTGTGTCTATATTGTTTTAAGTATAGTTCAGTTTCATAAAACAAATGTACTTACAATGGAAACAAATCATGCCTTACCTGTAGTTGAGCAAATATTTAATTTTTTTTTTTCTTAATTTTTAGTATGATCCTGATGCGCGCCTGCTGGTTGTGGATGTCAAGCAGCCAAAGGGAGAGCGCAAGAGTGACCTGACCCACATGGCCTACTACATGGAGAAAGACGTACGTTTCATTGCTACTTTAATTTTGAATGAATTGGAGTTATTTTCTTTCATGCACAAATTGTTTCAGTGCCGTCAACTACCTTTTTTTCCTCTGTAAAGTGAGATTTATCCGTTTACCTAGTCTCATAATGGAAATCTGAATTAAAATGTGCATAATGACGAGACTAGGTATGTTTTAACTGAAAAAAAAAAGGCTAAGAATGTTTGCTTTTATTGCTTACAAACTCCTTACAGAAATGCATAGTAAAATCATTTAAATGCGTAGTAATTATGAGTATTAAAATGAAGTCCAGACGATGTCTAACCTTGTGTATGTTTATAGGTCAAGGCTCTGCCCCTGCTGAGGAGCCAGGACCCCTTCTCCCCGACAATTGGAGGTCAGAAGCTGGAGTTCGAGGACATTCTGATTTACTACGTGGACGAGAAAGCCCCGACTTTCACCATGAAGAATCTGTCCGGAGGCATCATCGCGGTCATCGTGGTGGTCGTCCTGGCTGTGGTGGCTGGTTTACTGGTCCTGGTAAGATCCGGTTTTTCAAATTTAAGACCTCTCTGTGCAACTTTTCAGATGGAGAGTTGTTAGTTTTGCCTGGAATGTTTAAGAGTGTGGCAATTCCTAATCTTGCATTTATTCAGGAACTATATTTATTGCTTAAAAATGTCTAAAAACATTTATTCTTTCTGCGAGTGGGGGTTACTTCTCCACAGATGTGATAAGTTTAAATGCTAAGCAGGTGGTAAGGTGGAAAGTTGCATTGCCGTCTAATTGTGGAGTTAATTATCCTTAGTCAGACACAATCAAAAGGACATTTCTACGACATTAGGAGGCAGAGGTTTTGACTGGGTGTGTCAAAACCTTTACCTTGTACTTTAATACTAGTACTATATAAAAATATGTGTAGTACTAATATAGACTTGTATTTTTAACTTCAGTTGAATAGGACAGGCAAAAATGTATCTTGTTTACTTGACTAAATAAGTTTATTCATTCAGTACTTATGAATTTATTTTCTTTTTTCCCCTTGTAGTTCTTCGCCAAGAGGCGCCAGAGCAAGTACAACAAAGCCCAGCAAAGGGAGGAAGTAAACATGTAAATACTAAACTGACCGATGTTGTACATTACCGAATGATGTGGGAGCGTGCCACTGTCCAATATTTACTTGAGAATTGCAAATGGAAAAGGGACAATCGACTACAAGCTTTTTGATGTATTTGTCACTATCTCGTTAAGCCATTTTATTTATGAATTGTAAAAATTCTTAAAACCAATACTGTTAAACCCTTAAACGCCATAAAGAACTGTGCTTAAACGTAACATTTTGTTTTGAACCATGCTCTATCTAGACTGTACAGTTTCTTACCTATCGTGTGTTGTTGAAATGTTTTTAATAAAAGTGTTTTAAAAGACAAACTTTGTAATGGTCTGTTTCTGTTTGAGTAGCTCCCTCACTGTTCTTGTGGATGGAAAAATACAGCAGGTGCACAGGGGGAGGGGCCACCAGGCAACATGAGTAGCTGTGACTGGGAACCATTTTTGTTTGGGATTAAAAATTCAACCGGAAATTGCCATTTGTAACATGGAAACAATTTTGTTTACAGCAAGCATTAACTAAATGGGTGCGGCAGATGTGCTTGGAATCTCATGGTTGACACACAGTCATAGACCAGTATATTTTTCTTACTACCTTGAAGCTCCATATGTAAAACTTTGTCTCCTTTTTTTAATGGTTATCCTACATTTCCATAGGGGTCTTGATTGTGTATAAGATGAAACTTTATTGATCTCATATAGGAGAAATTCACTTTCCGCATTAGCTCCAGGCAGTTTAGTGCAAAAAGTTTGAACAAGAAAGTGCAAACAGACAAGTAATGCGTAAATACGAGAATATGGAAATCCAATATACAGTAATCTAGTATCTTCAAACATATTCCCTTGACTTCCCTTGAGAATTATGGTGAATGCAATCGCTTTCAGTGCTTGTATGACTTGTTTTTCAAGATGGTAGCATACTAGTGATTCTTAAATTGTATAAAATATAAGAAGGTATCTAGAAGTTAGAGTGACTTTAATCTCTTTCTTTAATCATTCATATTCTTAGAAACGTAATTGTCAGGAAAATGTTAGTGAAATCCTATTCCAATGTTATACCTGCAGAACTGTTTTTTAGAGCTGCATTTAATAATTAATTTCGTCATTATAGGGCTGTGTTTTGAAGTCCTGGCTGAACATTATTTACATGTGGATCATATGCTGTCATATCACTGGAATGCCTAAAATCAACTGTCCTTGGAAGTTGATCCGGGTTGGGCCTGGGTTAGTACTGAGATGAGAGACTGCTGGGAATATCAGATGTCATCGTGAGATATTGTGCATATTGTTTTTGCATCCGTTGGCAAGACCTTTCACCTTGTTTATACATGTGTGTTTTTGTTTTGTTGTTTTTTTATCGCGGGGACCTGACTGGAGCTTCAGAACACTCCATGAGACCAGACGGTCATTTGGAGCAGTGGAGGCATCAAGTCCAACTGGTCCACCCTGTTTCAGGCTACTCCTAAAACAAATACTCACGATATGTACACAACAAGCAGCAAGTGTGCAGATTAATCAGGAATCAGTGGTGAGTCTCAACAAGTTACATGATGGAAAAATCTACATGTAAATATTTGTAAGATTGTGAATTTAAATTATATAAACATGACCCGACTGTGTCCTCAGATATGCTTTAGACATCCTTAAATCAAATATGGGTTTTAATGATAATATGTTGATTTATTCTTAAATATAAATCAATGGACATGAAGACAATGTTGTTGTGTTTTTGTTCCTCAAGATGAATATCCGATCAGAAAGCAGAATGATCATCACATGAGTCTCCCGTTTAGGTTGCCAGTTTCCAGTTGGTTTAAACCTAAAAGGACTCTCTGATCTGAATGGTCACGGCGTGTCGACCCAAACCCCGGCACCTTCAGCCAATCATTAACCAGCGCCTCTGCTGTTGCGGTATAAACTCTCCAACTGCTGTTCAAACACTGACAATAACGCAAACTTGTATGCGTGCTCTATTTGCAGGTGAAGGCAATGGCAACCCAGGTTCAGTTGTAATTTTAGTATTTTTTTAAACTGTAAGAGCACACAGGCCATTTTCGTTGTGGTTTGTACCTTGTTAGTAAATTTTACACATTGATTTTAAGATAAGATAAGACTTTATTGATCTCACACAGGAGAAATTCACTTGCCACATTAGCTCCAGACAGTTTAGTGCAAAGAACAAAAAAGTGCATGCAGACAAGATAAGTAATAATAATAATAAAAGTAAATAAGTACAGTGGTACCTCACCTTACGAAATTAATTCGTTCCAGAAGTGGTTTCGTAACGTGAAAAATTCGTAAGTTGAGTAGCTATTTCAATGGAAAAAGCCTGATTCGTTCCAAGGCCCCGATCCAAGTTTTTTTTTTTTTATAGTGTAACTTTTTTTATAGTGTAACATTGTGTTCTGCGTGTTTCTCACATTTGTCTCTCGTTTAAACACTCAAACTTTCATAGATTTTCAACAAAATGTATTAACAGTGAAGTGTGGAAGGGGGAGGGGGGAGAAAACCTAAACACAGCTCAAAGCAGTCTCTTCCGGGGGCGCGCCACAGCGTGCGACCCGGGTCGCGCCTCGAGCAGTTTGGTGCGTTTAAGCAAAGTTTATCTGTGTGTTTGGTGTCTCATCTCTTATTTTTGATCAACAATGTGGTTACTCAACCTGGACTACTTGTTGCTGTTGTGCGGTCTCTCTCGCGTACTGTTTGAGTCATGAGACAAATGAACCGAGTGCACTCCGGGGAGGAGCCCTCCCGCGGATTACCTTTAGCCGGGAGTCTGTAAGCACGACATTCGTAGAGAACTCCGGTTCTCCACGAATGTTGTGCCTCCTCTAGACATTCCACCGGAGCTCCGCAAGACAACTGCCAGACTGGGGCGCCGCAAACGGGGAAAACGAGGCGGAATACACCGGAGACTCAAACACTTGTCTCTACAGGACCGCCGCAGGCTACCTGCCCTGCCTTCCATCCTGCTGGGGAACACTCAGTCCATCCGCAAGCTCGATGAGCTGGAAGCTTGGGTCACGGTCAGGAAGGAGATTAAGAATGCCTGTTTACTTGTCTTCACGGAATCCTGGCTCAACGAATCGGACCAAGGTGATGATCTGTCTCTGAGCGGCTTTGGGACTCCGCTCAGACTGGACAGCGACAGGGAAGTAACCAGCAAGACTCGCGGTGGTGGAATGTGCTGCTACATCAATGAAAGGTACTGTGAAACTGTTGTTGTGCGGGAGAGGATCTGTACTCCAGACATTGAACTTTTATCAGTCTCTCTTCGGCCCTTTTACCTGCCACGTGAGTTCCAGCAGCTGTTTTTTACTATTGTGTACGTGCACCCCCGGTCTGCCGCTGCTGCCGCTGCACAGCTGATTGGTGACGTCACGCACCGGCTCGACACAATCTGCCCCGACGCCCTAAAGTTTATTCTGGGGGACTTCAATCCCACGAACGCATGCTAGAGCAGGTCTAGACCTGGTCTAGACCTGGTCTAGACCAGACACACGTGTCAGAGCGCAGTCTTCTCCCCCCTCCCCCTTCCCCCCACACTTCACTATTAATAATTTTGTTGAAAATCTATGAAAGTTTGAGTGTTTAAACGAGAGACAAATGTGAGAAAAGTTTAAATTCAGTCTGAGAAAAGCGTATAATGTGTGTGGCTGAGCGCGCATTATTAGAATTTTTGAGATTTCGCGTTTCGTAACTTGAATTTTCTTTGGTATCTACAGACAAAAATTTACCGTGAAGGCGTTTCGTAACTTGAAATTTTCGGTTGTTGGGTCATTCGTAAGGTGAGGTACCACTGTAAATAAGAGAATATAGAAAAAAATGCACGTTTAGACTATATAGTGGAGTTATACAGTCTGATAGCGGTGGGGATGAAGGATCTGCGTTTACTTGAGACCATTTTGATAATATACAAAAACAATGACTTCTTGTAGTCATTCACTTCGATAACATCTGTATTTGTGGCTAGGATGCCTGTTTTGACCTATATGTTTTTAACACAGAAATTTAGAAGAAAATCCCCAAATAAAATAACATTTTACCTGCTAACTACTCCTGTTTAAATTAAGTTTGCTGAATGTTGAAATGTCATCTGAAACACAGCAATTTTATTGTATATGTTGATGTTACCTGTCCCTCAATGTCTACATAAAAATAAATAGATGCAATATTGATAGATTGGTATGGCAATGGTTTTCTTTTTTTTTTCATTTGCAATGACACATGAAAAATACATTTCATAGCACAGAGAGCAGAAGTGGTTTGTAAAATAGCACAGACAGTAGAAGTGGTTTATGAAATGAAAATGAATCATGGGGTGATGATAAAAACATCACGGGTTGATGGTGTGATTCCAAATCCCACAGGTTCCATATAAAAACACACAATACAAATGACACCAAAGCCACAGACAGTAAATCAAAAAATCACTTTACATAAGACATGAAAAAGTGTTCTTATGAAATGTTTGAAACAATCAAATCTGAAGATTCTCCTTATTTTTGACTTATTGCAATTTGCATGAAGAGGGCGTTAGCAGAGCAGACGCAGTGTGTCACATCTGACCTGTAAATACTTGGAAACTCACAGGATTTTCAGTATTTCGTGACACAGACAGCAGAGCATGCACCAAAAACACTCTGTGTAATTTAACTATGACAAAATGATCTGACATGAAACAGTATTGATCCACAGTGGAAACCACACCCAAAAGGGGGCATAATATGAGATTATCAGTAATATTATGAATTTTGAATATAAGGAAAATCTGAGGGCATAATTTTATAAAACTCAAAAATGCTTCAAAAATAAGTTCAGCATAATGGACATGAATTTTCTGCACTTTTAATCTCACAGATATTTCACATTTTGTCTGACTTAAATAATTTTTTTGGCATTTTTTATTTTTGATTGCCAAAATATTTTCTGATTATATTAGGATGCTGAAAGAATATATTAATATATATATTTTTTGTCAATAGTGGCCACTCCTATAAGTCATAATTTTTCCCACAATAGATTCTGCTGTGATGGAAATGCACAGAAACTGCTCAATGAATGAATCAATCACAAAAACATGACCAGATTTTGCAATATGTTTTTTTTTTGTTTTTTTGTTTTTGTTTGTTTTTGCACCTGCAGTAACCATAGAAACCAACCAGAGTAAGCAATGACTGCCTTTACTGACAGTTACATGAAAGACTTTAGGTTAAATATTCCCAGATATTTATTTTTAAGTCTATTGTGTTCACGACAAGAGCCAGCAAGTCACCTTCATTGTCTAAACATATTTCTTAACCAATGTAAACTTTAGGGAGTGGCTCATTCTACACGAGATTTATTACATATCCTCTGAAGATTATCGAAACTCTTGCAAAATTAATAAAATACAATGACAGATATTAATACTCCATTTTCTGAAGGAGTAATAATGATTTTGTAATTTCAGTTTAGTTTTTCAGGTGCTGAGTTGTGCGACAAAAGAAAGACACAAACAAATTCTTGAGTTGACGAGTCACTACATGTTTGGATGCTTCAGGCGATACCAGTGACTGTCCCCAGAACTGACTAAACGTTTAGGTCAGTGCCGGTTTTGGGTTCTGGTGGCATTATTTTTAGAGATGGGTAGTTACATTTAGGGTGCAGTAGTTTTCTGATCTATTTTTTAACGTTGTTTCCTCACCAAAAACATAACTGTTGTTGTGTTTAGTTTCATTCAAACATGTTTAACACACAAACCCTGCGTATTTAGGCTGAGTACGCCTTGTGATGTCATGTGGTAATACAGGAAGTGCTCCATTGTGGTTTTAAACTCCATACACCATCACTAGAATTACTTGGATAATTTCAGCTCTGGAATTGCCAATCTCTACTGAACAAAAGAGAGAGAGATACCACTACTTGACATCACAAGGTGGAAAAGAGCATTTTGAGCTTTTTTTTTATATCGCTAGACAGAATTAGTGCCTTATATTCAATCATTAACTTAAATCATTAACTTGAAAACCATCACTTCATGAGATCACAGGGTGGGACAGGACATTTTGAGCTTTGGAGTTCTGGAAAGACTAATAATGCAGGACTACTCAAACGTGTGAATAAAACAAAACACAATGCGAGGTTTTAGATAAGGTAAAAACATTATAACATGGCTTAAATCTCACAAGAGTTGATTGATTTTGAGTAATATAGGACCTTTAAGCCTATTTATTTCCCATTGTGATAAGGTTTATAAGTGACAAATTGTATATTGACACAGCATTTTGGGAGTGTGAAAGTGTAATTTTCTTTGTCTTATTAATAGCAATTATGTATTTCTGACTAAATACATGCTAAAATATAGGATAATTATGTTTTGGGGGGTTTTCTGACTAAATCCATGCTAAAATATAGGATAAATATGTTTTTGTTTTTTTTCTTTTTTGTTTTCTGACTAAAGCCATGCTAAAATATTGGATTATTATGTTTTGGGTTTTTTTTTTCTGACTAAATCCATGCTAAAATATAGGATAATTATGTTTTTTTGTTTGTTTGTTTGTTTTCTGACTAAATCCATGCTCAAATATGGGATAATTATGTATTAAACTTGATAATTATGTAGTAAACTTGTGTTTTCACTGTTAACTAGCTATAAAGACTTCTCTAAAATTAAAATTATGTGAAGATAAAAGGTTGAAGCATTCTGTCAATCTATTTTTATATTCAGATGTTGTTATTTGTTATGTTATTGTTATGTTATTTTTATATTCAGTAAATTGTAAAGCAGTATATTGTAAAGAATTCACCAGCTAAAAAAGAATGGACCACGTAGGTTTAGAAGCAGCCCCAAGCCTGGCTAAAGTGTTGAACCGATCAATACCACATGATTTGGTTTGTTGACCTCTGAATATAAAACCAGTCAGAATACACAGAGTAGCATTATTAGACATTAGCTCTGTGTTTCCAATGCTGTCTTTGTTTTGCCCCCAGAGTCCCGCCCGTCGCCGTCGTCTCCATAGCGACGCTCAGGTGAAGACAAAAGCAGGTCTCAAACTGGTTCAGACAAGTAAGGGATCAGGTATCAGGTATCGTCCCGCCCTCTGTCCCTCCCCCTTCTTGCCTTTGGCTACATACCGGCCGTCACTCGTATGTGTTAGGATTAAAAAGGACTAAACCAAGACTAAAGCCAGATTATGGGCCAAACTGCAAAGAATCCAGGTCTAAACCAGGATCTAACTAGAACTAAACCACAACTAACCCAGTGTCAATCAAACGAGATGTTGCACAAGACCAAATCTGAACCAAATGAACACAGACCTGAACAAGTACTGAACAGATTTACCCAGAATAAACCAGTACTAGGACCAGTACCAATACTAAACCGGGATTAAACCAGAATTAAAACACAACTAACACTATTTTAATCAAACCAGATGCTCCACAAGACCAAATCTGGACCAAAGGAAAGCAGACCTGAATTAGTCCTGGCCTACCCACAATAAACCAGTGCTAGACCAGGACTAAACCAGGATTTAACTAGAACTAAACTACAACTAACCCAGTTTAAATTATGTTACACTGAATCTGGACCAAACCAGAGACGAACAAGTACAAGTACTAGACCCAACAAAACCAGGACTAAAACAGGATTCATGACTAGCCATATTATAAAGAACCCAGGACTGAACCAGGATTTAACTAGAGCTAAACCACAATTATCCCACTGTCAAACAAACCAGACCAAACCTGGACCAAACCAAAGTGGATCTGAACTAGTACTGAACAGACCACTATACAGTATATACCCAGACTAAACCAGGACCTTAAACTAAGTCTAAAATATGAATAAGAACCAAGAATATGTCAGAAAACTATAGTCCTGGGTCTGAACTAGGACTAGAATTGGCTTCAACATGATGGTTTTCTGTTTCTCCCTCCTCTGCACAGACCAAGAGCAAAAGAGACAGAAGGCGGGCTCAATAAAACAAGTATCGGCACGTCAGTCACTCTTTGACCAATCAGGAAGCAGCGTTCAGGTTGGGGGCGGGGCTATGCAGAAAATGAGCATAGTTTCTGTGAGTTCAGCAAAGGGTGTTGATTACTGATTAACCTGAAGACTATTTTTAAATGGGTAAAACATCTGCTTTTTTACGTTCAAAAGTTAGTCTATTAATTTACAGCTCTGGAAAAAAATAAGAGACTACGTACTGCATTTTTTTCTGAAATCAGCATCTCTACATGTATTACAGCCATTCCATTCCAGCGTCTGTTGAATTCCAACACAAACACAAAGCTGAGCTACTTCAGTTCTTGCACCAGGAGTGGAATAACAATGTGAAAGACTTGTGGAGAGCATGCCAAGACGCATGAAAGCGATTAAAAATAAGGTTTATTGCACCAAATATTGATTTCTGAACTCTTCTTAAGTGTAAACATTAGTATTATGTTAAAATTAATTTGATCTTGTTTCTTTGCATTGTTTGAGGTCTGAAAAGATGTATCTTTTTTTTTATTATTTTGACCATTTGTCATTTTCTACAAATAAATGCTCTAAACAACAATATTTTTATTTGGAATTTGGGGTAAATGTTGTCAGTAGTTTATAGACTCAAATAAAAATGTTCCTTTTGCCCAAACACATACTTATAAGTAGTAAAATCAGAAAAACTGATAATTTTGCAGTGAAAGGTGCATTATGTAACGTTTCCGTTAGAGGTGCTTCGCCTGCTTGTTTCTTTGGATCTCATTGCTCTGCCTAGAATGTTCCACAGTGCTATATTAAAGAAATCTACTTTATTCAACTAAAGATGGTTTTACTGCTCAGAAATGCTTAAAAAAAAACAAACATTCTGATTGTGAGTGGAGTCGCCGCTCCACAGATCTGACCTTTAACATGGCCTGATTTGGTCTCCATGAAGATAATAAGGTTTGATCGCATACTGTGAAATAGTCCACAAAGCAATAATATTTTTTTTAAACCTTTTTTTAAAGACTGTTCTTACCTGTTTTTTACATGTCTGGGCACCAAATCATGTTTCTCCTTGATTTATATTGTAATCCTGTTTTTGCACCAACAGGTTTCGCTGTATTTCCACAGTAAAGTTCGCAATGTTCATCGTTGCATCACTGGAATGACCTGAAACAAATTAACAACAAATATTTTAAAAATGTCCTTGTAAAGGGTAACCAGCTTTTGTAAATGTATGTTTAAGTCTATTTAATATGTAGGTAGGTTTTTTGGTCATTTTCAACAACAGTTCAGTGGCTTATATTTCATTTATGTATTACTTAAAAATCATTTCAAAGCATTTTAAAGGGCCCATGTTACGCTGTTTTCTAATCTATGTTATAATGTTGTTTCCTCATCAAAATCATCCCTGGAGTTGTGTTTTGTTTCATTCACACATGTTTAACACACAAATTATGTATATTTAGATGTGTTCTTCTCTCAAAAACACCTTGTGATGTCATGTGGTCCACTGTCCACATGTCCACTGTGTTTTTAAACTCCACACACCTTCATTAGAATCATTTGGATAATTTCAGCTCTGGAATTGCCAATCTCTACTGAACAAAAGGCAGCTGTTAAGAGAGAGAGAGAGCTACCACTACATGACATCACAAGGTGGAAAAGTAAGTAAGTAAGTAAGTAAGTAACTAAGTAAGTAAGTAAGTAAGTAAGTTAGTTAGTTAGTCTTTATTTGAAGGGACAATGTACAGACATAGGGTGACCACTGGCATGAAACAGGAAAGGAGGACACTTGTGTCCAAAAAGGAGGACAAAGGCCCTAAAGTGAGGACACCTTGTTTTTTTTTTCCCCTCGGGAAAACTTATTATTATTATTATTATTATTATTATTATTATTATTATTAACGAGGTCCAACAGGCTCCATAAGCAGAAGAAATCCAGGGTTCTCTACAAAGGCGAATGGTAAGTCACTCATTGCGATCATTTGTGCTCCTGGCTGTGTTCTCAAGGGGCATTTTTTTGTCTCCTTTTCAAACTCTCCTGCAGCGTGAGCTGACTCGTCTTTGGCTGGGTTGCCTGTAACTCGTTGTATTGTGTCGGGTGTTTGTTTTTGAGGTGCCGTATCGGTTTGTTGTGTTAAATGTAGCCCTTTCCTTTCCACCCCTTGCAATCCCAAGTTTACATATCCCACCGTTTGCTATGTCAATGTTGTTGTCATCAACTTTATAGTATTTCCATACCCAGACATACTCGCCAAACATTATAGCGTTCTTATAGCGCTCATTATAGCGCTCTTCTTATCTCCTCTCTGTACTCGCGCTTTGTGCTTCGAGCTGCTTCAGTGTATTTAACCAATAGTGTGTCATGCCGCACGCATTGATGTTTCTGTGTGAAGTCTCACTCTGTGCCACCACATAACCATAGATCTCATCTAGGATATGTTAAAAAATAATAAGAATATTTGCTACTAGCAAGTGTAAATAATGGGTGGGGATTTATGACGATTTATGCAACGGTGGGTGACGAGGGTCCGAAAGGAGGACAAAATGTAAAAAAGGAGGACACGTGACAGACGGCCGGACAGACAGCTCTAAAACCGGACTGTCCGGACGAAATCCGGACGAATGGTCACCCTATACAGACATTATGCTCATAAAACAGATGTACTGCACCAGAGTATAACTAAACAGCTAGTTTCCATCTGCAGTCCCTGAGGAAGAAGAAGACATGCTTTATTTATCCCCGTAGGGAAATTATTTCTCTGCATTTTACCCATCCTTCAGGAGCAGTGGGCTCCTGAACGATGGGTCATCTTTCAGGCGCCCGGGGCCCATCTCCATGATCTTATTGCTAGGCTTGGTCAGGACCCACGGGGAGAACATGCAAACTCCACACAGAAAGGCCCAGGCGACCCGGAACCTTCTTGCTGTGAAGCATGAGTGCCGCCAAATTATATAATACAATTTACACATTCAACAATATAAAAACCACACAATAGCACACATTCAGCAGCTCACATACAACATTCACATCACAAGTTGGTAAGTCTTTATTTATAGAGCACTTTTCATACAATAAATGCAACACAAAGTGCTTTACAGTGATTAAAAAGAACATGAACAGAATGGAAAATGCAGATACAATCAATAACAATAGTCACGACAAAGCAATGTGGCAGTTTAACATGAGGCGTCTTTTTGTTTGGTGGGGAGGGGGCAAGAGCAAGAGTGAAATATAAAGAATATTGATAAACTGAACTGAGGTGGAAGGCTATATAGGCAGGGCAGAATGTTTACAGATACGTGTCATTGTGTTCTAGCCAACTGATATGATGAAAATAGCATTTTGAGCCTTTTTTGATATTGCTAGACAGAATTAGTGCTTTATATTCAATTATTAAACAATTATTTCTTTATACCATCTTAAATTCTGGTGCAGGGTCTGTCTTTTTTTTTTTTTCTTTGTTTGGCATTAAACCTTTCTATCTTCACGGAGACCAAACCAGACCAAGTTACTGGTCAGATCTGTGGAGAGGTGACCCCGCTCACAGTCAGAATGCTTGTTTTTCTATGTATTTGTGCACCTGTAATTGAATAAATGTAAGTTAAAGCTGCTTAATTTCATTCTGTGGAACATTCCAGCCAGAGCGATGATAAATCCATAGAAACAAGCAGGTGACGGACCCCAAACCAAAAAGTCACGTAGTGCAGCTTTAATATTACACCTTCCAAATATCCCATAATGCATTTCTCTCTCAAAGCTGGAGTTTTGACACTTCCCTTAAGCACTGGTACATCATTAACATTCATTCTGGCTTCTCAGTAACTACAGCACACAACTTCCCCAGCTCACACACTTACAGCTTTGTTAAAGGTGCAATGCGTCACTTTTTTATAGGGTGCATGCCGTTTGCTTTTTATGACTTATGAGGCAATACATAAATCATACTGCTTCACCTGTGCTAGGATTGTCTGTGCAAACACTATTAATACTGTTTGCTTAATTGTAGTAAAACTAAATAAAGTATGTATAGTACTTTTACAGAGTATTCATGATTAGGTTTTAAGGTGCGACTGAGAGAACGCAAAGGACACACTACATTTGCATAGAAACTGCGAATGAAGAGAAAAATCAAATTGTATTCAAATTCACTTTTGTGACAAGATCTAGGAGAACTTTCAGCGATAGAGCTCCCCCTGCAGCTCCCTTCTGAGAATACACTGTCAAGGAGCAGACTCAAATGTTTGTTTTTTAACTCTTTTTTCTTCTTTTTTGAAATAAGGCAATATACAGAAAGGCAAAGCTTGAGACAATAGATGCTTCAAATAGATATTTAACTATAACAGAGATGTTTAACAATGTTTAAGAAGATAAACTTTGTTCTACTTGAATGTTTCTGCTTTAACGTTGTTTCATTTCTGTATATAATTTTTGCTTACTATATTTTATTCCCAGATACTATATATTAGCAGTTTTGTTGCTGCACAAAATTAAAATCTTCCTGTGACAAAAACTTGACTGTTGAAGCAGATTTTGTCAAATTGTAAAAAAGTTTATTGTAAAAATGTATTACTAAATGTGAATAATTACTTTTTTGTTGCTGCTTTTCTTTCCAGTTTGTTTTATTTATTCATGTTACTATTCACTGTTATTGTTTTTATATAGAGCATTTTTGAGCTCTATAACAAAATGAGCTCTGTGGTTAATGACTGAACCTGGATCATGTGATGTGCAAGTGCCAATAAACAAAACACAATCCACATTCAAATCTTTTGCCACTTATTTTGTGTCCAACCCTCACACAGAGTTATAAAATGAAACCAGGGGGATGGTGGAAGGGCAGGGCAGAATTAGAAGGTACTTTGTTAATATGAAAATGCTTTTATAACTAAAAGTCCATATTATCATTCAATAATGCACAGGATAATATGTTATCACACACAGTCTTGGTTTAGTCTTGGTTTAGTCCTGGTTTAGTCCTGGTTTAGACCTGTTTTAGACCTGTTTTAGTCCTGGCTTAGTCTTGGTTTAGACCTGGTTTAGTTTTGGTTTAGTCCCGGTTTAGTCCTGGTTTAGACCCGGTTTAGATCTGATTTAGTCTTGGCTTAGTCCTGGTTTAGACCTGGTTTAGTCCTAGTTTAGACCTGGTTTAGTCCTGGTTTAGTGCTGGTTTAGACCCGGTTTAGATCTGGTTTAGTCTTGGCTTAGTCCTGGTTTAGACCTGGTTTAGTTCTGGCTTAGTCTTGGTTTAGACCTGGTTTAGTTTTGGTTAAGTCCTGGTTTAGTCCTGGTTTAGTCCCGGTTTAGTCCTGGTTTAGACCCGGTTTAGATCTGGTTTAGTCTTGGCTTAGTCCTGGTTTAGACCTGGTTTAGTCCTAGTTTAGACCTGGTTTAGTCCTGGTTTAGTGCTGGTTTAGACCCGGTTTAGATCTGGTTTAGTCTTGGCTTAGTCCTGGTTTAGACCTGGTTTAGTCCTGGCTTAGTCTTGGTTTAGACCTGATTTAGTTTTGGTTAAGTCCTGGTTTAGTCCTGGTTTAGTCCTGGTTTAGTCCCGGTTTAGTCCTGGTTTAGACCCGGTTTATATCTGGTTTAGTCTTGGCTTAGTCCTGGTTTAGACCTGGTTTAGTCCTGGTTTAGTGCCGGGTTAGTCCTGGTTTAGTCCAACTCGAGTACTGGTGCGCGAGTGACTTTTTTTTTCGCTGAAAACGTGCGGTGCCTGCATTAACTTACCGATTTTCTGGGCACAGAAGCGATGTGAACAGTGGCTACAGTTTTGAATTGCTTAAAAAAATTTCAGCGTGAGAAATACCATGTGTGGCGTGTGAGCGTGTGAACATGTCGAATTGCGTGTGTCACACTCTCAAAGACTTGAGAGCCCTGTAGATGAGTGATATTCTGTTGAGTGCAGTTTGATGATGTCATGCTATTAGTGTGATAAATGTAATAATAGTATATTAAAAAAAAGATCTAAGTGATGCTCAAAGGTGCTTCTTTCAATATGTACTGATTATACTGGATTTTCAAAAATATTTATCTAATTATTGAACCTGAAAAATTATATTTGTGAACATGTGTTGAAGCAGAATGGCCAAAAGTCCTCAACATGGCTCCCATGACAGAAAAGACAGACAGACGATGAATAACGCATCTGTAAATGGAAATAACGGCACATTCACATTTGGGACACAGTAGCTCAGCTGGTGCTCAACATAAACATTGTTCTTAAAGCAGTCAGATCCACTGGCTCACAGGCTTGGCATTTGATTCCAACAAATACTGTTGTTGTGTCCTGGAGCAAGACACTTGACCTGCCTTGTCCTTAGTGTCTGTGTACACTGGTGTATTAATGTGTGTGTGGGTGAGTGGTTTCTTAAGCTAAAGCACTTGTCGACAGAAAAGAGCCTTTATATGTATATGACCATTTACCATTAATGAAATCCTAATGTACACTTGCTTTGGTCTTTTATTATTATTATGTCAAATGATTTGTTTATTTGGTGGGACTGTATCTTTTGATTAACATATTGGACATATTGTGAGTGTCTAATTCTGCTTGGCTTCCCAGATCTGCCGAGATTGGACTTTGTTAAGGTGGTATGGTCCTGTTCTAGCCCTGGTTTAAGCAGGTTTAGTTCTGGATCTGAACTCATTTCAATTCCAATTCTGGGCACTACTGCGGCACGGTGGCTGAGTGGCTAGCGCTCATGCTTCACAGCTAGAAGGTGCCGGGTTCGATCCCCGGGTCGCCTGAGCCTCCTGAGCGTGGAGTTTGCATGTTCTCTCCGTGTCTGGATGGGTTTCCTCCGGGCACTCCGATTTCCCCCATCAACCTAAAACATGCTCCAGGTAAAATCCTCCAGCTTAGGTCCTGGCCGAGCAATAAGATCATGGAGATGGGTCCCTGGGCGCCTAAAGACAAGCTGCCCACTGCTTCTGAAGGATGGGTCAAATGCAGAGAAATAATTTCCCTACGGGGATGAATAAAGTGTGTCTTCTTCTTGTTATTAGTTTATTATTAGAATACACTACACAATTTTGTTAATGTACATGTCCATTGTCCTAATTGAAATGTGCAGGTCAGTTATTATCTGAGTTACTGTCATCTTTAATATAATGAGATATGGTGGCACTCAGGAAGCAATGAATGAAAATCTCACATTTTATCAAAGACACAATCTGATACTGTTGGGACACCACCCATACTTGCTATAATATAAAACTTTGAAACAGGTCATGTGATTAAAATTTGATATTGCCTGACAAATCCAGAATAATATCTTTCTGTATTTTTACACAGACTGATACCGGTCTGGTCGACATGCCCTCTGTGATCGTGCTTGTTAACTGTACACGGTAAACCCATTTCTCTGTGGTGCTGTCCACGTCCACCACAGGGTACACAGGAGGACTGACTCACTTAACAAACAACAGATTATTGAGGCAATTTACAGTGTTTCCATCCTCTTTGCAGTGAGCCTTGCCTTTCTTTTTCTTTGAGAGAATGTGGCTTCGTGGACCGGGCCTTCTCTTTTAGCTCTGTAAACCATCCAGGTTTTTTTTATAAGTTAATAAACTTCAGAAACCACATTCTTGTAGTTAACATCCAGGTGGTTGATCAAAGCTGTTATATTTTTGTGTTATATTTTTGTGGTGTTTCCATTTTGGCTTGAAGTCTCTGTTTGCAGTGAAAGAGTTTCTATCTCAGTCACTACGTTTACTCTGAGTGAAATGTGTCAACAAGTCAGCTGATGAAAAACAGTTAGGTGGGAGTTTGAGGTACAATTTCTTTGCTTAATCTGCTTATAGAATGTCTGTGATATCATAGCATTTCATCATTTCATAGCAGCTGTTGCCATGAGAAGTCCAGTAGAATTACCATTAGCAATTACCAGTATGATATGTTAATAATAATGATTGGTTGAGGGTTAAATTCCTGATCCGCATCGCATTAAGTAAGGCACTTAAAACTGATCTAGGGGATGAACAAAGCTTGTCAAAGTTTAGAACTTGTTGCGTCTCTGATCTTTATCTTTGCTGAGATTTGCTTCATTGAACACAAACTGAATTTTAATTTCATTAAAAGAAGTGGCCACATCTAAACCAGCTCAGAATCAAAAAGGACGGGATACTACTCTTATTGTACACTTCAGTATCTAGTACAATGTAATGCACTGTGCAAACAGTAACAATGAATACACAATTATGTGAAATAACAGATTTCATTATGTACAAATGGAATGGATTTAAGTACACCTGTGTGGTTACAGGTGATATGTCCAACCAGAAACAGTTGGAAGAATGGATTGTAATGCAGTTATTATAATAGCACACTTTAGATGTTTATCTTCACAGTACAGTAGCTGGTGTTGTGTTCACTGTAATGGGATTCTCCAGCCTCACATCCGTCCCACTCCCCTCCTGAGATTAACAGAAAAGCTTAGACAGTTCACCATGGAAATATGATCATAACAGGATAATACTTTGTATTGTGGAAGTCTGGACTACAACTATGTTGAATATCACTATAATAATATTACTGCTCTGAGTTCAGAGGGCCAGCTCCAGCTCGTGGTCCCTAAGACTAGACTTAAAACTAGGGGGACAGGGCTTTCTCTGTGGTTGGCCCTAAGTTATGGAACGCTCTGCCCCCTCATGTCAAAACAGCCCCCACATTGGACAGTTTTAAGTCTCGTCTTAAAGGGATATGCCACCCCCAGGTCAAATTTGGGCATCTCCCCACAGTCCAGAGACTAAAATAAGTGGTGGAAAGCGTTTTCCTGCTCACCCAGCCATTGTCCGAGTCTGTCGCCACTGACCGCCGCGGTATCTGCAGCTACTCCGCCTTAGACTGGAGTCTAACGTCGGCCAAAAGGAATTAATTTGCTCGATGCGTTTCCCAATTACTTTGTGTGTAGTGCGCATTCATATCGAGTGCAAATAAATGTGCAAATCAACACGGAGAGCTTGCCTTGGTCATTTTGGGTGGGAACTATTTTCCAGTGCGGAAGAATACAGTCGAATCACGCACCACGTTGTGCAACAGGGGAACTCCCTTCCTGGTGCGTAACAGGGATTCCCCTGGCAGCGTGCTGCGTGATACGGCTGTATTCTTCCGCACTGGAAAATAGTTCCCACCCAAAATGACCAAGGCAAGCTCTCCGTGTTGATTTGCACATTTATTTGCACTCGATATGAATGCGCACTACACACAAAGTAATTGGGAAACGCATCGAGCAAATTAATTCCTTTTGGCCGAAATCTTTCTCTGGCGACGTTAGACTCCAGTCTAAGGCGGAGGAGCTGCAGATACCGCGGCGGTCAGTGGCGACAGACTCGGACAATGGCTGGATGAGCAGGAAAACGCTTTTCATCACTTATTTTAGTCTCTGGACTGTGGGGAGATGCCCAAATTTGACCTGGGGGTGGCATATCCCTTTAAGACCCACTTTTATTCTCTGGCTTTTAATACCGCGTGAGTTGTGTGGTCCTCTGTGTTTTTATATGATTGCATTTGTTTTTAGTTATTTTATTATTATCACTTTATTTATTGCTATTTTAGTAATGTTTTTATTAGGTTTTATTGATTTTATGTGCAGCACTTTGGAAACTGTTTCTGTTTATAAAATGTGTTATAGAAATAAAGTTGGATTGGATTCGATTGCCTTCTTTTCAGTCACTTTAAAGGTCCCATGACATGGTACTTAATGGCCTTAATGGTTCCCTAATACTGTAAATGAATCCTGCACCAAAATCAAGACTCAGTGCATGAGAAAGACACATGTGCAGAGTCAGAGTCAGAAAATCTCTCTCTGAACAACTCATTCTGGGCCTTGTTGCTTGAATGCAAATGACAGAGATAGGTTAGAGGAGCGGGTGGGGGTGGGGGAGGGGGGGGACAAATGCGCCGCTGGTTCCTTGTTGCTGTGCGCTGTCTCCCACTTCCGCGTTTTAAGCGCGGAGGAAGAAAGGAGAGGCATTTCAATGAAAAAAAACACATTTTCACAGAAAATACAATTAAACCACTGCTGTTTCAGAGGTCCACAGGCTCAGATAAAGGACTTCCGAGCCTAGAAACACTCGCACGTGCCTCCAGGCAAATAAAAAAACGCATTTCGCATTGCGTAGCTCATTCGCGGTCCAAACTCTCTGGGCATGATTTACAGAGACATCCAGACGGGGGGTGGAGCTGCATTTTTCGATGTGACATCACATAGTTGCCTTGTTCAGAATCCAGAATTGTTCGGGGGACGTGGGCTCACATTAACGTTCAAAAACCTCAGAAAGTGAAAATTTCATGCCATGGGACCTTTAAAGCAGAACTCCTCCCAGGGCATTTAAATCTCATGTGGTGTGCCCCAGGGTTCAATGTTAGGTCCTGTGTGATTATGCTCACTCTCTGCACTGTCATCCACAGACATGGAAGTAACATCCACAGTTTTGCAGATGATAAGAAAACTCTCCCCAGCCAGAATAACGCATTATTAGCCACAACATTAGCCACATATGGCTATGTTTTAAGCGTAGGTGCAAACACTCATGTGGCAGTAGGCCTGTGTGCCTGCCTGAAGTTTCTAATATTAATAAAATAATGTAATGTTTCTGTACCACAATGCACTTTGAGGATGTGATTGAAAAAAAAGTTGAATTGTTTTGTTAGGGGGTCTGGGGGGGTCCTATGAAATTTTGTACAAATCAGAAGTTATTTCTTGTGTTTTAAGGTATTTTAGACGAAAGCGGGTTATTAATGGGGTGAAATGTAAGTACAATCAGGTGTAATTCTCACACACATTCCAGGTGAAACATCCTTTATTATTAAAATTATATGGATCCCTGCAGTAGGTCATATTTTTAAACAGTCGCATAGCAGAATGAATGACAAGGGGTAGAGATGGTGCTGCTTTTCTATGCAGGAGAGGAGATGTGTCACACAACATGAGCCTGGTCACACATACTAGTAGACATGATTGACAGTTTGCAGAGTAGATGTTGAGGATTTGTGGGGGATGGTTTTGCACGCACAGATGTAAATGAATTAGAATGCAAGTTGCAGGAATAAGGATCACTGTCAAGGAAATGTAAACTGTCTTCACTGGGATGTTCACGAACGCTCCTCTTGGCTCTCGAGGTACTGCTTACTGTATTTAATACTTCACATATGCACTCAGGGCTCAGTGTATTTGTAATTTGGGGTGCATTTCACAGGCATGCATCCCTGCAGAGAGATCATTCTGGGTTGGAAAAAAGGGTTTTAAAAACTTGACATTAAAACTATGAAACTTGGGTTTGCGTTCCCTAAGAAAACCAGACTGCATCCATGTTCATTTTAATATATTTTATTTTATTCTGAGACATTTTTAAATAGCTACATGTTAAATAAATAAGAGCTCACAATACCGTTGTATGCAGGCAAATAGGCCTATTGCTATAGACACATTTAGTACCTCATCAACTCTTACCTTTTCTACATACTCTACCCTTCATTCATCTTTTCTTTTGACCATCTTAAAATAACATCACCATAATGCATTTCTCTCTCAATACCGAGCTGGAGTTTGTTTGTACATCATTAACTCAGTAACTACAGCACACAACAATCCAAGCTCACCCAGTTACAGCTTTAACTTAATTTACCATTTACTAAACAGCAAAAAATGATATCCACACATAATGTAGGTTAAAATGACTTGACTTCATATTATTTATCTTAAAGGTGCACTGTGTAACTTTGGTGGAGAGCCAGCCCCCTGCATGTCTCTGGAAACATTGCTTTGGCACAGTATGGCAGTATAAACTTGTCTATCTTCATTGAAGTGAAGCAGGTAGTGTCATCAGACCGAGTTACAGGTCAGATCTGTTGAGAGGCGATGCCATTCACACGTTTTGAGCATCATAAACATCTGTAGTTGAGTCGAGGCAAGTTATACAAGTTTAATACCATACTGTAGAATATTCCAGGCAAAGCAATAACATCCCCATGGAGACGAGAAGATGGCGTACCCTTTATACGAAAAGTTACATAGCTCCTCTTTATTAAGTTGAGTAGTTTAAATAGTTTAGGTGTGGTTCTTTTCTTTTTTCTTTTCACAACAAGCATCGCTATTGATAATAATTTGGCTTGCAGAGAACCACCAGATCTATACCAAAACTAGATAAGGCCTAAATTGGGGCTAAATGTGGTAAAAAATGAGACTTAACCAGGACTAAACTGAAACTAAACCATGGCTAAGGTCATCCTAATGATTAACCCAAAGGACAAAAACATGAACACTAAATCATTAAATAAAACAAATGCTCAAACTGCAAAGGAGTCACCAAAGGGAGTGGAACATAGTTAGTTACTTCGGATTTTCTTTGCTTGATTGACCAATTTGGCTTGTTTCAGTGTTTCTGACATACTCCAATCGTTTTAATCTACATCGTTCTTTCCCCCTCTTGGTTTAACAATCATTTAAACCTGATATAGTCCTGTTCTAGATCTGATTTAGATCTGGTGGTTATCAATATGCAAAATAATTTCTTAGGAGGTCAAATTTGAGAACACTGATCTATATAAGTTGAATTTCATCAAATCAAGCTCTATATTTTGAAGTCAAGTCATTTAAATCCTTACTTGATGTCAGTTTTTATAATGTAGTTTTTATGATACAAGATTAAACTTTGTACAGGCATGTTCAGAGATGCACTTTACAGCAGAGTAGAAAATAAAAAATTAAACATTACCTAAACTACTAAAACATCTTCTAAAATTAAAATTATAATAGTAATTTGGCTTATTAATAATTAATTCATTAGTAAGAGTACAGGTGTCAATGCAAAGCAGATCTGCAAAACAGATAATAAAGTTATAGGATTGAATACACATTTATTGATCAACAATATAAGACATAATTATTGCAATAGACTGGATGACATATATATGACCCTACAAGTTGTAGTATTTTTATTACAAAGTATTTTTTAGCCTACAGAGATAGTTATGTCAGGCTGAATCTGTTTTCAAAGATGGGAAGCTTTGCAAAGGTAATATTTATATTTATATTTCTTTCAAGCCCTCCTTAAAGAATATGGAATAAAATCCAGTTATTGACATTATGATTTAGAAATTAGAATTAAATTATGATTACAGTTATATCTGCAATGCTTTATACAAAGATTTAAAAGTCTTTATCTCGATAAAAGTAATACTATTTACAAGTGACTAAATCATATACCATTTTTAACATTTGAAAGAATAATTATCCCAACAAGCACAAGCTACAAGTATTGGCAAATGAAAGCGACAAAAGAAATAAAGCAACAAAACAGCAAAATATCACAGTTGCAAAAAATAAAATAAAAAAGCAACAATATCCTCATATTCACTGCACCTTTTCAAGCTTTTCATGTTCACTGTTGCTTCTTTATTTCAGCAATTCTAAACAGCCTGCACCTGATTTCCATGTATTTGACCAATTCTGGTTTTGTCCCAGTTCGAATAAACTTTATAAGCAGCCCTTGACGTCTTCTGATTCTAATTTAAAGCATTTTACTGTCTGATATTCTGGAAGTGCGCATTAGCTTACTAGTTGTTGTGGGGGGCAGCAGGAGCTCAGTTGGCAGAGAGTTTAATCCCATTCTCGACATAAAACATGATTGGTTGAGCGGTCGAATCCACTGACCCACAGGTTGGCGGTGCGATTTTAGCTGGTGAATGCTGTCGTTGTGTCCTTGGGCAAGACACTTAACCCCAGTGTCTGCGTACTCTGTGTGAATGGGTGAGTGGTTGCTTGTTGTAAAGCGCTTTGACCACCTTGAATTTGGAAAAGCGCTATATAAAAATGTGACACTCGGGTCTCTTAAAGTTGTAAAAAGCCCTTTTATAAACAGTAAATAACTGGGATGCACAGAAAGCATAAAGTAAGGGAGGAATAACTTTGAACCACTGCAAACCGTTCACGTTTTTTAAGAGGTACAGGGCCCTTTTATGGTACAGAGAGTTCATTGTCTTTCCATAAAGTAATGCTGACGTTTGAGACAAAGTGTTTAGTAAATACTCTTGACCCTATTTTATTGTAAAGTTTGTGTAACGTGTACTCACTGAGCAAATGTTTTGATGTTTCTTCTGTTTCATTAAACCACTCAGCTCAAATAGATTAATTAAGACATTATAACATCCTAGTGTCCCTAGACTAAAGAAAACATTATCAACTTCTTACATGTTGGGCATTTTGTTATGGGGCGGAGCTTTGTTCTATTTATTCCAGTTTATTTTTATTTAGAATTTTTTCTCTATTACGTTATGGTTAGGGTTAATATTAGGTTAGGTTTTGGAATTGTTAATATGGTTAATTTTAGATCTTGGGGACATGGAAAGCTAGTCCCACACCTGTAACGAAATGCCAAACATTTAGTGAGTCCCATGTATTGGTGCAAGTAAATCTTCTTTCTGTATCTGTTTGTTTTGGACTTAGAGCAGTGTAGGTGCCTTGCTGGGACGTCCCGTAGCAGGAGGGGACTTGCTCCTTAGTTCTTTGCTCTTGAGGCTGATTGGCTGAGCTACCATAAGGGCGGGGGCGGAGAGGTGATGGGCTGCGGACTTCTGCTGGTGCGCACTGTTTATGTAGCTGGAGATGAGAAGAGTCACCTCCCGAATCTGGGACAAACAAAAACAATTGGTAACATTTTACAAGTCATGCAAGTATGCAGTAGTTTTATGCTATGATTTCCAAAATTTGGCTACTTCTCATAGGTTAAAAAGAAATTGTGTCAAAGTCAAGTCAAAGTCAACTTTATTGTCAATTTGCCATACGTGTTCGACATACAATGAATTGAAATTCCGTTTCTCCCTGGCCAAGCAGTGCAAAAAAGACTATCTAAGACTATCTAAAAGCAGCGCAAAGAATAAATAAATACCTATTTACAGATGTAGTAAAAGTGCAATAGAATGTGGATTGAAAAATAAAGATATAAATCAATGTGCAACAGTATCTTGTTGTATCTCACCTTAGATGCGTCCATAGAAAACAGATGTTTCTCTGAAGGTTTGTCTTTGGTCCCATTGGTGCTCTGTCCCACCACCAGCATGAGGTCCTGCTTATGCCCTCCAAAAGTCAGCAGGTTTTTGTACGAGTGAGACACCACTGGTTTCTGTGGAAAAATACAGAGCAGTAAGTATTAGAAACAACAACTAAAATCTAAGAAGCATGTTGTATTTTTTTTTTTTTAATTATTATTAAGGAAGTTCCACCCCTGCTTGTCTCCAGGGGCTACAATGTTCCACAGTATGGCATTAAAGAAAATAGTGTTCATGCCTGTGGAGAGATAACCCTGCTAATTTTAATGTTCTTAAAGGTAGCACAGAATTTTGTACAGAATTAATGCCCAACTGCAGGCTGTTCCAGGTAAAGCAAAAACATCTCCATGGAGACAAACTTCCCCAACTTCCCCTTGGACTTCCCCAACGGAAAAGTTACATAGTTCCTCTTTATGCATAAGATCACATTCACTAGCAAGGACCACGTCACGACAGTGAAATACGATAAAGATATTAGATGTGATGGCTGGGGGCTTCGTCTCAGTCCAAAAATCACGCAGCTGATTCGGAACCCCCCTCCTTAAAGATGAGAGCTGACAGTGTTGTCAGGATAGGCTGCAATAGGGCTTCTGGGCAATTGAAGGTGTGGTTGAGATGAGCTGTGGTTCGCTGGTGAGGAGGTTGAGGCGTGGTCCCAGGGGTGCCTGCAGGATTGAAATGTAAGGTACGCCTGCCCCCCTCCAAAAAAAAAAAAAAAAAATCGCGCGGTGCATATAGGCCTACTGTCCCAAATCTGTAGGCTACAATACAACAAAAGAACTTGAAATTGAACAATGTGAACAATATGAAGGTAATATGTGAACAACACACGGACAATAAACATTGGAACATATTTTAAAACTCACATTTGTGCACAGTAGCCTACATGGGCCACACATCCGCAAGTACAGCAAAGAGCGCCCCATCCCCCTCCCCCCGGGAGCGGAGTTGAAGGCGCAACTGTAACTTGTAGAGCAATCTATTTGAAATTTAGTCGCCTTTTACCAGATGCATCGAACTGTCTCATGATCGCTTCACTATCGATTTTCATGTCGAAGTGAATGTTCATGAGAGCAAGCCCGGTAAGCCTCGCATCACCCATGGTGCTTCGCAGACACGTTTTTAGCCGTCTCAGTGTGCTGAACGAGCGCTCGGCAGAGGCAGTGGAAACGGCTCGACATGACATCAAATTTATATCTTGTAAATGTCTGGAACCAGCAGTGCCATCGGCGGGCAAATAAAGTAAAAGCCGGCCTACGTTGTAGGCTACAGTTTAATATCGCATTTGCAACACTTTAATTACGTCTTTCCAGCCAAACGTATCATTGAATTCGAGCAATATCACTATTTCAGTAAAGAGGACTCGAACTTCGTTGTGTGTATACTGAGGAGGTGACCTGCTGCGATGGAATGTTGGATGTATCATTTTTGTGGGGGGGCATGAGGAGTGTGCTGTAGGGCTGTGAACTTGGTGCTTCCAGTCTGATCGGACCCAGTTTGCTTGGGCTCTCCATCTCACATATTCTATTTATATTAAAACATTCAATTTCTATAAAAATGTGATTTTATTCGCTTAATGTTGTCTTGCAAGTGCCAAACAGGAATTTTAAAAAATAAATAAAATCTCTCCAAGGTACGCCTAGTGCGTATGGCCGTACGCCTGGCGGCGCCACTGTGTGGTCCAACTCCTGAATCTAAGTTAAATCATATTAACTCCACATTTTACCATTGAGTTGTGCTCTAGGACGCTGATACCATCTTCATGAACAGCCAGCCACACACGTCCCACCTGCTCCGGAGACGCACTCGTCCACTGTAACATACACAGATACTGTGTGTATTTACAACAATTACCCAACAGGCAATCATGATCTTAGACCTGTTTTTTTCAGTCAATATCCTTTTTTTTTTAAATCAAAATTGAGTCCTTGTACTGCACTTACTAACAATCAGTCAGTCACTGTCTTTTATAGTGTTGTGTCTTTTGTGTTTTATGTACAAACTCAACTAGGGACAGACATCGAGAATTGGCCTTAGCTAAAATATTGTAGTGTGACATGAGTTCATAAATCAAATCAATAAAGTTTTGCCACAATAAGCCCCCAATCTACCAATAAATGGATATGTCATGGTTCATGTTTTGTAGTTATTGTTGTTCTTATTCCTTTAGTGCAGCCTGCCCTTATTGTTTTATTTTGACATTTGTCCTGTCAGCTTGTTACTTTTAGTTTTACTTTGTGTTGATTGTTTTCCCCGCCCTAATGTTACACCTGTGTCTGTGCGTTTATACTCCGTCTTCTCCTCTGCCCTTTGTTGGTCCAGTGTCATTATTAGTGTCTCATCAAATCATGCCAGTTTAGATTTTTTGGGATTTTGGTCATTCTTTGTTTGTTATTAAAGAACTGCATTTTGGGTCCTCCCTCTGTTTCAAATTAAACGTGACAGGCTATATGTGCCCACTTCATTCCCTTGACTCTTGTTTAATACATACTGTAATAAAAATAGTCTGAGTCAGGGGCGTATAGGGGCGTAGTGCTTTCGATCCCTGGTTCAAGTCTGTAACTCACTTCTGCCTCCAACAGCTTGGCTCCAAAGAACGGCCACTTCCTGGCGACAGTGAGATAGATCCGAACACACTCTGATGAACTTCGACCCCTGAGAGATGCCCAGCGAGCCGCCAGCCGCTGCAGCAGTTGTCTGATGGTAAAAACAAAGCATACAAATATATAATAGAGAATATATATTTAAAAGATAACACTTTATTCTGAGTATACTTAATAAAACATGAACACAGAGTTAATTCATAATAAATCGTTTTTTTTAAGACTGATTCAGGTTTAACCCTAAATCTTATTCCTATACCCCTATAACAACTACATCTTATAATTAATTTAGTTTTAAGTCCACTTATCCACTCATACCCCATTAACAGTAGATGTATTCTGTGTGCTTTTATTGGCTAATCAGAAGCTAAAGTGGTATTACTAACAATATTATTTGAGAACTGATTAATTCTTCTGTATTGAAAGTTAAATTATTTGTATGACTTTATGTTTTTAAATGTTTGTGTTTGTACCTGAGTTGTTCATCAGAGAGGGACCTTCTGTAGTGTTTGGGGTAGAATCTCTCCAGAACCTGCTTGAGGGTCTGAGTGGATTTGGTGAGCGCTGAACCCGGAGCAGAGAATGGACGCTCAAAATCACCAAACTCCACCTTTAAGTAGATAAAGAATACAGTTACCTTTTACTATAAGAAAGAAAACAAACCAAGGCAAATTTGGAAGGCTGTGTTCACTTCATCTTCAGGAAAAAACAAAACAAAACACACACACATGTTGACTAGCTTTGATCCTGCACAGGAGCTATACGACTAATTCAAGTTTTCATTTCATAGATATTTTGATATATACAGCTCTGGAAAAAAATAAGAGACCACTGCATTTTTTTCTGAAATCAGCATCTCTACATGTATTACAGCCATTCCATTCCAGCGTCTGTTGAATTCCAACACAAACACAAAGCTGAGCTACTTCAGTTGTTGCACCAGGAGTGGAATAAAGTCACCCAAGAACAATGTGAAAGACTTGTGGAGAGCATGCCAAGACGCATGAAAGCTGTGATTAAAAATAAGGGTTATTGCACCAAATATTGATTTCTGAACTCTTCTTAAGTGTAAACATTAGTATTATGTTGTTTTAAAATGAATTTGATCTTGTTTCTTTGCATTGATTGAGGTCTGAAAACATGTATCTTTTTTGTTATTTTGACCATTTGTCATTTTCTGCAAATAAATGCTCTAAACGATCATATTTTTATTTGGAATTTGGTGGAAATGTTGTCAGTAATTTATAGACTCAAACAAAAATGTTCCTTTTGCCCAAACACATACCTATAAGTAGTAAAATCAGAAAAACTGATCTGTTCACTTGGTTTCAATAATAACACAACATAATGCTTGAACTTAATATTAGTTGTATATTAATATTAATATCCTTCTGACCTGAGCCAAGAGGGCCGCCATCTCCAGAGCGAGTTCTTTATTAACAGGGAAGTGTCCCGCTACAATGGACTCATTGGTTTGATACGTCAACAGCACCCGCTCCCGATCCGACTCCCCCCTCGCCTGCAGAGAGAAGTACAGCCTGGAGCACAGAGGAGAAATCATTAGTAAACTCAATATTTTAAAGTGAAGCCAAAATGTCAACAAAGAAAATGGTTGTAGCTATTTGGCAACAATCCTATAATTTAGACCTTTTGTAATTGCTTGTATTTTTTTAAAGTTAGTTTGTTAGTTAAACGTTGAATGCAAAGGAAAAAAATATAAATAATTGTAAATACATTAAAGCAATCTTAATATAATAATTAGGGCTGTCAAACGATTAATTTTCTTGATCGCAACTAATCTCAGAAATTTCATAGTTAATCGCGATTAATCGTGATTTATTTTGCATGTTTAAAATTGATATCTTGCAGTAAGATCGTTCGAATCTAAAGTTAAACTCACAATGCAAAGTATTTCTCACCATTTTTTTAATTTAAAAAAAGTGCAGAGAAAGGAAAAAGTAACAATGAACCAGTAATAGTGCTTACTTTGAGAAATTGTAAATAAATGATTGAAGCCCGCTCGAGCTGCCTACGGATGCGTAGAAGGAACAAAATACTAGCAAACTCAAAATAGCGCGTTTAACCGACAATGAGTTTAATTAATACAACCAAATGAGCTGCATATAAGAGAACTCACGGGGCAGGTAACCGGGCCTCATGCCAACAGCGAACAGTTCAATGTCTTTGTTACACATCTGCTCCTTCACTGTACAGTGTCCAGGTTTACACCATTTCTCGTTCAGAAACAGCACTAGTCCTCCTCCCTTCTTCTTCCCGCTCTCCTCCGTCCTGTCTGCGCGCAGCAGATGAAAGTTGTCCACAGTGACGGTAGAGTCCGGGATTTGCGGTGTTAGCCATGTCTCCGTAAAAACAATGACACTAGCGTCCCTGTACTCCTGCTGAAATCTAACGAGCGCCGCGAGCTCGTCCGTCTTGTTGGCGAGGGAGCGCACATTCCCCGTGATGACAGAGGGAAGAACGGGTCTGTAGCGTCTCTTCTTTTCCCGGAGTTTACGTCCCGCGCGGCATCCACGGCGTGTCGTCCGCAGGATCTCGTCAGGGATAACATGCCTGTCTCGGGAGAACACAACAGCGCTGCGCAGCGCCATCAGCTGATCCTTTGTGTAGACGAGCGGGGGACGGGGTTCCTTACACATCTTAAGCCGAGACAGGTAAATAATCCACCAAAAGTGCAGCGTCGTGTGCGGCCCAAGCTTACGTACAGTGTTGATAAAAAATATTTACAAAAGTGGGGCAGTTTAAGGCAAAAAGTTAGGAAAGTGCAGGAGCGTTGTGACGGGCAGCCAGCTCGCGCCGGCGCCGGAAGTACTATGGATGGTAGAATTGCGGAAAATGCTGGCAAACTCTGATCGCGATTAAAAAAATTGTTCGCGATCATAACTTACATTAATCTAATCGCGATTAACGCGTTAATATTCCCAGCCCTAATAATAATATATGTGAGAATGAGAGGCATGTAACCTGTTCTTGTAGGTGAGACGAACAGTCCTGGTGTTTTCGGACTTTCCAGTGTGCTGCTCCTTAGAGGCCTGCTCCCATTTGGAAATTATATCACAAATCTATAGAAAAACAATATAGGACTTAAAATAAAATACAAAAGGAAGAGAGGATGCATGAATGAATGATCAGATGGAGCAGATTAACATTATTTTATTTCTATAACTCATTTCTTATGGTAAACATGGACTCAAAGTACTAGTGCAATAAACAAACAAATCCATTGTGTACAATATGTACTTGTATGTGTAAAAGTAACGCAAAAGTAAATTAAAATCAACCAAAAGCTTGAGGATGCAGGAGAGTCAAATGGACATAATGACGCAGAAGAATTTAGAATTAAAAAAACAAACCTTTATCGCCCCCTGCAGACAGTGCTCCAGATCGCGCCCTGTTGGGTCGTCCGTGTACAGGCTGAACCCAGACAGACCCGTTTTCCTGATCCCCAAATCCTGGTTTAGTCGACTCTGAAACTCATCCACTGTCGTAGACGCATCAAAACTGACCACCTGAAAATAAAAGATTTATTAGGAATTTTATTTGTATAACCTGTTGAGTATTGTAAAAATAAACCTTTGTATTAAAGTTAGTATTCCTACTTAAATGCACACACGTTTATCTGGTTGGCAGTTCTCCATTTGCTTGTCTCTCTGGAAATGTTATTGCTAATGTTATGTTCCACCAATATATCTTGCATTTATAAATTTACAGATCCGCCACTTCATAAATCCGACCTGTAACCTGGTCTTATCTTCAAGAAGATACATACAGAGGAACAATTCAGGCAAAGTAAGAACATCTCCATAGAGGCAATATGTATATTACCCCAAAAGTGTATTGTCTGTCCCAACTGTGGGAAACATGGTTAATTCTTCTCCCTACAACTGTACAACAACTCTTAAGTAACGGATAACCTTATGCTCTGTCAGTTAGAACATTATTGCACTGCCGTTCTTGTCTCCTGTATATAGCTGTGATTTTATATGTCATTACTTATATTTCTATTTTATTTTGACTTGTACATATACATTTATTTTTATACTGTCTTTTTTGCTATACCATCTATTTTTGTTACACTCTGTTATATATTATTTTGTGATGTGTGAGCTATTGTATCCAAATAATTTCCCTTGTGGGTCAATAAAGTTTGTCTAAGTCTAAGTCTAAATACTGTAGGGCTACAAGATTAATCTGTATTAATCTGTATGTAATTGTAATCTGAATGGATGCAATTTCTGAAGTACAATAACATCAAATTACCTGCTAAAACTGCTAAAGCTGTAGTTTAGTTGGGTACTAACTAGGGATGTCAACAATTAATGGACTTACGATTAATTGTCGATCAAGACGTTGGTCGAACAAAATGCATTAATTGCAATTAATCGCTAATCGCGGACACGCGCACCCGCGTGGTCACGAAACAAGGCAACCGCGCACCGCACTGCGCCAAGCTCGACTCACAGCCGGCCGCAGGCGCCAACGGCACTGCCTCGCGCGTACACCGGGCTGAGTACGAGATCGAACCGCGGCGCCCGGAATGGGTAGTCCAGCCCCGAGCCACAAACCAGCCGCACGAAACCAGCAGCGGCACGTGGTGGTTTAATCCTGGTTTAGTCCAGGTCTAGACCTGGTCCAGTCCTGGTTTAGTCCAGGTCCAGTCCAGGTTTAGACCTGGTTTAGACCTGGTCTAGACCTGGTTTAGTTCTGGTCTAGACCTGGTTTAGTCCACGTTTAGTCCTGGTCTAGTCTCTTAGACAATCAGGACGCAGGACACAATGTTACACTATAAAAAAAAAAGTTATACAAAAAAAAAAAAATCTGCGACCCGCAATAGAGCGAGGGATTACTGTATTTTGTTATTCAGCATCAATACATTTGTCTGCTTTTTACTAAGGAATAATTAATTGAGGAATATACAATATAATAATACTATGATATATTTTTGACTCAGTGTTATGTTACTATAGCTTATATTCCTAAAGATCCTATTGAAACACTAAAATTCAGGTGAAAAACGCCGCTTATTAGTTAATCGTTAATCGATCGATAAGGTCAATCATCTATCAATTAATGAATTAATCGATAATTTGCATCCCTAGTACTAACATGTTCTGAAATGCGAGCCAGTTCATATTTGGGTATTTTTGTCAGTTCTTGAGGACACATTTAAAATGCAAACAGAATCTTATTATTAAAATCAAAATGGCACTTTCAACAGTTGCTAAACATACAGCTCTGGAAAAAATAAGAGACATTGCAATATTATTGTTTTTTCTGATTTTACTACTTATAGGTATGTGTTTGGGCAAAAGGAACGGTTTTGTTTGAGTCTATAAACTACTGACAACATTTCTTCCAAATTCCAAATAAAATATTATATAGTTAGTATATTATATAGTAATATTATAGTTTAGAGCATTTATTTGCAGAAAATGACAAATGGTCAAAATAACAAAAATGATGTTTTCAGATCTCAAACAACGCAAAGAAACAAGATCCAATTCATTTTAAAACAACATAATACTAATGTTTACACTTCAGAAGAGTTCAGAAATCAATATTTGGTGCAATAACTCTTATTTTTAATCACAGCTTTCATGTGTCTTGGCATGCTCTCCACAACTTTCACATTGTTCTTAGGTGACTTTATTTAACTCCTGGTGCAAGAACTGAAGTAGCTCAGCTTTGTGTTTGTGTTGGAATTCAACAGATGCTGGAATGGAATGGCTGTAATACATGTAGAGATGCTGATTTCAGAAAAAAATGCAGTGGTCTCTTATTTTGTTCCAGAGCTGTAGATAGTGACACTACAGCACAAAGAATTATGGGATACCCTCCTCCGTCAAAACAACCTCTTCATTTCCAGCCAGGTCTAACATTCTGTAACATTAAGTTGTTTTTTTACACACAGTTTTACAGTTTTAGAGTTGCGTTCATGTGCTGATTAGTTTGTCTATAGTTCTGACACCATCTTTTGAAGTGGGCTGTTAGATTACCCAAATCGTTCAGGCCGAATACCTGGTAGGTGTTGTTGAGAAAGTGCACGGGGACGCTGAAGGGGAGCGAGTGGTGATATGGGTTCCTCAGTAAAATGGATAGGATCTCCATTCGGGACGGCCTGGACTGCCTCTCCCCTTTCTGCTGAGTGCGCTCCATGGACCTCTGGCAGTAAATGGCATATTTACCCACCTCTGACCTGAGAACAACAGCAGGCAAAATGATTTCAAACTATTATAATAATTGCATAATTCTTTAGCATAATACTACTACTTATTAATGCATGTATCTAGTCAAGTTTATGGTTTAACGCAAGTGTATCACTAAATTTACACACGTTTTTTGTATCCAAACACAGTTACTCTAAAAACCCATTGATTAACTGATACATTTAATATATTTCTTCAGTACATGTAAACACAAACTAATTTACTTTAGCCATTCTCACAGTAAATCTTATTTTTGGAGCAGTACCTCGAGTCTCCGTGTCGTTTCAGATGAACTTGAAGTAACCATAAAAACGGATGCTGGGGCAAAAACAGTCCCACACACAAGGCCAAAAACTGCCAGCCCTAAAAATACAACGCAATAAGGCAAACGTTACACAAAGTGATTGTTATTAAAAAGGCATTGTACTAAACCAAATCACGTTAAGCTGTTTTAGTCCTCAAAATGGTCCTGGGACCCGAAGGAAAAAAGTGAAAAAAAAAAGTTTTTTTTTTTTTGTGGTTTTCTATTTGGAGGTAAATGAACACCTTAGCATTTACATTTTGTTAATTTTATTTTTATTCATAACGTTGTAACATCTCTTCTGTAATTGATTGTTAAAGTGTTAAATGTGAAGTTAACAACCTAACAAAAACATTTTTTTTTTTTTTGATGACCAACATCTCTGATAAGCTTCTATGGTCGCCTCAGAAAGTTTTTAGACTCCCTTTTAATTTTGTATTTATTTATTTTTTAATCATAGTGCAGCCAAAAAATTTGAGTCTATCTCAAAACACTTAAAAGATAGACTGGTTAACTCACTGTCCACAATAAAGGACACACATGAATAGGCCGGGTCTCAGGAGGATATGGATATGAAGTAATAAATAAAAAATACATACATTATCACTAACGGAATTTACCATTTCTAGCTCTTGTGTACAGAATCAATTCACAGCCCAAACACACCATCCTCTGTCTCCCCCTCGTGGTGAGTGCTGTACCTGCAGTGGTCCGGGCTGGCCCTGGGGCTGCCTCCTCCTCGTCTGTTTGATGAGCTGACAGAAGAGCTCGTTCTGCAGCTCTGGATGGGCCAAACACACCTGCAGTGCGCTCTGAGCCAGGGACACGTGGTAGTCTATGGCCGGAGCGTCTATCGCAACGTTTATGAACAGCTGACAGGTCTGAAAACAACATCAGAGTAAATACAACTTTGTGAACACTGGTTTTAAACAGTGCCTCATTTACCAAGCTTTTTTTTTTTTTTTTTTTTACATTTTAACGCTTTATTCATAACAGTACAGAAAAGTGAATCAATAACTTTACAAGACCTGAAGGAGAGAAGTTCCTCAGACACTTGTATTTGAATTGTATTTTCTTTTACGCAATACAAATGCAGTTAAAGTAAGTTTTGTTAGGTGCATAGATATTTTTATAACTAGTTAAACATATTAACATCATAAATAATAACCACTGCAATCACTCACACATTCATACACAGTTTATTTAAGTATTACAGAATTAAGATGACTTAAATATTGTTCAGGTAAGAGTATTGTAAACCTGGTACTGTTTTAAGAACTTGTACTGGAAAAAAATCCATCTCCAATGATTTTTATAGATAAACTTTAAGGTCCTTGCTTTAAGACGTCTTAAGCCATGTTAGAATTTTACCTCAAAATGCTTTGTTCCACCTTGTGATGTCATGTAGTGAGAGTTTTCAAGTTAACAGCTCCTTTACCTTTAATTTAGTAAAGACTGTCAAGTCAAGGTGTTCAAAAACACATTCAAAACACATCCTATTTCACCACATGACAACACAAGGTGGAACAGAGTGTTTACTTTTCTGTTTAAGAAAATAACTCAGCCTAAATATGCAGGGTTTGAGTGTTATTCCGCTCCAAGTACTGAAGCAATTTCCTAATGTTGTGAACATGTTCAAACATATGGCAATAAAACCTTTTTGATTCTGATTCTGATTAAACATGTGTGAAACACCATTATAACGTAGATCAGAACATACCGTAAAATGGGCCCTTTAAAGTACTACATATTGAAAAATTCCTTTTTAGTTGCATATTTCGAATATGTGTATAGATAATCAAATGTTAATTCACCTTAAACAGTTTGACAGCCTCTGTCTGCAGAGCCTGAGAGGGCAGTGTGGTGAGAGGAGACGTCAGGGCCTCTTTACTGAAGCACAGCACTGGGTGTCTCCAGATCTGAGAGTCTAAACAAAATCACAAGTGTAAGGCATATCGTTTGGAGAATGTATGGGCTGAATGATTATGTTTAGGTACAATCACTGACTTGGATCTCCGTCGAGTTGGAAGAGTTTTCCCACCAGTTGCTCAAATTCTGTCCCAACTTTGCCAATCATAGACCCTGCTGCTACAGACAGATGGTACAGCCACGCATCCTGTAGACGATAAAATACTTACGTTACTTTGGTTTGTATAAGCAAGAATAAAATCTACACATGTTGCATTCACACTTTCATAATCACCATACCAAAACTCATATTAAACTCTGACTAAACCCAGAACTAAACCTGGACTAGAGCAAGACCAACCCAGGACTAGAATGGGTCCAAAGGATGATGGGGGTAATGACAATGATATGATTATTCCTGTTATTATTGCTATGATTATCTTTTTGTATTTTTTGTATTATTTTGTATTATTGTGCGTACATGGTTTATTCCAAGATTATGATTTGTATAGAAAATGTATATTCAAAAATTGTATTAATGTGCAATCACCCATAATAACCTTCCTTGCATGGCATTTTAAGTGCTAAAGATAACAATAACGTCATAGATCAACATAATCTCTAAGCATCTAATCTCATATTCACTCATTAACTGCTTTATCTATCTTGTTAGAGACCAAAACAACCAATGTGTTTAAAAAAAATAAATAATAAAACATTAAAATTTAAATGAAGTCTAACCTTCTCATGTCGTGACTCTATGAGGAGGTAGGTGGGGCCTTGTTCCTGAGGCTGGATGGAAATGGTGAAGTGTGCGCCCTGTAAGCTCCGCCCACAAACACTCAAGTCCTCAGAGTCACGTGACCGGTCCACCTCCTCCACCCGCGCCTCCCAGAGTTTGATCTGACCCAGAGGAAACTGCACAGACACAGACGCATGTTAAGCACGTTTAGAAGTGAACTTTTTTATTGATCTCACACTGGAGAAATTCTTCTCTGCATTTTAACCCATCCTATATATATATACATATATTAGGAGCAGTGGGCAGCACACACATTAGGGCGACCGGGGACCATCTCCATGATCTTCTTGCTTCGGTTTGGTCAGGACCTAAGCTGGAGTACCTATGGTGCATGTTTTGGGTGGGTTGTTTAATGTAGATTGTTCATTTTTGACCGTCAAAGAACTCAATAATTGTCCTATAGAATCACAAATTGAGGACAGCTGAGCCAGTCGTCATGAAATTCTGTACAAAATGTCACCAAAACATTTAACTATGCGCACAATTCTTTTCAAACATAATAGTTTCTTCATCATATTAATGTGTACCTTGTCTTCTTGACTTCTGAAGTAGTACAGAGTTTTTCCAATCAGAGCACACCAAACCCTCTTGGAGTAACCGTGCTTCACCTGCAACACAGAAAAGGATTTAACTATAACTTTTCTAGGTCCACCACCTGCTTGTGTCTACGTCTACATGAGACTCTAACCTAAACGAGAAAATGACTCAAAATGCATCAAAGTACACGACTAATATATGTTAATATGAATCATAAAACAATAACAAAATGAGGACACGAGTAGGCACAAATAGGAAATTATTATTGTTATTAATATTTTGCTGGTGTGCATGATACTTAAAAAGATGACTAAGTAAACTGTAAGTAGAGAAAAAACAAATATGTAATCAATTTAAAACTTGTCAAAGGTAAATTGTGTAACTTTTCTGGTGAAGGGCCCGTCAAATGCTTTTCTCCATGGAGATATTATTACTTTGTCTGGAATGCTTCAACAGTTTGGCATTAAACCTTTCTATCTTCACAGAGACCAAACCAGACCAAGTTACAGGTTAGGTCTGTGGTGAGGCGACCCCACTCACAAGTCTGAAAACAATGTCAGATTAAATACAACTTTGTGAACACTGGCTTTAAACATTGCCTCATTTACCAAGCTATTTTTGACATTTAAAGGCTTTATTCATAACAGTACAAAGTGAATCAATAAACTTTACAAGACCTGAAGGAGAGAATTTGAATTGTATTTTCTTTTATACAAAGCAAATGCAGTTAATAAAGTAAGGCTACATTCAAATTGCAGCCTTAATTTATAATAATTATTATTTTTTTCCTCTGGCAGCACGGTGACTGAGTGGCTAGCACTCATGCTTCACAGCAAGAAGGTTCGGGTCGCCCGGCATTTCTGTGTGGAGTTTGCATGTTCTCCCCGTATCTGGGTGGGTTTCCTCCGGGCACTCCGGTTTCCCCCATCAACCCAAAACATGCACCATAGTAAAATCCTCCAGCTTAGGGCCTGACCAAGACTAAATAACAAAATCATGGGGTTGGTCCCCGGGTCAAATATAGAAACAACTTTTCCTGTGTGAGATCAATAAAAGTCAATCTCTTAATCCTTAACCACTTTAAGGCGCTTTGTGCTACAATTTTGTATGAAAAGCGCTGTATAAATATTGTTTGATTGATTTATTGATTGAAGTGACCCAAATCTGATTTTTTCGGCCCTATGTGACCTGTATCTGATCTTTTAATGACAGTCTGAACAACATAGATCCGATTTTTTCAAATGTGACCCAGGCCACTTGGATATGTGGTCCTAAAACTGATACGTATCCGATCTTTTGACATGCGACTTCAGTCTGAATGGCCAAGTCGCATTCATCCGATCTACACGTCATCAACAAGCGACAAACGACACTCTTCTGCGCTGAAGTAGGTGGAAACTGAACAGAACTGGACCGTATTTTAGGAGACAAGCCCAATGTTGAGCCGATAGAATTGCTGGATAGCTGCGTTACTGAAGAGGAACCCACAAAACGCCAAGGCCAAAAACCTTGTCCTTCTCAATCTCCTCCCTGAAACAAATAAGTTGTACATGATCTGTCTCTGGTACGACAGCAACTTTTAAATCTCCAGGCGCTCAATGCTAGCGTCCATGTTTAGGCGACTTCCGTAAACACTGAGCACACTCACTGCACGTGACCTCGTCCTGTCCTCCAAGACGCATGCGGGACACTTTTGGGGCGTTTAAAGTTCACACTGGAGATCACATACAAGTCGCATTTAAGTGGAAATGTGAACGACCTCGCAAAAAAAATCGGATTTCACAAAAAAATCTGAATTGAGCTTTAAGCCCTGCAGTCTGAATGTAGCCTAAGTTTTGTTAGGTCCACAGATATTTTTAGACCTAGTAAAACATATTTGTTAATCATTAATAATAACCACCACCAATCACTTACACATTCATACACAGTTAAACATTTCTATCTTCATGGAGACCAAACCAGACCAAGTTACAGGTCAAATCTGTGGAGAGGCAACCCCGCTCACAGTCAGAATGCCTGGGTTTTTTTTTGTATTTTTGAGATATAAAACCACCTGTAACACTGGTCTACAAAGTTTTGGACTCAATCCGCTTCCGAGATAAAAGTGGCTAAATCTCATTTATATTGATAAGATGAACTGAAAACTGTGCCGGTTAGCAAATGTATTCAAGATATGTAATGATATTGTTTTTCATCAAAATTGCATCTGTTTATACAATAGATAGAATATAGATAGAAGAAATATCTTAAGACATCAGGTGCACACAATTTCGAGGCATCTCTCTTATGTGGAAAAAAAAAAAATTATGTTAAAACTCTAGACATATTAAAATGTGCACACAGGCTTTCAGATAGAACTGGTCGCTTGTAGACACACTGTACCTTCTGATAAACTACCGTTTTTGCCTTATTTTGCATAAATTTCCTGTTTTGACCCAATACTATATCTTGGAAACTACAGCCAATCAGCACTTCTGACTTACTTTTTCTTTATTAATAACCTAAACCAAGAAAAATTTCACTACTTTTGTTCCGGAAGCATTTTGCTTGTAGACCAGTGTAATTGAATAAATGTTAAAATGTAAGATAGAGCTGTTTAAAGCCCCACTGTGTAGGATTCGTGGCGCATAGGTGGATGGTGCTATTGCACTTTCTGTTTTAGCTACGGCAGACCTCGAGGGTCACCCGGGCGTGCGCACGAGCCGTGCGCCGCGCGGTCCCGTTTTTTTTTTTTTTCTCTCATGAAAACACACATTCCCGATCATGTACCATGACACTCTACACATCAAATGAAACCTTACAGTCTCCTCTTTTTGACTATGCAATTCATTTCCCTGCAAAACAATCACTCCCCGAGCACATGGGGCTTTTATACGGAAAAGCACAAAACGAGGTTAGCTTACCTTAGAATGCTTTGCACAGGTCAAACTCTGTATTTCACCATAAACTTGCTCTCAATTTGTCCGTAAGGATCCAGCGAATAAAATCCAGTAAAACAATTTAGTCCAAAACACGTGTTAGATCCATTACGACGTCTGATCCGGCAGCATGCTTGTGTTGTTTACCCAAAACCACGAGCCTTGCCGAAGGCGAAGGCGGAGCCCAAATGTCCTTCTGCGGCTCTCGTATTCAAAATGGCTGCCTCTGCATGGGGAAGATCCCCCTTTTATGTGACTATATCTAAGTCCAAAAGAATACTTTGATTTCATGATGGAAGTGAAAAGGCTTGGAAAACAATGTATTTTTTAATGGGTATCTTCAATTTCAGTAATTAATGGGTAAAAATCTTACACACTGTCCCTTTAAGGTAATTCCAGAGCAATGAAATATGCTTAGAAACTCAAAATCCAAGTCATTTGACCTCATTTATGTATTTTTCAGTGTAGTCTTTAGTAAGTATAATGTGTTCTGACCTTGATGAGTAGCCCCTTCATGCCGGGTCTGATGTCGGGTTGAGTGAACAGAGGACTGGCAGCTTTGACCCTCAGGACACTCTGTAAAACCCTGAGCCACTCGTCTAGCAGGTTTGGAGAGTCCGCTTTCAGGTAGTACACAAGCTTCCCTGTCACAATCTGGACAAAAATACACAAAAGAAATGATTACCTCGAGCAGGGATGGACGATACTGACAAAATGATTCTCAATATGCTTTCTGAACTCTCTTGATCATCATAATTATAGTTTTTCCATCCATCAGACATGTGCAAAGTGTGCCTGCAGATGTTGTATCGCACAAACGTGAACGGACTGTAAATTCAAACACAAATGTACAGAAAAGTACTTCAAATTTAATTTTTTTAAACCTTTCTAGTAGATAATTTGACAGTTTTCCAATTATAGACAAAGAACATAATCTTAAAATTGTGTAAATCTTCAATACTCTAATTATAATTGCGCATAACTAATCTAGAATGTATTTTGGTGAGCTGAATTAACATTGTACATACAATGTTAATTGTATGTACAATGTTAATTCAGCTACAGATGTTACCTGTAGTATTTGTTTGCCTTCTCCTCGTGCGATGTTGCTTGATGCATTGACCTCAATCTGACCCTGAGGTTTCCTGATCACATCACTCTGAAAAAATACACAGGATTTTTATTTTTTTATTTTTTATTGCTCATTAAAGTTAATTTATATTATTATTATAAAATATATTATTATTATTATTATTATTATTATTATTATTAATAATAATAATAATAATAATAATAATAATAATAATAATAATAATAATAATAATAATAATTAGTGCTGCCAGGCGATTAAAAAAAATAATCTAATTAATTACAGGATTTGTAATTAATTAATTTAATTCTAATTTTTTAGGTGGTTTATTGTGCTCTCCCACAGTGCAAAAAAGGTGATTTATAGTGGTACAGTGAAAAGACTGCAGACTTCCCCTTTAAGTCTAAGTTTTTCACTCACTCTCTTTGTCTCCACTGTAAACAAGACAAGACTGCTGGCAGACCCCCATTCCCCCTCCCACATTATGTAACATTCATTGGAAAGCTCATTTACACCATTCCACTAATACATGGCGAATATTTCTGGTGCCAAAAGGTGAGCACGTACAGCAGCTTTCATGCAACGTCAATAAATAATATTGTAATGACCTGGGTTAATGGTGTCTGTGCCTTTAAGGGGTTGGCTGTTGGGCGCATGCATGGGACAGGTGTGGGTGTGTGAGAGGAAAAGAGGAGAGTTACGCTGCTGCATGTGTTGGACTGTTAATGTTGAGTGAGTCCGAACTTCTGTTTAATAAAGTTCATTGGAGAATAAGAGAAGCCTGGAGTCATTACAATATACAAGGCTTCAAATATACAGAGAACACAAATAATTGCCCGTGAAAATTACTCATGGCTCACATGACCCCCGGAACCCGTGAGGAGGATTTAAACTCCCGGTGTGGATGTGTCCGGACCATCGCACCACGGGAGGAGGGAGGAGGCAGCAGCGCGGGGTGAGTCAAAACTTCTAAGTGTGCACCCTTAGTCGCGGCAGAACACGCTGGAGAGGTTATGGGAATTAAAAATGGTTGAGCGCGGAGCAGCAGATAGGGAAACGGGCTCGCGTGTCTTCACATGCTCTCCCCTATTAGAAGTGCATTCGGCTCTGTATGGTAGCACCAATGGTAGCACGGCATTTCTCATCGCGTCATCGCTGTCCAGGGACAAGAGGGACCTGCTCCGTCACGTTTTTATCAATAAACTCGCCGTTCAAAGGCCCCGCACGCCAAATTTAAAATGCGCGCGCATTGAATTGCCGCTCATAATTAATTGCGTTAATTTTTATAACGCGTTAATTAGCCGTGTAATTAATTAATCTAATTAACGCGTTAAACTGACAGCCCTAATAATAATAATAATATATTTTATTTGGTTATTTATTTAATTATTATTAATTTATTTTATTTATTTATTTTATTTTGACCATTGGCTAATTCAAAGTTGTTAAAAACATCAGTGTAAATATAAGATTTAAGAAGGCAGAACATAAGAGTAACTGTAAAGCCATAATGTTCCAGAGTATGGCATTAACAGTTACAATACAACTACTATAAAAGGCAAGCTAAGATCCTGGACATTTTTCATTGCATTTATTTTATTTATATTAAGTCTTCAAATGAATGACCTAAACTCACTGGTGACTTGTAGTACAGCAGTTCTCCGTCTTTCAGGACAAACCATCTCCGCTTCCAGGTTTTCTTCCAAGTCTTCACCATTTTCAACAAGTAACCAGACTTCTCCATCGGCTCCTGGAAAATCAAATAACTTTAATGTGCAATATATTACAAGCCAGTGAGTGCTTGTATTGTAATGTTTAATAGAATCGTGCTAATGCCAATCACTAAAGATATCCATATGTTTGGCTCTGATTACAAATATACAGCAATAGTCATTTCAATTTAAGTTACGTAATTATGTTGGAATTATGTTAAACGTACACTCTTGCCGTTGTCGCTGGAGGAGGAGCAGGTTTTGGGCAGTTTTTGTTCGGGTTCAGAGCACTCTGTGTCCGTGCTGTAGGCATCTGGAGGAATGGCGTAGTCGCTCTCTGAGGTCACCGAGGACATGGACACCGCTGGAAGACAAGAGCAGATGGAAAAGTGGGATCTGTTTAATTACCTACTGCTGGATTTCAGATGACATCAAGATTCTATAGGCCAATAATGTTTAATACAGATGGGGGGTAGCATAGACTGTATAAAGAAGTGAGGAGAGTTTGGCTCCAGTCAAATGAAGCTCACGAGGCTAGCAGTTATACAGGCAAATCTGGTGCGGAGTTCCATATTAGGAATAGAAATGTATTTTCCATTTAATTTCATTTCATTTATTCATTTCGAGCAGGTCAACACAAGGAAATAAACACATGTAACCAATATACAGTCAAATACATTCACTTTTTGGCTCGAAAAGGAGTGGGAAGAAGAAAACTTACTGAATCCCACCCCTGTCTTCCAAAACATAACTTAAATTATTGATTTAGCTTCCTAGTCAGTTAAGTTGAAAAACACAAAAACAAAACAAAAAAAGGCACATTCCATTTTTGTACAAAAAAAATAAATAAAAATTGATCAGGGACAATAAATTACACATAAGGTGTTTCTATCAGGAACATTTAAAGACCACAACAAGTAAACATACCGCAAGCACAAAAAATACCAACAATGGTCGCACAACTACAATACCTAATATAAATAATACAAACAATACAATAACTAATAAATAAATAATACCAACGATGGTAAGACAACAGCAGATACCAAAGCACAAAACTGATACCGAAAAGGACAAAATAGCGGAAAAAAACCCCACCAGGATCACGTAAAGTGGGTTATTCCGAACATTTTAAGACCAAAATGACGAGACTCACTGCAGCAGTTACAGAGAGAGGGGAGACTATTTTTCAATGTAAAGTCAAGTAAAGCCAGAGTTGATGGAGCTGGAAATGCCACCATGCTCATTTACTATTTGCAATGTGGCTGCTAGCAGGTTAGCTATGACCATTATATACAGTCTGTTGGGGCAGCTAAAATGAATAGTTTTTTGTTTTTTTTTAATTATCCTTTATTTATCCCTGTGGGGAAATTATTTCTCTGCATTTGACCCATCCTTCAGGAGCAGTGGCCAGCTCATCTTTGAGGCACCTGGGGACCCATCTCCATGATCTTATTGCTAGGCTTTTGTCAGGACCTCAGCTGGAGGATTTTTTTTAATTTTTTTTTTTACCTACGGAGCATGTTTTTTTTTTTGTGTGTTGATGGGGGAAACCGGAGTGCCCAGAGGAAACCCACCCAGACATGGGAGGAACATGCAAATTCGGGCAACCCGGGGATCGAACCTGGAACCTTCTTGCTGCTTTTTGTGATAATTGTTATAATACAGATTTTTGTGGTAATACAGTAATCGAGTTCTTCGGTCTAGTCACTAATAGAAATGATCAAGTTCAACAGTTGTGCTTTTAGATTTTTCACAGCAAAGAACAATGTATGATAAAAGAAGAAATTAATTTGTCAACTGGACAAAGTTTGTTTGGTTGAAAACGTTTCGCCACTCATCCGAGAGGCTTCGTCAGCTCTAATTAGAATGCTGGTAAGATGCTTGCTTATATCTTGCTGCAGGGAGGAGCTAACTAGCTAACTACTTTCTGAAACTATCTCTGGCGTCTAGATTACCATACCTATTCATCCCTACAACAACTGTTTTTCACACCTCAGGCCCTGACCTGGCTAGCCTTATTGTTCCCCTGTTTGCTTGATCTAGGCTTAAGAATGGAATTATAGATGGGAGACAAATTATGTCTGACTCCACCATTTCTGTTCAGCGCTCACTGCAGTCTTCACTACACTGAATGGAGTAGACCACATTGCTTTGTTTGTGGCTCGGTGTTTTGTTCTTTGGGTGGACGAGTTTTTGTCTTAAAGTGTTTGTGGGTTTGAAATAAACTGGGATTTCATATTGTCTGAAAATCCTCTGTAGTTTTTCCGACACGCCGGCCAGGTAAGGAATCGCTACCCCTTTCCTCCTGGGTTCGGATTCTCTATTATCTTGTTTCTTGCCCTTGTCTCTCTTGGTTTTGTTAACAGCCCATTTAGGATATCCACAAACAGAGAGGGCTTCCTGCACATGTTATTCTTCTTTCTCCTTACCCTCTGTGCTTGTGGGAACCACTTGGGCCCTGTGTTGTAATGTCCGAATAACACGCAAAGAACAATGTAATCAATAGAATATCTAGAATCTGCAAATCACTCATTCTTATACAGGTTGTCCCAAAAAATTTGACAACATTTTAAAAGCAATTATCTTGAAAACATCTAAGTCTAGCTCAAAGAAACAGTTTAGGTGTTGTACATCATAAGTTTGTTCAATATGTGTACCGCCTGTGATAGTTGGTGTAGTTTTTCCAGATTTTGCACTGAAGGCAAAGACGCCGCACAGTTTTGGGTGACTGTGTGCGAGCATATTCTAAGACGCAAAATGTAAACATTAAGTATAAAAAATAAAGTTCAAGACTCCATGCACAGCTTCCAGGTGCTGGTAACAGCAGGAACATTCAACAATTCCACAAAAAGAGAAGGTTTACCGCACACTTGCTTGACTTTATTCTTTGCGTTTCAGGTTCCTGACCTGTCCTCGTACCTGATGCTGTAGAGGCGAAACGCATTGTTCGCTCTAGCCTAATAAAGAATAAATAAAGAATAAAGTCAAGCAAGTGTGCGGTAAACCTTCTCTTTTTGTGGAATAATAAATAAAGCATTAACTGTTCAATCTTGATCTGTTTCTATACATTCTGTGAAAATTTGAGGTTATTTCAAAGAATTGCCTAAATTTTTGGCCTGTGAAATGATGTCAGATTTTTTGGGACACCCTGTATTTTCAATGTAAAAAAAATAAATAAATAAATAAATTTAAATCTAAAATAGAGCTCAGCACATTCAAACATCCAAAAAAGGCACACATCTTTGTTTTTCAATAACTTCAGCCTTGCAGGAGAAATTATTATGAAATATTTGATGTTTTAAACAATCTGACAGTTTGATTTTTTACAGATTCTATTAACACATGGTCAAGAATAAGGGAAGGGAAGTACTGACTGCCTTAAAATCATACCACGACCAAAGTGTGAACTAAACTATTGTGTATGAGAGGAACCTTCAAACTGCACGTACAATGTTTTACTGTCCTGAAAAAGAAACTGTTTCTGAAAATCTGGAAACGGCGCTGGAAATCAAAGCACCTTTACTAGAGTGGAAAGATCATTCGGAACAGTTAGACCATTGTTCATTCATATTATTTGGACAACGTCTAGTGGAAACTCACAGCTGCGAAGCTCAGTGCCACAGGGGAAGTAGTAACAGAAGTAAAACCAGTAAAAGTTGTAATTAAACCACCAGAAACAGTAGTAGTAGCAATGGGAAAAGTAATGCTACAGATGTAATGGACAGAGTAGGAGCAATAAAAATCCAAAAGGAATAACAGTAACAAAACCCCTTGATCTGAAAAATCAAGTCTTGGAAGTACTTTCCATAGATGTTAAAGGAAGCTGCAGTAGAATTAGTATTAATTGTACCTCTCTTGAGTGACTGCTGTCATTGTAATATTGTCAGTATTTGTAATAGTAGTAGTAGTAGTAGTAGTAGTAGTAGTAGCAGCAGCAGCAGTAGTAGTAGTAGCAGTAGGAGTAGCAGTAGTAACCGTATGAGTAGTAGTAGTAGTAGCAGTAGTTGTAACAGTAGTAGTAGTATGAGTAGTAGTAGCAGTAGTCGTAACAGTAGTAGCAGTAGTAGTAGCAGTAGTAGCAGTAGTAGTAGTAGTAGCAGAAGTAGTAGCAGTAGTAGTAGCAGTAGTAGTAACAGTAGTAGCAGTAGTAGCCGTTTTAGTAGTAGTAGTAGTAGCAGTAGTAGTAGTAGTAGTAGTAGCCGTATGAGTAGTAGTAGTAGTAGTAGTAGCAGTAGTAGCAGAAGTAGCAGCAGTAGTAGTAGCAGTAGTAGTAGCAGTAGTAGTAGTAGTAGCCGTATGAGTAGTAGTAGTAGTAGTAGTGCAGTAGTAGTAGTAGTAGCAGTAATAGTAGTAGCAGTAGTAGCCGTATGAGTAGTAGTAGTAGTAGCAGTAGTAGCAGAAGTAGCAGCAGTAGTAGTAGCAGTAGTAGTAGCAGTAGTAGTAGTAGTAGCCATATGAGTAGTAGTAGTAGTAGTAGTAGTGCAGTAGTAGTAGTAGTAGCAGTAATAGTAGTAGCAGTAGTAGCCGTATGAGTAGTAGTAGTAGTAGTAGTAGTAATAGTAGTAGTAGTAGCAGTAGCAATAGTAGTAGTAGCAGTAGTAGCCGTATGAGTAGAAGTAGTAGCAGTAGTAGTAACAGCAGTAGTAGTAGTACCTCTCTTGAGTGACCGTGGGCTGCCCTGGCTGCTGTCTTTGCAGTAATGTCAGTAGTTGTTGAAGTAAGCAGCATTTGTACTAGTAGTAGTAGTAGTAGTAGTAGTAGTAGTAGTAGTAGTAGTAGTAGTAGTAGTAGTAGTAGTTTATTGTACCTCTCTTGAGTGACCGCGGGCTGCCCGGGCTGCTGTCTTTGCGGGACCCAGAGGAGGCCTGAGAGCTGCAGACGGAGCCCTCCTCTTCCCCTGAACTCGACGAGTCCTCGGAGCCTGAAGACTCGTCTGTGAACGGGCTGCTGCTCAGAAGGGTGGCTTTCTACAACAACACAGAAGACAAAGAAAATGATCACTTTTAACTGTCCATCATTTATGTTTTCTGTGTTGAGATTAGCTGATATGGGATTTTTTAAAATGTTCTTTTATTAAACATAAGCTCTGCTGATATTTTGAGCCTGACATATACGGCCCATTTTGATCATTTTCCCCTCAGACTGTAAATGGACATAGCTAACCTACCGCCATGTTCCAAATAGGATGAACATGACGGTACTTTTGGCTCCATCAACTCTGTCTCCAATTGACTTCACATTGAAAATTTGTCCCCTCTCTCTATAATTCCTGCAGTGAGCCTCATCATTTTGGTCTTAAAGGTCCCATGGCATGAAATTTTCACTTTCTGAGGTTTTTGAACGTTAATGTGAGCTTCCCTACCCTGTTTAGGCACACCCAATGGCTAAAAGTTGCGAAATGTCTAAACTGAGTATTTGCGATCCTTTTCTGTGTTTGAAAAAAACACAACTCAAACGGGCGATTCTGAACAAGGCAACTATGTTACGTCACATCGAAAAAAGAAATGCAAATGCAGTTCCACCACCGTCTGGATCTCCACCCCCTGTCTCTGGAAATCACGCCCAGAGAGTTTGGACCGCGAAGGAGCTACGCAATGCGAAATGCGTTTTTTTTATTTGCCTGTGGTGCGAGTGTTTCTAGGCTCGGAAGTCCTTTACCCGACCCTCTGGACCTCTGAAACAGCAGTGGTTTAATTTTATTTTCTGTGAAAATGTGTTTTTTTCACTGAAATGCCTCTCCTTTCTGTCTTCGTGCTTCAAACGCGGAAATGGGAGACAGCGCAGAGCAGCGCTCCAGCGGCGCAGAGGAGCGGGTGGGGGGGTGGTTGGGGGGGGGGGGGCTACCCGCTCCTCTAAGCCAATCTGTGTCCTTCTCATTTGCATTCAAGCAAGAAGGCCCAGAACGAGTTGTTCAGAGAGTGAATTTTTGACCATGTCTGCATACATGTGTCTTTCTCATGCACTGAGTGTTGATTTTGAAGAAGGATTCATTTACAGTATTAGGGAACCATTAAGGCACCATATAAAAAAGCATCATGCAAAAAAAAGCAGCATGGGACCTTTAAAATGTTCGTATTAACCCGCTCTTCATGATTCTGCTTTTATTTAGCTTTTTGTTGCATATTTTTTGTATATTTTGTAAATAAAATCCTATTACTAATATAGAACTCAGAACTCGGCTTCAAATTGAATCAAGGTGTGTCCAAACTGGTAGTACATGGCTGCGTCCCATTTCTCTGTTTTACTCCTTCATCTTACCCCTACCCCTTGGTTTTGCGCGTTCATGTGAGGGCAAGGAGTGTTCTGATTCTAATTTTGATCAAGGGCTCAGGCCACGACCGAGGCCTACATACCCCTTTAAACGAAGTAAGCTCTCGACCAGACTTGAAATGAAGGGGTCGCCTAAAAGCTCAGGCAGGTTTTGGGATCAGGATGGCGTCACATCGACCAGCCAAGGAGTCTCATAAATGTATTTTCAGCAGTTGTAATTATTGATTTAGCACGGTTTACATTATGACGCTTATGTTCTAAATTACTTTTAGTGAACTGTTGTTGCGGTTTTAATTGTAGTGAAGTCTGTTTAGCCAACATTATCGTTTTCATTGAACTTTCATGTATAAACAAGCTAGTTTTTTTGTCGAGCTGAGGTACCCAATAATCCTTGACATCTGTTTACGTTTGTTTGCGTCAGTTGTTGTCGCCTCTGTAGACGTAGCCGCCAGGTAGAGGCGAGGGACGATGACGCAAACGGTAATCAAGTGGTGTCCCATTTCTTAGAGGAACATTCGTACCCCCGAGCCCTCTCAGGGGCAAGACAAAGACGTAGATAAAGGGGTAGGCGAAGGGGTAAGACAGAGTAATGGGACGCAGCCTTAATCTCCCAATTAAATACTGGCTAAAGCTGGAGATTTAAGGCTGAAACTGGTATGTGAGCCAAGCTGGTGGACTGTGGAAAATGTATTAAGTATTATATGTTACCCCTTTAAGAGTCGTGTAGACTGGTGTGGTCATATTCTTGTAGATCATAGATGTGTAGATGACAAAGGCTGGGTACGAGGACTGGAGAGATGGGTCTGCAAAACGATACAAGAAACATACAATAATTTTAGAATATGGTAGGCTACAATACAGAGATTACTTGAAAGCAACAAAACTAAACTAGCTGAAAATAAAAACATCGGCTGTACCTTTACTTGCAGAGTCTGTGCATGACGTCTCGGACAGTCTGATTCCTGACTTGGCCACAGCGTAGATCCGACTCTCCTGTGGAAAATTAAGATCTTAGTTAGAGTTTATTCCAGGGCAAGACTGAAGATTGTAAAGCAGAATAATCAGAGAAAAAGCTGGTCTTAAGATAATAACTAGCTCATTAAACTGCCATTAGGAGGTCTGGTCTAGTCCTTATTTCACCTCTGGTTGCAAGCAGTCCTACTAAATTTCAAAACAACACAGCTAACATTTAAATATATTTCTTAAAATATTTTCCGTAAGATATTACAGTAAGCTTTAAAGATACACTGTGTAACTTTTTCTGGTGGACGGTTCGCCACTTGCCTCTAGGTTAAGGTCAGATCTGTAGCGAGGTGAGTCCGCTAACAGTAAGAGTGCATGTTTTTTTGTTGCTGTTGCGTAGTTTTTTAAATTTTTCAAGGTCCTTTTGAGCAATACAAACAACCGTAATGAAATAAATGATCGATATCTCCATTTTATGCCACTCACATTAGTTCAGAGTTGGTGATTAGGTTGTGAGGTTGAAGCCCATAGAATTAGACTGTTAGGTCTTAACCCGCAGGTTGGGAATGACTACGCTACACTAAGGTGCACGTATTAGCCTCATATTTGACATTTAATTTGTCTTTATTAAACTGTTGAAATGCACATGCAGTTAGTTGTGTTGTGTTTAATTTGAAAAACACAAACTTGGAGAGGTGACCCTGCTCAGTAATACATGGACTTAGACTTAAACAAACTTAGACAAACTTTATTGATCCACAAGGGAAATTACTTGTTTCTCATGTTTCTAAAGATACTGTTCTGCAGCAGTAAAATGACCTGGATGCACCTTAAATAAAAAAGATTGATAGTTAGAAGGAAGGTTTCAAAGATCTGATAATAATTGAATACATTTTTAAGGTTTTATTAATAAACCCATTGTTTTTACTGGATAATGTAAGTCATTTCCCCCCACAGGACATTGCAAATGTTGCCGTACTATTGTACTGCATTTAGATCAACATATATCTAATAATATCTTAATTTATTAGTTCCATATTCACTCCCAGGGCTGGGTGATATCGCAATAAAAACCGCATTGTAATCTGAAGGCTGTGAGGTTATTTTTGCGATATCGTCATAATCTAATTGAAGACACTTTTTCCCCACCCACTCCTGCTATTGGTCAGGCTCTATTATGCACTGAGTACCAGGTGGATTTAACCAATCACAGCGAAGTGGGAACTCTCAGAAGCAGCTAGCAGATGATTTTAGTTACTTAATAATATTTATAAAGTTAGATTGCGTCCCATTACTCTGTCTTAGCCCTTCCCCTATCCCTTTATCTACGTCTTTGTCTTGCCCCTCGATACCGATCTGAGAGGGCTCGGGGTACGAATGTTCCCCTAAGAAATGGGACACCACTTGATTACCGTTTGCGTCATCATCCCTCGCCTCTACCTGGCTGCTACGTCTACAGAGGCGACAACAATTGACGCAAACAAACGTAAACAAATGTCAAGGATTATCGGGTACCTCAGCTCGACAAAAAAACTAGCTTGTTTATACATGAAAGTTCATTGAAATCTATAACGTCAGCTAAACAGATATCACTACAATTAAAACCACAACAACAGTCGATGTGATGCTGCCATCCTGATCCCAAAACCTGACTGAGCTTGTAGGCGTACCCCTTCATTTCAAGTCTGGTCAAGAGCTTACTTCGTTTCAAGAGGTATGTAGCCCTCGGTTGTGGCCCTAGCCCTTGATCAAAATTAGAATCGGAACACCCCTTGCCCTCACATGAACGCGCAAAACCAAGGGGTAGGGGTAAGACAGAGAAATGGGAAGCAGCCTTAATACCTGCCTGAATCTTGATAAAATTGAACTTGTTATCTTAACTCTAGAAATCTGACATCATCCATCCAGATGTTTTTACCATATAAACCATATTTTCCTCACCCATGAAGGCAGCCTGTGCAGAGGGGGGGTTGGAGGCTTGTTCCCTGGAATTGTCTCATCAGACTCCGCCCTCTCTCCCTCCACCTGCGCGCCGACTTCAGTCAAACATGGCGAGTTCTGTACAGATGATCCAGCACCAACAGCAGTGGTAGTGGAGGAGGGGGGAGGAGTTTTGGAACTAGGCGACGCATCCTTCGCCGTTTCCATACCGATTTCCTGGTCTAGGTTAGTTTCGTGGGGTCTGAGAGGGCGGAGCATGCTGAGAGCGTTCCTGGTTTGTCCGTGTGTGATTTCAGATGGGGTAGGAGGTTGACTTAGATGTTTCTTAGCTAAAGATATATTCATAATTCCAAATCCGGTTGGAGTTCTCAGTCGTGGTTGTTTCGGTGAAGCAGGGGTGTCTCTAGGATCCTGGGGAGGGCGTTTTGGGGTTAGCGCTGGGGTTAAAATTGGGCTAGGAGTATTAGCTTCACTGGATGATGAGGAAGAATCTAGCCTTTGAGACTGGAAACGCTTATTAAGCTCATCCGAATCTTCCAACTTGATTTTGACAACCTCCTTACTGCCCCCTAGTGTCCGCTGCATGTCATCATCAAATAGAGAACTGCTGTCGTCCGATGCCGTCAGATAGGCTTCGCTGGTTGGCCGGCTGAATTCCAAAGCTCCGCCCCCTCGCTCCTCTGACCCTGCCCCGTCCCCCTCAGAAGCAGCACTGGACAGCACAGAGGACACGCCCCGAGATGCCCGACCGCACACGCTGCTCTCCTCCAGGCCTTCGGAGGCGCTGTCCTCCTCTAGAGAGAAGACAGAGCTGGGCTGCTCCGTACTGTGGACCTCAGCATCAGGAGCAGAGGAGGTGGGATCACCGCTCTTCTCTGTCAGACAAAGTCATAACAATAAATAAAACACGTCTGCAGAAATTACCTGATAATGAGAGCAAAGGTTATACATCATTTGTCTCCCATCTATAACTCTATCCTCAAACCTAAATCAAAACAATCAAAGAAAACAATAGGGTTATTATGGCCCTGAATGGTTCTGCTAACAAGACCCACACTCCATTCCCACTGCAGATTTAATAGGCTCACCTAACTAACAAAAACTGAAAACAAGTAGGTGTAGTAGTTTCAAAGTAATTTCATTGTAGTTAGTTCCTCCCTTCAGCCAGATATAAGGCAGTGTCCACCAGCGTCTGACCAGAACTGAAGAAGCAGCTTGGATGAGCTGTGAAATGTATTCAACAAAATAAACTTTTGTCCAGTTGACAAATTTGGTTTATTTATTTATTTTTATTTAGGTTTATTTGAGCAACTTGCTGATTCTTTTGCCATCTCTTCACATGTTACACGATTCAGGGCAAGGTCTGATAACATTTTTTGTATTCTTTTAAATTTTCCCTGGAAAAATGTATTGTGGCCATGCAAAACTTAAATAATTACAAATACAAATCTTTAATACAGGTCACTTAAAACAGTATTTTCCCACACTCAAATGTAAAGGCTGATGTGTTATTACCTTAATAATAGGCACCTTATTACGCACACTGAGAAGCACCTTTTAATTCGCACTTTAGGCTAAGCCCATCAATTGTATTTTTACTGTAATTTATTGAATGATATGCTACTATTGTATAGATACTAAATTGTTTTTATGTTTGTGATCATAACACATTAACTAAATTGTTTAATGTCTGCAACTGCAACATATTTTCTATTGTATGCTATATCTTTATGTCTGGGACTGCAGATGGAAATTAGCACTGTGCTAAATCCAGTATATTTACGTCGGTTTGTGTGATCTTATACAAATTGTGTGTTCATTAACACAGCATTTGTCCCTTCCAAATAAATGAATAAATAAAAATTATTACCAATTAGACCCCAACTGCTTTATCCAAATATGCTACCAGAACTTTGGCATCTTAATAATTTCCCTAGTGAATACCTGTAGTGTCCCCCTCCTCTGCCTCCCCTGTGGAGCTGAGAGCCCTCTGTGATGGCGAGGGTCCCGTCAGGACCTGGGGGCTCTTCCCTCGGACCTGGAAACAGCCGAAGGTCAGGCTGCTCAGACGCTGCGCCTCCCCTGGTTTAGTCTCGGGTACTGCACTCTTCTGCTCCAACTCTGAACACAACAGTTCATACGTGTAAAACTATTTTATGTGGCAAAAACAAAAGCTGATATCAGTTTTGAGTGAGAGATTTTAAATTTTCCCATGTATTTGAGCAAAATCTGTCTTGCCCAGGTACAGATGTATGACACTTTTTTTTTTGGACGGAGAATCGGTAAGCGCACTGTTGGCATGCTAGTTCTTGTTAATATTACTAATATTTCTGGTCTCTGAAAGCTGTGAAATATGCTTATAAACCACATCATGGTGAATAATGCATGTATTTGTTTAGTCAAAATTTGTTTTAGTTATGATTTATTATTTAGACTTGGTTTATTCCCCATTGCTTAATGTTTAATCTTGATTGTCTATAGTTTGTATAGTGATAAATAGTGTTTAGTTCACTGAAAGCTTATATACAGTTTTCACTCACCCTCCACTTGTTTCTGTAGCTCCAAGATCTGAGCTTCCTGCTGTTTGTTGGTTTCTCTTAAGGCGGCATTCTCCACTTCAAACTAAACAAAAACCACAGACTCTATAAAAAAGTGGACTAAGCGAGTATGACGTCACCCATAGTGTTTAGCGACACTCAAATGAAACTCACGATGCTGGCTGTTACAGGGATGAATTTGGAGACAGACAATTTGGGCTAACATACATGAACATTCTCACAGACAGTGGCTCCCTTGACGGAAAAACTAAAACTAAAACACAACACTACCCACTCCAGTCCATCTTATATTAGGAATAGTTATTTTTTGACAGACAAAACAGAAACAAAAAAACAAAAAAAACCACCAGGATCATGTAGAGCGGGTTAAAACAAACATTTTAAGACCAATATGAAGAGGCAGCAGTTAGAGACAGGTGTGACAATACTACAGTGTAAGTCAATGGGAGCCAGGGTCAGTAGGAGCTAGAAGAGTCACATGCGAATTTCCTATTTGGAACGCGCCGGCTAGTATGTTAGCTATGTCCATTTTTATACAGTTTATGAGAAAAACATAACCTTAGTTACATAACCTTAGTTTAAACCAAATTAAACCATTAAATACATTACCTCAGACAGTTTGAGCATCACCCACTCTTTGATTTTAGCTGCTTTCTCTTCCACTGTTTTGGCATCTTGGAGCCTGCTTTGTTTCTGTTCAGGACAATAACACAACATGTAAGTCAATCATGAGGTTTTCCTTTTTGTAACAAGATAATATACTGACATACTGATATTACAGTAATCACATATGTTCAGTAGCTTAGAGATGCATAGAACAAAAAACATTTGCAGATTTGATGTTTTAGCAGTCTTTTGGTCATCGGTAAATAGGTATTTATTTATTCTTTGCACTGCTTTTAGATTTTGTCCTGGATAGTTTTTGTATTGTCTTTATATTGTATTTTGTACTCTGTGTTTTTTGCGCTGCTTGGCCAGGGAGAAATGGAATGTCGATTCCCTGTATGTCGAACACATACAGCAATAAAGTTGACTTTGACTTTTATTTTGTTAATTTAAAGTAAAGCTGGTGATATAACATTAAAATAAAATAAAAAGTGAATGCCTTATGATCATAATAACTTGTGATCATAGACTGTGTGATAGGCGTGGACTAAGGGAGTCATCCACAGTCCAATGAGATTCATTTGGTCCTCTGATAATTTATGTTTTTAGGTTCTTTTTTCAGACCAAGAGTTTGTTTTCATACTTGACAGTTTTCGACTGCTCACTAGCGCTCTTTCTCAGAGTGGTCACGTGATGTTTTTGTGACCTGTCCAATCAGCTGATTTATACAGGTTTTCAGGTTTTCATCTGCTAATGAGCAGTCAAAACTGTCAGGTATGAAAACAAACTCTGAAAAAAGAACCTAATAACATAAGTCACCCTCAGTGCTCGGCTCCACTCAAATGAAGCTCACGAGGCTAGCAGTTATAGGTGCGGATTTGGAGCTGAGTCCCATATAGAAATAGGAATTTATTTATGGACAAAATAGCTAAATAAAAACACCACAATCATATAGAGTGGGTTAATATGAACATTTTAAGACCAAAATGACAAGGCTCCCTGCAGTAGTTACTTAGAGAGGGGTGGCAATTTATGTAAAGTCAATTGGACCAGAGTTGATGGAGCTGGAAGTGCCCACATGTTCGCTTCCTATTTGGAATGTGGCGGCTCGTGGGTTAGCTCTGTCCATTTATACATACAGTCTATGCTTGTGATATACAATTACAAGGGCTAAACAATGTCCTTGTATTGCTTACATTTCAACGGTCTTCAGAAAATGTTTGTTAAAGTATAAACTACAGATTTAGTAAGTTCCAGTATAACCATATATTCAAGTGCAATTAAATCCTGCAGCCCTAATTGCAACCCTGAGTAACCTGCATTCTTGGAGAATGACTACTTCAAGGCTTAGACTTAAACTAAACTTTTTCCTGGTTGGGTCATCACATTTGTGTCTATAACATCTGTCACACACATGTCTCCCTGTGTATAGCCTGTACCTGCTCCTCCAGCTGCTGCTCCAGATGTGAGATGGTGTCATTCTTCTCCTGCAGCGCGGCCTGGAGATCCTGACACTGTTCAAACAAACGCACCTCACTACTGCCCCCTGTTTGCCCCTCTGGAGAGCGCAGCTTCTCCTCCATCCACTGCACCTGCAAAACGATTATGGAAAGTAATCTAATAGTGTGATTTTTCAGATTGTGATTTGATTTCTGGTATTTAAATAGTAGGACTGTGTTCGGTGTCAACACTATTATTAACATTTGAGAGAAGACTGACTTATAAAAAAATATGAGAATCCCTTGAATTTCAACAAGATTTTTCTGTATTTTGTTATTTGCAGGGGACTTTCAGTCATAAATACAGCCTTTGATAATTGTTTTGATGACTTGTCACTTAAATTTAATAGTAATAGATTGTGAATATAGTGTCTTAAGGGCTGCACAAACAAAATATGCAATGTTAATTAATGTTAATAGTTTTACCTGTTGGTGAGCGACAAAAGCCCGTTTCTCTGCATCGATCACCTGAGCCTCCAACTGTTGAATCTGAAAACATTAAAACAATGAAATATTTTTAGATTAATATGCTTACATTATACACTAATATGCTTTTATACATTTAGGAAATCCACATCATTGCTTTTCATTTATAGCTGGGCATGGTTTTCCAACAAAAAAAGAGAACAACTATTAAAGAACGACCAATTGTTAGGTGATGAATGCTGTGAAATTAGTCAAAATTTCAATAACGGGAAAAGAACAGGAAACAACTGGTAAACAATTATTCAGCAGTTTGAGATAAGGGAAATGTTTCAGAACAACATGGACCACATTTGGGGTAATATGTGTTTTGTGCTTTGCCCAATGACACAATGGCAGTTTCAACCTCTAAATTAGCATTAACTGTAAAGAATTAAAATAGAAATCTGTGCGCTATCCACTTTGTCGTATTGAACAAACTCAACTGAATTGGTTCTTCTCAGGTGAAAGCATTGCTTGTTGTTGCATAATGATGAGGCGTTAGAACTATAAAAACACAGGCAGATCTTTGTTGAATTTTTCGCTGGTTAAAATGTGCACCTCAGGGTCACGCAGTTTTCACACTCTGGCTTCAGCCTCAGACCAGAGCTTTGAAAACACACAGCGAGCGACATTCCTGTTGAATTTCTCGGCTCAAAGCGGTGGAAGTGGTAGAGACGCAGGCTGGGTCTCTGAAGCGTCAGCAGCTTTTGAAGGGAGGTATGTGGGAATGTAGAGCCGCTCATGGAGACCACAGAGAGATGAGTTTACACCGACAGACTGGGTTAAAGAGCTGGACAAATGAGGCAGATCAGAGCCAGAGGGAACCCGTGTTTAGTGAAACTGGAGCGAGACAGTATTTGAGTAAGAAGAGGGCTTTACTGCACTGGAATTAAGGGAATTTAGTAAATAACAGCACATAAAGCGGTAGTATGTAATACTACCATATTTGAAAACTGTTAGAATTCAGTATTTGTGTCATGTATTAGGGTTCAGGTACACTGTATTGACCAGGTGCCCTCTTGCCAGGGCAATATGTCAGTCCAGATCTTGAGCTAGACTTGGTCAGAATTAATTTAGCAATAGGATTTTACTGCGTTGTTTATGCCAAGAAATAATTTTAGTTTACACTTGCACTTGTAATCGTACATCACATCAGAAATGAGATTAAACAGGAACTAAGCCGATAACTTTACCTGGGCTATTGAATGACTAAACCAGGACTAGAACAGGACCAAACCAGGACTAAACCATGTCTAAACTAGAACTAAACCAGGATCCAACCAGGGCCACACCAGGACCAGACCAGGACCAGACAAAGACAAGACAAAGACCAAACAAAACCAACCATGACTAAAACATTACTAAACCAGGACTAAACCAGGATCAAACCAGGACCAGACCAGGACCAAACTAGGGCTAAACCAGGACTAAACCAAGACCAGACCAAGACCAAACAAAGACCAAACCAGGTCTAAACCAGGATCAAATTAGGACTAGATCTAATCCAGACAAAGACAGGACTAAGCCAAGACCAAACCAGGACCAAACAAGGACCGGAACAGGACCTAACTAGGACCAAACCAAGACCAGACCAGGACCAAACCAGGACCAAGCCAGAACCAAACCAAGTCTAAATCAGGACCAAACCAAGACTAAACTAGGACCAAGTCAAGACCAAACCAGAACCAAACCAAGCCTAAACCAGGACTAAACCAGGAGCAAACCAGGACCAGAAAAGGACTAAACTAGGAACAGAACAGGAGCAGACCAGGAGCAGACCAGGACTAAACCAGGACCAAACGAGGACTAAACCAGGCCTAACCCAGCCTTGAATTAATTTTAAAGTAATAACACTTTAAAATGACAACCTATTTAGTTTAAAAAAGAACACATGAAACTATCAAAGATAAGACATAATGAATTTCTTTAAAGAACACACACATTTCTACATTTAAAATAACTTCATCTGAGGCATTGTGAAAGATTAAAAACACATCCATGTAACAGTATTAACAGGGTATGGTTAAATGCTCTGCTCTTGTGCGCAGCAGTGACAGTACTTTCAGCTGCTGTCTGCTTTCAGCTGCTGATCTCCACTTTTCCTCGTCTCTGGTCAAACTGAAACGGTCAGAGCTCCAAAAACACCACACCCAAACCGCTCACTGTTTCCACACAACCTGCTCTGGACCCACAGGCAAGACACTACGATTCACAAGTTAAATATACACCAACATACATGTACTAGTAGCAGTAGTAGCAGTACTGTAGTAGTGCATACCGCAGTACAAAACTACTAATACTAACAAATGTGAAGAAATGACTGAAATAATCTTTTGGGCAGAAAATGTATTTAAAATATGATTTCTGCTTTATAAGTTAATGTAATCAGACAGAAAAAATAATAACACAAAGAACAGACAACAATTAGAATAGAATAGAATAGAATAGAATAGAATAGAATAGAAGTCTTTATTGTCACTAGTGAGAAGTAGTGAGATGTCGTTTGGAGCAGCCAACAACAGATTCATAGACATAGTATATAAGAATAAAATAATAAAATAGATAAATAGATAAAAAATGGCTGGGAAAGGTTAAAAATATAGGTTCAATTTACAACTATGCATATAAAAAAACGTGTACATTTACTATTATTAAAGAAAGGTGTAAGTAAGCAGAGCTTTTTCTCAATTAAGAGTAGTGTTACTTCAAGCAAAATATTACTCAAGAAGAATTAAATTAAAGATTAAAGAGCTGAATTAACTAGAGCTGAACCATTTGTGGAAAACATCTAATTGCAGTTTTTCAGACAAGCATTTGAGATCGTTTTTAGGTTTGCAATTTATGTTTTAATAATACAGTAGGATTCTGTTCAAAGTGTCCGAAAATGACACTAGAAAGTACAATCCACTTGTGTTGTCACGATACGAAAATTACAAATCTGATTCCAATACTAAAGGATAGACTCCATACTCAATGCTGATACCACAACGATAATAAAAAAATACTTTAGAAACACTATATTTTTTATATTTTTGACAACTTTACTACCCAGCTCTAAGTACATGCCCAAAATTTATATCCTATACGACATATTAATACTGACTGTAGTAAACAGAAGTGTAATTTCTTGTATTTCCTGGTGGACTTGGCTCTCCGCACAGACAAGACTTTAAATAGATCCCAGATTTTACCACAAGCAAAAGAGCTCAGAGCATATATAGATGTGGCATTATAATTACAGGCTGGAGCAGTGAGCGGAGCAGGAGCAGGAGCAGGCTTCAACTGCATCTGCATCTGCATCTGGACTATTTAAAGACTAAGAGATAGACCAATAACGCAAGAGATGGACCAGGGCTGCAGCTCAGACACAAGTTTTTAGCCAAAGAAAGTAAAATGGGCGTGTGTCACTTCCTGAAGAACTCAAGTGAGAAGGTCCAATGACAGGTTAGATGGTGGTGTGGTTAGAAATAATTTTGACAGGACCTAACCAGGCCCAAACTAGGTCCAAATCAAGACCAAACCAAGCCTAAACCAGGACTAAACCAGGACTAAACCAGGAACAAACCAGGACCAGAAAAGGACCAAACCAGGAACAGAACAGGACCAAACCAGGACCAAACCAAGCCTAAACCAGGACTAAACCAGGAACAAACCAGGACCAGAAAAGGACCAAACCAGGAGCAGACCAGGACCAAACCAGGACCAAACCAAGCCTAAACCAGCACTAAACCAGGAACAAACCAGGACCAGAAAAGGACCAAACCAGGAGCAGACCAGGACCAAACCAGGACCAAACCAAGCCTAAACCAGGACTAAACCAGGAACAAACCAGGACCAGAAAAGGACCAAACCAGGAACAGAACAGGACCAAATCGGGACCAAACCAGGACTAGTAGACCAGGACCAAACCAGGGCCAAACCAGGACCAAACCAGGACCAAACCAGGACCAAACCAGGACTAAACCAGTAGTAGACCAGGACCAAACCAGGACCAAACCAGGAGTAGACAAGGACCAAACCAGGACCAAACCAGGAGTAGACAAGGACCAAACCAGGACCAAACCAGGACTAAACCAGTAGTAGACCAGGACCAAACCAGGATCAAACCAGGAGTAGACAAGGACCAAACCAGGACCAAACCAGGACCAAACCAGGATCAAACCAGGAGCAGACCAGGACCAAACCAGGATCAAACCAGGACTAAACCAGGAACAGACCGAGACCAAACCAGGACTAGTAGACCAGGACCAAACCAGGACCAAACCAGGACCAAACCAGGACTAAACCAGGAGTAGACCAGGACCAAACCAGGACCAAACCAGGACTAGTAGACCAGGACCAAACCAGGACCAAACCAGGACCAAACCAGGACCAAACCAGGACCAAACCAGGACTAAACCAGGACCAAACCAGGACTAAACCAGGAGTAGACCAGGACCAAACCAGGACCAAACAGGACTAAACCAGGACTAAACCAGGACCAAACCAGGACCAAACCAGGACCAAACCAGGACCAAACCAGGACTAAACCAGGAGTAGACCAAGACCAAACCAGGACCAAACCAGGATCAAATCAGGATCAAACCAGGAGCAGACCAGGACCAAACCAGGATCAAACCAGGACTAAACCAGGAACAGACTGGGACCAACCAGGACTAGTAGACCAGGACCAAACCAGGACCAAACCAGGACTAAACCAGGAGTAGACCAGGACCAAACCAGGACCAAACCAGGACCAAACCAGGACTAGTAGACCAGGACCAAATCAGGACCAAACCAGGACTAAACCAGGACCAAACCAGGACCAAACCAGGACCAAACCAGGACCAAACCAGGACTAAACCAGGACCAAACCAGGACTAAACCAGGAGTAGACCAGGGCCAAACCAGGACCAAACCAGGACTAAACCAGGACTAAACCAGGACCAAACCAGGACCAAACCAGGACCAAACCAGGACTAAACTAGGAGTAGACCAGGACCAAACCAGGACCAAACCAGGATCAAACCAGGAGTAGACAAGGACCAAACCAGGACCAAACCAGGACCAAACCAGGACCAAACCAGGATCAAACCAGGAGCAGACCAGGACCAAACCAGGATCAAACCAGGACCAAACCAGGAGCAGACCAGGACCAAACCAGGATCAAGCCAGGAGTAGACAAGGACCAAACCAGGACCAAACCAGGACCAAACCAGGACCAAACCAGGACCAAACCAGGATCAAACCAGGAGCAGACCAGGAGCAGACCAGGACTAGACCAGGAGCAGACCAGGACTAAACCAGGCCTAACCCAGCCTTGACATAATTTTAAAGTAATAACATTTTAAAGTTTAAAAACAACCTATTTTGCAGCTCAGACACAGGGGAGTTTTAAGCCAAAGAAAGTAAAATGGGCGTGTGTCACTTCCTGAAGAACTCAAGTGAGAAGGTCCAATGACAGGTTAGACGGTGGTGTGGTTAGAAATAATTTGGACCTTTGTAATCTTTGGGACCCATAAAGTGAAGTTGAAAGGAAGAAGACACATCTCTGAGTATAGTACAGAGCAGACAGATCAAAACATGATTACAAGGATACAGCAGTTATAATTTGGGATAAAATCTCAGAATAAATTACAAAAAAATTGAATTGGAGACATTTTTTCCAGGAATTTCAAGTGAATTTTATCTCTGTCACAAGACTACAAGAATGTGGTAATGTTACAAGGTTTGATCCTAGTTTGATCCAAGTGCTCTCCCTACTCTAGTTTTCCTGCCTGGCCAGCCAAAAAAAATTGCATTTCTCCAACACTTTACAATGACGTCCAGTCTGGGTCCAGTTTTATCTCTCCCTGAGTTCAGATGGACGTGATTGACAGATGGAAAAGCCAATCAGGAACACTCATTGTCTGTATGAAAACCAACATGGCTGTTATAAGAAAATATATCACAAGGGACTGACAAACATTTTGGATTTCTGCTGCATCCGTGAGTGAAGCACAAAATTCTGTTATTTTGTTCCGTCACGTCAATACAGGAAGTGCTCCACTGTGTTTTTAAACACATACACAACCATATACCTTCACTAGAATCATTTGGATAATCAGTCCTGAAATGTCCAATCTGCACTGAACTAAAGGTAATACATAGCTGTTAACTTGAACTACTGCTTCATAACACCACGCTGCAACTGAGCATTTTGAGCTTTGAATGTCGACAAATAATAAAGGATTACTCAAACGTGTGTGAATGATCCAAATGCAACTCCAGGAATGTTTCTGATGAGATAACATTCTGACATGATTTGAGTCAGATTTGAGTAATATAGGACCTGTAATCTGGGAGCTGCTCCACTGCTCCAGTCAGGTTATCCTACGATTTTTATTGTCCATCAGATGCTAGAGATCTCAACATACAGTATGTATACAATAATGACTTTAACAGAGTGGTGGCCCAACAACCAAAAGGTCAGTGATTTGATTCCATCTCTGATCAGTGCTTACTGTTGTTGTGGTCTTGGTCAAGAGAGACACTTTGCCCATCTCACCTATGCATGGATGTGTTACTGTATGACTGAGGGGTTGGTTGTGGTCAAGAAACTGATGGCACAAATTGGCAGACCCACTTTGTCAGTCAACGTCAGGGCAGCTGTAACTATAGCTTATCTGAGTGTGGATTGAATGAATGTAGTGTTGACACAACACATACACTTAAAAAAAATTTTTTTTACTTTTGATATCGCACTATAAACTCTGCAGCACTCAGCTCTTTATTCAGACCTAAAAGTTCAGGTCCATTCCTGGAATTCCTGGAGCAGCGTCTGTGTCCGTCCTCCCCCTGAACTTCGGAGCCCCCGCCCCCAGAGCTGCACCCCCCGCCACCTCACAAAGACCCTCTGTCTGTATACAGGATACAGGCTCCGAACGCAGGGCCCTCTGTCTGTATACAGGACACAGAGAATATTTCTAGAGAATAGATCAAAATGTATGTTTAGATGTTAACTAATGATACTGATCTGTTGTTTTTGATATCTTATAAGTTATATGTCATACCTGTACATTTACTGGTGGCACGGTGGCTGACTGGCGAACAATTTCGCTTCAAAGCAAGAAGGGTCATCTTGAGCCTTTCTGTGTGGAGTTTGCAGGTTTCTCCCTGCGTCTGGGTTGGTTTCCCTCGGGCTCTACAGTTTCTCCCATCAACCCAAAACCCAAAACATACACAATAGGTACAGTCCTCCAAGACTAGCAACAACATCAAGGAGATGGCCCGCTGTGTGCCCACTGCTGCTGAAGAAATGCCCCAATGAAGGATGGGTCAAATTTCGCTAACAGGTAATAAAGAGTACCTAAACCTTACATGAAAACTGTATTTGATATCCATTTTTGTGACTAATAGTGCTGGAACATAAATACATCACCCAGCCCATTTATATTGTTTGAAGAAAAATACCAAAATGTAGAAAAATACACCAATGGAAACATGAAGGAGTTTAGCACCAAAATAGGTTCCACTTTTACACCTGTGCAATAGCAGGCTTGATCTATTACCGCACTGTATATTGTTTTACTGTGATAATCTTTGAAAAATAGGCAGACAGTTACAAATGATCAAGATTTGGACACAGGCTTTAAATATACTTAAATAATTTGTCTGTGGTCAGGAGTTAACCTATTTGAGCATATGGTCCTTATAAAGCATTCTGTCTGCATTCCTGAATCACTCATTTATTGCTAGTTTGAGCAGATGGCCTGAGCTCACGTTGATAAAATAGTTGAGTAAATCTAATGCATATGGGCCCTCTGTTAAAGCTGGACGTGCCGGTCGCCAAAACAAGCGCTCCTCCCAAACAACTCCTGCAGAATCTCCATCAGTGCATGCTAAAATAAAACTATAATAATTTTAAATAAGTGGTATGAAAAATGGGCCATAGGAAAAGTGTTTGACCTTTGCTCCGGCTTCCTGTGCAACACACTCAGAGCTTATTAAAAACACAACGTCCTCCCAAGAGAATCACATCACATTTTTGTTTATTTTTCCTTTTTTAGACTACACATCTCTCGGGATTGTTCTGTAGATGTATGCTTTTGCGGCACTGGTTGCAATCTTCATTTCAAATATTTTTGTTGTTTTCCATTTGATCCCATTGGGAGTTTATGGAATATTGCAGTTTACAATTAATAACATTTTAAATCATTATTTACAAATGTTATAATTTAAGTTTAATAGTGGGGATGCAGCGATACTGATACCGATAGTGGTATTGAATATTGTCATTGATTCAGGAGGTTGGATCAGGTATTGGCTCATGATATCGGTTCTTGGTTGGGTCTTTTATTGGATGTAATAATGTTTCATATTGTTTGAATTTGTTTACATACAGAGATGTTCTTGCTGGACACGATTGGATACGATTTTGTAGTAAGTTAACCGTGCTTTGATGAAAATAAAATGCCTTTTTCATTCCTTTCCGTGGTATAAGTTTATATCAAGTATCAGCAGATACCAAAAGACAAATTATCAATATGAATATTGGAACTAAAACTTAGAGATTGGTGCATCTTTACACAAAAAGCCTTCTTTAAGTTACAATCAATATATTCAAGAATACTGTTTTTAATACTTCATCTGAGACAGTAACACACTGAAAATAACCACAACACCAATATCACACAGTTACATAGTTTGCCAAGGAAATACACATCAGTAAAAGTCAAGGTCAGGACAGTGGATAACCTAACACAATAAACAAATGGCTTCTTCTGTGCTCTGTGAGATACGAGGGGGATTTTGTGCTGACGTGTGGGACCTCTGCACTGGTTTAAAACAACAAACCCTGACTCAGTCCTAGTTTCAGAGGGAAGACTTTAACAGGGTGAGCTCACAGCATTGAGAGGTTAGCTCACGCCAGCTCAAAGGCCATTCAGGATCAAAACTTAAAGGGACACATGCCTTTTCATGTGCTATAGGGCATCAAAACACAAAAATACAGTAGCTGTTAACTTGAAACAGGACAACAAACCAATATACAATAATATGAATACAATAATATTTATGGACTCTTTATGCTTTTCACACATCTCAAAGTACTAAACAATAGCTGTATGCATTCTTTGTTCACTAAAACTTCTTCAACAAGCTACACCTGCCCAGCAACAACCTCTAAGACCTCCAACACCAACAGAACAATCAGACAAAGCACTCAAAGATGAAGTGTCTTGTATTAAAGGGCCGATATTAGGCTATCTTCTGATCTATACTCTAATGTTTCCTCATCAAAAACATATCTGGAGTTGAGTAATCATCGATGATCAGCTCTGCATTTTAATTGGCAGGTCTACAGCCAGTCCTCTGTCAGTAAAAGCATGTGGTTTGGATCACACTTCAAACTTTTGAGGAAGACATTTGAAATTTACAAGTGTGCAATAGTTATGTTCAGAAAATAAATATTTAAAAATTGTGTTCAATCGATATGAGAAAAAAATCTGAATAAAGTAGTCTTCAATTTACAAACATCTTAAGAAATAGGGTTTACAGTTTCCCTGTGAAATCACCTGAACTGCATTTGAACTCAGAGAATAAGTGAAAGGATTACAGCCATTCAACAAATCTCAGGACTTCACGCTGAGCTACTGCAGCCCACGAGGGCCTGGGTCAGAGGAACGAGAGGCAACACAAGAGAAAGAAACACATTCATAGTTTCAGATAAGATACAAGTTTGGATCATTTTGTGTTAAAAAGTGAACAGTACATTATGCATTTACCAAAGTAATGCTGTTTTACATAAACAATATTATAGTAGTTTTATAGATGTTCTTTTAAAAAACAAAAATGTCTGAATAAACTGTATGGAGGAGGACTGGAATAATTTTAAAGCTGTTATGAATATGCATGAATTGTATTTGTGTTAATGTTATAGTGTCATTTTATATTTTTAATGGACCCCAGGAAGACTAGAGACCACTTTGTGAAAGCTAATGGGGCTCCAAATATACAAATAAATAAATACATACATACATTTATTGGATATTTTATGCAATATATTAATTAGCACTTATCCTTGCACAGTCTTACACGTTGCATTGTGCGCTATGCCATTCCAAAACCTGCTTGTGGCTTTTATAGGGCAAAACTCCAAAATTAGCTACTTTTTTATTAATCAACCTGCCATAGCAATATAAAATTTTAGAGTTATGATTGTTGTGATGATCACGATTCAAAAAGGTCATACTACACTATTTTCTAATCTATGTTATAATATATCTGGATATATCTGGAGTTGTGTTTTGTTTCATTCATACATGTTTAAAACACACTGAATATTCAGGCTGAGTTCTCTCAAACAGAGAGAAGAGGAAAAACACTCTGTTCCACCTTGTGATGGCATGTGGTAAAAAAGGCCATGCTCCACTGTGTTTTTAAACTCCATACACCTTCACTAGAATGGATCATTTCAGCCAAACACAACATTAAACCTCACAAGAATCCATTTAATGCAATATAAGACCTTTAACCTTACCTTTTGGTGTATAGATTTTTGGTTTTAAAATTCTCACAGTTATTACAGTGAACCCTCGCTGTATCGCGGTTCACTCTTCGCGGCCTCGCTGTTTCGCGGATTTTTTTTTCCAATTTTTTTTTCCAATTTTTTTTTTCAATTTTTTTTATAGTGTAACTTTTTTTTACAGTGTAACATTCTGTCCTGCGCCCTGATTAGCTAAGAGACTAGACCAGGACTAAACCAGGTCTAAAGCAGGTCTAAACCAGGACTAAACCAGGTCTAAACCAGGACTAAACCAGGTCTAGACCAGGGATGGTCACGCAGGGTGGTAGGGACAGAGTCTCTGATGTCCTTCACGAGAGCGCCTGGGTGACAGGAGGTGTGGCCTTTGTTTACTTGCACGAGCCATGGAAGAGAGTGCGAGCCGGACCATGGAAGAGCCAAGAATCAACATGGACGGGCCTGGCCGCGCGGCGTCCGGGGGAGCCGCAGCGGGGAGAGCCGCATTCGAGGGAGCCCGCAGCGGGGGGAGGACACTCGCGCGCACAGAGCAGACAGTGGCTCTTCCCCGTCACGCCGAGAGGACGAACCCGAACCCGTCCTAGAGAGCTGTGGAGTATTGGCGACGCATTGATAGCGGTCTGATTTTGGAGCCGAGGTGAAATGCAACCAACTCTTGTGAGCGCAGGTTGGTCTTACCTGGTCTTGTGGTGAGGACTGGTGCTCAGAGGCGTCTGTTAGCGGTTTGGCACTGTTAGCAGTGGCTTGAGTCTTGCCCAAAATGATATCCAGGTCGCTTTCCACTCGACTTTCGCACATGGCATGGATATGTGGTACCAAAACAAACACACGTGTCCGCGCGCACGTGTCCGCGCGCACGTGTCCGCGCGCACGTGTCCGCGTGTCACGTGCCCCCCCCCCACTATTAATATATTTTAATGAAAATCTACAAAAGTTTGAGTGTTTAAACAAGAGAAAAATGTTAATACCAGTCTCAGAAAGGTGTATAATGTGTCTGGTGAAGCGTTTTCAGCCTTAAAACATGTAGAATAATTGTAAAATATAAAATTGTCCTACTTCGCGGATTTCACTTATTGCGGGCTATTTCTGGAACCTAACCCCCGCGATAAACGAGGGTTCACTGTATTTAGCAGTTCATAAATTATATTGTGACCCAAGTAATCATGTTTATCAATAAGCCAATTAATCTTGATATACCTAATCAAAATTTCCCTTAAATGTAAAAAATATTTCTTTTGCAGTATGAGATAAACTAAGTCCCAAAAAGTGCAGCAGTTTGTTTTGCGTCCGGTGGAGCTGACTGTGCCTCTGTAATTGACTGGAGCTGGGTCAGTCCCATGATGCATTGCGTGTGGAGCCCTGTGGTCAGACGGTGTTTACATTACGCTCTAATCAGGTTCCCCAGAGAGAGCTCAGATCTGGGCCAGTTTGGACCAGAGAACTGCAGCTGTGGGCCGGGACAGCCTCACTACAGACTACAGGCTCACGTGGAGGGAAAGTACGACATATTTATATATACTTTCATCATGTCGCCGTGTTTTTAAATGGGATACACTGGCACTGGCTGGTTTTACTGCTTTTTTAATACTTTTAAAAACTTTTCCACTCATTTTAAACTTTTTCTAACCATACATTGCATTCATATTCATATATATGGAAAATGTTATTGTAACCTGTGTTTTAGACGTGACTCTGTAGACCTCTTGGCCAGGTCACCTAAACTGGTTAACTAAAGCCACAGTACGTAACTTTTACCCAGAAACTATAACTCTTATTTAGCCTCCTCTGCTTGTCTCTGCTGTTCCTTGGACTATAGTATTCCATATGGCATAAAACACATCTCTCTCCACGGAGAATGTTCCAAATGGTTATAACTTTTTAATTTCATGGACTCATGCAGGTGATGTGCCGCCTACAGAAAGTTACATATTGCATCTTTAAAAGTCAATAAACACATGCATAAAAGTAAGAATTCAACATAACTTGCCATCAGTCAATTAGAGATGTCATTATTTATCAATTTTATCAATTTTACGATTACAGATGTATTAATCAAAGTTAATAATGTTTATGTTGCTGAATATGTTCATTTTTAATTATTATTATTATTATTATTATTATTATTATTATTATTATTATTATTATTATTATTAGCATTAGCATTAGCATTAATAATAATAATAATAATATCGAGATACTTGGTGCGGTCACACTTTCACAATCATCACATAAAACGATGATTAACTTTAAAGACAATATAGTACAAGATGTTTTTACCTTGTTAACATGTTTCGGCTGCAAACTGCAAGCCATCTCCTACTGTATTGTCTTTAAAAATAACCTAAGAAGTTAATGTATAAAAGAAGACAAAATTAATGTTATGTAATGTAATGTGTTTGGATTAAACTGAGACTAAATCCAGAACTAAACCGAGTCTAAGTCGGGACTAAACCAGGACAGGCATAAACACACTTTTAACTTCACTGTGTGCTTTGGGTTTCTAAATCGAGCAAGAAGAAAAAGTGGATAGTAGGCGGTAATTGGTGTAGTTTATATCTATGCTAGGTTTTCAGTGAAAAAAAAAAAAAGTAAACCAAAACTGGAAAAAAGGAATCAAGCCTGGTAGAAAGGAAACACAGTTATCAGTTGTAAAATACGACTTTCAACTGAACTTTGAGGTGACGATGCTGTAGACGACCGCAGCTGATTAGATAATAGATGATACATTCACACTATTGATCATAATGTGCATTAAATCTTGTCTTGAGGCAGACTGACCTTGTCTGCAGTGAGCTCTCGGATCTTGATGATCTGGACTCTGAACTTCATAAGCAGCGCCTCCAGGACCTCACACTTCTCCTTCCAGTCGTCTGGACTCATGGCCTCCTCTCCCTCAGCCATCTCGCCTCTGAAAAAAGTTCAGTTCAGCAGTATAAGGTGAAGTCTTCAGGAAATGGAGCTCATACTTACATTCATTGTCATTATCAGTGTTTCCTAAAAGCTAAGAAGGGACATTTTTATCATGATTGAGTCATTTCTAATCGTCAATGATCAGCTTGGGTCTTTTTATTTGAGAAGTTCAACGTCAATCTTCTGACAAAAGCATGTAATTTGGCGCAGAGCTCAGACTTTTTTTTGTGTTAAATTATATCAATTACATGTTTAACATTTTTAAGTTCAGGAAATTAATTATTTTTAAATAAAAAGGTTCAATATTGGGAATAAAATCATGATTAAAATCATTCTCCAACAGGCTCCTACAGCTGCGCTCAAACAGTGAGAGATACAGGACTACATTCATACTATAATACTCCCTACAACTGCACAACTCACCCTTATGTAACTGATAATACTCCTTACAACTGTATATAGCTGTGATTGGATATTTTATTTGATTATTTATTATTTATTTATTCCATTCTGTTTTGTACATATACACTTATTATTTTTTTAAATTTTTATAATTATGTCTCATTAGACACCAGTCTCTTGATATCTTTTTTTGCTATTCCATCTATGTTTTGCTACTCTCTGTTATTATATTTGATGTGTGAGCTACTGTACCCAAATAATTTCCCTTGTGGATCAATACAGTTTGTCTAAGTCTAAGCCTCTAAGTCTAATGATACATTAGACTTAGAAAATTGCCCGTCCCTAAAGCTGTTGCCTTTTCAATGTGTTGCCTGAGTGACCTGGTGAAATGTTGTTGTGTAACTCTAATCCATGTTGGTCAAACAAATATTCCATCAGAGAATCATTCACCTACAGCTACATTAACAGTCAAGAGAGAGCTGATGTCAATTGGTAAGGTTGAAATAAGTTTAAAAGCATGTTCCAGAGTCTATCAGGATGACCTTGTGCGAACTGCACTGACGTGGGAATGGTGATGGAAAATATGGTGTTATCCACGGACACAAGAGTTTGAGCTGATGAGGGATTTAAGTCACCAACCATCTGGTAATGGGGACAACCTGTGGTGAGCAATATGTGAAAAAACATACAAAAAACAGCGTCTAAGAGTCTCCTTCAAACTTTAAAGGTGCGCTTGTCTCCATACAGATGTTGTGCTTTGTCTAGTATGGCATTACATTTGTCTAGCTTACATCTACTCAATTACAAGTGTTTTAATTGCTGACAAAAATATATATTGAAAAACAAGCATTCTTTCTGTGAATGGTAAATCGGACTGGGAGTAACTTTTGCCTTGTTTTTCAACAGTCTACACCTGAAATGTTCCACTGTCACTGTGCGCATGATGTGACCACTGGGCGTTATATCTCTGCACTTCCAAAAGAAAATAAAATACAATTCCACTGCTCCAAAACATGACAAATTTTTCCAAGCATACATTTTGTAAACACACGATAGATTCAGATGGACCCAGCACGGCAGGCAGATGAGGGCTGATAGAAAAGCATTGGTCTTTCTTATGTTGTAATAACCTGTCATTAAGACCCGGGTGCGCTCACAAAAACACTCAAACATGTGCAGAGGCTGTCATAAAAGAGTTATTTCTGCTGCAGTCTGTGCTGTGGTAAACACTGCACAGAGCAATGAAAAAATCCCCCTCACTAAACAGCAGCAGCACAGATGTCAGGGGACAATACACAACAGGGCAAATACTACTTTTACTTGTCAAAATACACAGGTTAAACAGTCTTAAATAACTTATTTTATGAGTTGTAAACATTGGATTTGACTCTCAATTGACATACAGTAGGAAGTATACTTTGTTGGATATCCATAGGTTTTAGAATGATTTTAGGCTCACTCTCATAGAAATTAACAATTCAACACTAAAACATTATAGAAAAAAAGTTGTTTACCACACACTCACTTGACTTTCCTCTTATTTCTTTATTGGAATTAGAGCAAACAACGCGTTTCACTTCTACAGCATCATCAGATGTAATACTAAAATATTATAGCCAATATGAACATCCTCAATATGAAATATAAGCAGGTCTACTTAGAAATTAGACAGCTGTATTCCATAGTAGGCAAGTTAATATTAGTCAATAGTAGGCCTACACTGTGTTATATTGCATAATTGTGATGAATCAATAATAAAAACCCAGTTACTTATAATACAAATATTTTTTAACTTTAATTTATAGGTCAATCTTCTTGTTTTGCTGACTGTAAAAGTAGCTCACACACTGAAAAATGTTGGGTACCACTGGTTTATGTAGTTTTGATCCAGTATTTTCCAGCTCTCCTCTGTTCTGTGCTCCAGGCGTGACAGTATCATGATAAACGTGATGTGGTTGGTGAGCGCTCCTGAACCCTGACTGTGTTTCTTTCATTCAACCACTTCCTGTGAGTAAAGCCTCAGCTTTGACCTGAGCCCTGTGTGAAAGAAGAGGCCTCACCAAACAGTCACACATTATATACTGGGGAATAAACACTTTTTATTAACAAACGAGAAGTTAAGAGGGATGCTACAGACACATTTAGTAAATAAAATAGACTTTTTGGGTGAAGTCAATCTGTAAAAATGGCACACACCCCAAGGCACTTTTACACAAGGTAAAAAACATTTTTATTGCACGTTTATGTCTCAATTGGACTTTTTGATTACGTTGTGATCTGACTTGAATAAAAAACACTGGTTCACAGACTCTTAACAAATCTGAAATTTCAAATAGTGAAATTTCAGGAGTGAGTAGGACAGTAAAAATAAAATCTGTTTGGCAAAGGAGTGATTTAGTAGACAACTTTATGTCATCAAGCTGCGCCGCACGATGGTCGCACTGATCAGTTGCTCCGCGTCGACTCGCGCTTTGTAATCTTATTTTTATTTTATTTTCAATCACTTTCTTCACCTTTTGCACTCACACTGCACTTACACGCTATGTGTACGACCGCAGCACACTTTTGAAGTAACTTCGTCAGATACTATACTATATTATGTGCAATACGTGCAATGTGTGTATTATGTGCAATACGAAATCCACGTGCAATACTATATTACATTATGTGCAATACAAAATTCATTTGAGCAGTATTACCATCTGTGAAATACTCTACTTACACCTTATTTAATCCTACCTGTACCTTTGTATTTTAGTTTATTACATATGTTTTTATTATATTGTTTACTTTTTCCCTTGTATTTTTATTGCATGCTATTAGTACTTCTCGACTATCTTAGGGAGTTCTTCTGATCCTAAACATTTCATTGCATTGTTGATCTTGTGTTGATCCTGCATATGACAAATAAATAATCTTGAATCTTTATTATCAAGACCAACAACTACTATTCCTACCACTTCCATTACAACAGGCCTATCGCTACAATACATTTTTATAATAATATTAAATTGATAGTCTTCCTACCAACCACTGTACTCCTACTTTATGACAATGGAAAACTTGGCATACTTGTACCTTATTAATAGACTAATGAAACTGGCCCTTATGAAAATTATAAAGCTATAGGCCAATAAAGAGTTAAATGCAAACTCATTACACTAGTCAGTTTGGCAAGAGATCTTAAACTTGTAAAGGTATAAACTGGTTTTGTTCAGCTATAATAGTCAGCAGATTATGAACAACAAATGAATCAAACGAGCCTTTACTAAACCTGTTAATGCAGCACTGTTAACCCTGAATTAAGTATATTTTTGACAAAAAACTATCGCACTTCAGAGTTTACTTACCCTGAATCTTTTAAAGTAGAGAGTAGCCTATAAACGCAGCCTCACGTCATGTCGACTTTTCCATACGTACGCTTCTGTTTTTATTTCTGTCCCAAGTTTCCTAATTGTCGATGATCCAGCGCTGACTTTGTGCCTTTCCCAGCGGTTTTCAGAGCAGCTCCGAGGCAGAGCTGGAGGAGGCGTGCCTTCACCGAGAGAAGCCAATCAGAGGGCCTCAAGGCGGGTCTGAAAGTGATTGATGTCTAAAACAGCCAATCAGAAGACGGAGCGCTTTTTCACGACCCCTGGGGCTGCCTGCGAAACGTGTGTGGCAAAATGTTCAATACAAACTCTATGGGGCGAAGTAATCAATATTTTTTCTCATTTTACCAGTCATAACTCAATAGTTTTTTTTCAAGGATGTAGCTTCTGTGTAAGGTCATGAGTGCACTAAACAATGTACAGTATAGCAGTAAAAAAGTGTATTTCAGTTTTATTTTTTTGTGATTTTCTATTGGATATGGAGGTAAATGAACACCTTAGCGTTTACATTTTGTTAATTTTATTTTTATTCGTAGTGTTGTAACATGTCCTCTGTAATGGACTGTAAAGTGTTAAATCCAGGGGAAGATAACAACCTAACAAATGTTTTTTTGATGATCTCTGACAAGCTTCTGCAGTTGCCTCAAAAAGTTTTTAGACTCCATTTTTAATTCCTTATTTATGTATGTATGTATTTATTTATTTTTTAATCATAGTGCAGCCACAAACTAGAGTCTATCTCAAAACATTTAAAAGACAGACTGGTTAACTCAATGTCCTCTATAAAGGATACAAATGAATGGGCCGGGTCTCAGGAGGCTAGGCTAATTATAATGGATTTGTTAAAAAATACGCCTAAGGAAGATAATAAAATAGTAATAAGCCTATTTGACAAGTTGTGCTCTTTTGTAGGGCTATGCCACGACTACGACTGCTACACAGAGGTGGATAGAGTAGTCCAAAATTGCACAGTAACATTACTTCAAAGTAATATTACAAGTAGAAGTATTGGTACAAAAAAGTAAGACCAAAAAATGATTTGAGAAAAGTAAGTAAACTTAAAGAGTAACTGTTGGGATGTAACACAACATGATTTATAATTAAAACTTCATTTAATTGGAAGGACAAAACATTAAATCATGTAATCCCTATGGTGGTGGTAAGTTCTTACACAGCCACAAGAAGCGGTGCAGCAGGTGCAGTTTAAAGTACACAATAAGTGGCTGTTGGATTTTATTAAAGCTGAACTGTTTGTTGCTCTTATATCCACGGAGTCCATGCAGGGCTATAGCTAAGGAGCTATGGACATCTGAGATGCTACAGACTTTTTACACCAGATGTGGCAGCAAATGTGGATGAAGCTCTTTCAGAGGAAACACTGAGGGACTGGACCATTTGGTCACCACTTTGGTCACCACCTGAAACACCAGAGCGTTTCAGAAGAACGAGGCCTTTCCTGTTGTGTTCATCTGGTTCCCCCTGGACACTGCTGAGATGCTGCAGGATACAGAGGAGGGACACTTTCATTCTTCCACAGGATCTGCTGACCCTCCTGATCAGTCCTCCTGTTAACCTGCACTGAGACCTTTGACTGAGACACTTAAAGACAACTGAGACACGTGGTAGAAATGTTGCAGCAACAGCAACTGCAGCAATTTCCCTTTGGATTATTAACGTCTCTCTGTCCCTCTCTCGCTCTCTCTGTTTCTTTCTCCCTCTCTCCATTTCTCTCTCTCTCTTTGTCCCAGTTTCTCTCTCTGTCTCACTCTCTATTTGTCTCTTTCTCTCTGTGTGTCTCTCTCTCTGTCTGTCTCTGTCTTTCTCTCTCTGTCTGTCTCTCTCTGTCGCTCTCTCTCTCTTTCTGTCTCTCTGTGTGTCTCTGTCTCTCTGTCTGTCTGTCTGCCTCTCTCTCTCTCTCTCTGTTTCTCCCTTTCTGTCTCTCTTTCTTTCTCTCTGTCTCTCTGTCTCTCTCTGTCGCTCTCTCTTTCTTTCTGTCTCTGTCTCTCTGTCTCTCTCTCTGTCACTCTCTCTCTCTCTCTCTCTCTCTGTCTCTCTCTCTCTCTCCATCTCTCTCTCTCCATCTCTCTCTCTCTCTCTCTCTCTTTCTCTCTCTGTCTCTCTTTCTCTCTCTGTCTCTTTGTCCCAGTTTCTCTCTCTGTCTCTTTATCCCAGTTTCTCTCTCTCTGTCTCTCTCTCTCTCTGTCTCTCTCTCTCTTTCTACCCTGGGGACCATCATCCCTTCCCACCACCACCAACCTTCACAAACCTTCACAAACCTTCACACACACGCTACATTCATACTAGCAAGTAAATCAAATCAGATCAAGTAAAGCCAAATGTTTTTTTTGGCTAAACTTAACTCTATTTTACCTGAGAGGAAATTAAAAAAAAATCTCAGTACAGACTAGTAAAAGACTGTATTATATGTATTATATGATAAAGAATACTCGTGTCGTCCTCCTCTCCAGCAGGTGGCGCTGTGACCTGTTGGTGCCAGCGCCGCTCCGTAGAAACTCACAGCTGAGCGGAAACACATGCGGCTCAAAGTCCGGTGAGGGTTTTATTTTTATTGTGCACAAAATTGAGAATTATACAGCTTTTATTCATGCTTATTCAACGTGTTACATTGTCACCCCTTGTCTATCCTGTGCTTTTTAATTTTGCCCCAAAAAACAACAAAAACATGTCAAATTAGTTGCTGGCAGCTGAGCTAAGGATGCTAAACTCACTATCAAAGTTAAAGTTAATTTTGTGGTATGTTTTTATTTTTATTTTTTTAAAACCGAGTAATAAAATACACACAAACAGTCTTATCCAATCAGAAAAAAATGTTAGTAGCTCATTCATTAAGTTCATTGAGTGATATGCAATATTCTTTTACAAAAATTAGTTCATATTATAATGAAGTAGTTTGCCTAACCCAATGCCTGTTTATTTGGTTGTGACTTTTAAGGTGTTGGTCATGGTGGTAAAAAAGAAGACGCCCAAAGTTGAGGCGGTTGTGCTCGATGGAGACAAGCTTTCTAAATTAATAGGTAAGAACTAATTCAAAACTATTGCTACCTATTTATTCTATATCCAACTCTAACTCTACTGACTAAAATTCTGATTATGTTGTGAGTTATATTATTGTATTGTGTTTTAAAGCATCCTTGTCCATTGATGGAGGAGAAGAGGATGGGGTTCAAAATGTTGCCAAAACTCTTCAGTCCTGTCTGGAGGTGACAGACCCAGTGCAGCAAATCCAGCTGGTTAAAAAGGTAAAGTTACACTGAACTAGCAATTAGGCAATATTATAAACCCAAAATGTGAGTATATATTTATAGTATAGGGGTAAAAATGTCTTGTCTTGTGAATGTGTAAAATGTGTACCCCTTGGGCATATTGTAGTGGCCTTACAAAGCCTTACACTTTCACTCACACTACTTACAGTTTCATACACTACACATTACTTTCTTACTTGGCATATGGGTGAAATGTCTTGCCTAAGGACACAGTGACAGACATAGCTTGGTCTGAACAGGAACCTTCCCTCACTCAAATATATTTTTTTGTTCTTCATAAACAAGATATAACACATGAACTTTTTGCTGGTTATAATGTTAAAGGTGAAATATAATATTTGTTATGTTATAAGAAGGTGACAGTAGCTCAGTTGGTAGAGCATTTGTCCACTGATCTGAAGTTTGGTGGCTCGAATCCCACTCTCGACGTAAACATCATTGGTTGAGTGGTCAGATCCACTGACCCACGAGTTGGCAGGTGTGGTTCCAGCTCCCACTGATGCTGTCGTTATGTTCTGAGGCAAGACACTTAGGATCTGTGAACACTGGTGGTTGAGTGGCTCCTTGATGATATACTGTAGGTAAAAAAAGCATGATCAGAAGCATAATCCTTAGCAGTTTTACTCATGAAATGTGTTTTAGTAGGTCCTTTTACTTCTGATTGGGTAGAACTAATTGAAAATACACCCATGAAGTATGAAAACATGGTATAAACCTGTGCATATCTGTTTTGTCACAGGCAGGTGCACAGTTGGAGGCACTCACAGAGGAACAGCCTGATGGACCTCTGCTTGGAGCCTGTCTGCACACACTGGCTCTAGTTTACACTTCACTGCAGCCCAAGAACCCCTTAAGACGTGCAATCGCAAGGTACTGCTCCACTACTTCATGAATTCTGTAAAAATCTGCGTCTTAGTTTGTCACAGTTGATAAACAGACAGATGAATAATTGCTCCTATGTTGGTTTTCTTGTGTTTTGAGTTTTTACTCTCATAAATGAACAAGCACACATTTTTGTCCATGCCACACTTTAGTGTACATCTTCTGATTTGTTGATGGATAAAACACTTTCATTACTTCAGACAGTGCAAGGTCTGATTTAAAGTGCTTTACTCGATTAAGATTAAAATGTCCATGTTATGGTGGAAAAGTTGTTCAAGTCTTTAAGGTTATATTGTAGTCTTAAGATTGCAAATAACATAATTCATATTTTTGCTTGTCAGCGCCTTAGGTTCAGTCCCCGCCTGGTCAGTGGATCGTGCAGTAGGGTCTTTATCATCCTGCCTCTCTGACTGTCTGTCCAATCCTGCTTCAGACAAGTTCAGTCATAATGTAGATATCATTGTGGCGTGTCTCGATGGCTTCCAAATTGGTTAGTACAATTTCTTACACGTTTCCAGTTCATACTAAGGATTTTGATATGAACATTGACGTGATTTTGTATCTTTTAGGTGAAAAGTGTATTAACAAGATATTACCCGAAGGTGAGTCAAATTAGAATTTTGACTTTTATGATTACAATTTTGAGCTATACAGGTTAGGCTGCAAGATTAATTGCAGTCAAATTGAAATCGCAATTTGGCTGCAGTGTTTGACAAACAACAATATATCCCGTCTTATTCTGCAAAAACACTAACACTAGTTTCAATCTGTACAAGTTATGAAATGTGATTCTTGTATTAGTTTGTCAGTTCATATTTCAGTCTTTTTATCAATTATTTTTCTGATTTCCAATTTATCAACACATGTCCTGTTTACAGTGTTGCAGTTTCTTCATACTGGTCTGAGTAAATGCCTCCACAAAAACAGGTATTCAATTAAATTATACCCCAAAATGTATTCACTTACTAATTCATTTGTTTGTGTCTGTCTCCCCCTGCTGGTGTTGCAGTGATCTAGCAGGACGGCACATTGCTCAGGCTCAGCTCATGCACTCCTGTCTGTCTGCTGTGAAGACCTCCATGCTGGTGGTGCAGAGGTCCCAGGACACCATCAGTGCTTTGTTACAGAGAGTGAAGGAAAAGAGCCACTTTGAGGACACTTTGAGCAGCTTGTTAGAATGCTACACGCAAATTCTGACTGATGGTGAGACTGAAATTTAATGTTATGTAATTTGCACAGAATTTTAATTTTAGACAGTAAGGAGGTTTTCCAAGTTTATTTGATATCCAGAGAAAACATTATGGTAACTTTAGTTTAGGGACAACATATAAATTGGAAACTAAAGGTAAAATGCATAACAAATGCTTCATTACATATCTGTAAGTATTTTTAATTAGTAAAATTATTGTATTTTTGTACTCTGCTTTTATCATTTGTTTCCCCCCATTCAGAGTACTGTTCATTAGCATTATTACCAATAGATGCTTTTGTACATACAGTCTAATTTAACATTAATTTAACATTAAGGGTAAGTGTAAACCTATACACTAACTAATAGTGGAATAACCTAACTAACATACCAATTAAAAGTTATTTGTCTACTAATAAAAAATAAAAACTGTAACCAACATAATAATAATCATATGTGGATAAATCTGTGGAAATTGTAAATGGGATCAGAGATACAGTTTTTGTTTTGTCTGCAGATGAGTTTGTTCAGTCTGTCCAGAGCACTGCGGGGATGGCAGTGGTTCTGTTGATCAGGTCCGTCATGGGATCTGGAGATGAAGTTGCATCAGTGGTGAGTTAGATTCTCATTTTGTTATGACAATATATGACTTTTCTAATGCACAGTTTTTATACTTTAGGTCTACAGTTTATTGTGTGGTTCATCTGAGGGACTGGACTTCGCTCCTCAGTGGTTAGGACACAGATGTGAGGGCGTTTTGACGAGTGGGCGACCTCCTGGAGTCTCTCTGTACTTGTGTCATGGGGCTCTGGCCATGTTGAGCTGGAAGGGAGCTCTCCCCGGGCCACAGTGGGAACAATTACTACTGTTGGTTCCACAAACTCTGCTGGAGTTAGATGTCAGGTAAACCATAAATCAAGAGTAATTTGACAATTAATGTTATTCATTTGTATTTTGTCTTTGCCCTCTGCAGTGTGAAAGAGTCTAGCACAGCGATGGTGGTGGCTCGGGTCTTGACCCTCTGGAGTGGAGCAGCTCTGGACTGTCTTCAGGGAACACAGCCCTGTCCTGAGGCTCTGCAGAGTCTGAGAGGAGGATTTGAGCTGCAACAGCGCCTCCTAGAGCACATCTACTCTCACTGGGAGCACCCTCTGGATGGAGTGAGGCACCAAACCCGCTCTCTCTTTAAAAACTTGCTGGTCCTGCACCGGCTCACTGACCCGTCAGACTCTAAGCAGGACCCCAGGACTGACCCTTATATCACCTCCCTCACCCAGAGCCTCCTGGGGCTGGAGTGGCACATGAGGGGTAAGTACGGCTCGCTCAGCTGCCTGGTGGAGCTCTATGGAGCAGGATTCATCCTGGAAATGCAGCCCCAGCTCCCATCCTCTCTCCTGGGCCTCATGGGTGACCAGACACTGGCTCCTTATGCCAGTGACCTGCTGGAGCGGCTGTTTGTCAGCCACAAAGCTCAGCTGTGTGGTCAGGCTATAGACGGGCACACAGAGGACTGCATGCACCAGTGGCATGTGACCTGGGTCACCCCTCTGCTACAGGTGCTGTGCAGTGCCCGACTGGACCAAACCACCTACATCCTGGACTATTTCCTCCCCAAACTGCTCCGCTGCAGCCCCTCCAGTCTGTCCCACATGGTGCAAGCCTTACAGGACATGCCCGCAGGCAGCTCAGGTAAAGTCAGAAAACCATCCACCCAAAAAAAAAAAAGTTCATGTTAGTCCTTACCAAACAATCTTCCCACAGGTCCCACGGGCAGCAGGGGGGCTTTGGGGGCTCTCATGACCTGCCTGAGAGCAGCCAGAGCCCAGGGGGTCATCCCGTCCTCGGAGGAGGGTCTTTGGGGAGGACTGGTCCCTCTGTCTCTGCTCCGACAAGCTCTCGTACACAAACATGACCAAGTGAGTTTGTGAATGACCAAATGTCTTTTGTCTTCCACTTACTGTTAGTTCCACTTACTGATACTGTATGCACTTACATGTTTGCCCTGTCTGTTTTTAGGTGAGGATGGATGGGTTGGGTTTGGTCTGTGAGTCCCACCGCAGCACAGAGACCCTGACCTCACAGGAACTTGAGCTCATTCAATATTTTCTGCCCCCAAATCTGAACAGCCAAAACCCAGGTGTCAGGCAGCAGACTGTTAGCCTCTTCAAAAAGGTTTGGAAATCCAAACTGTATTGTACTCTCTTGTAACAATATTCTCACTGTTGCTCATTTTAACCAGCTGCTGTGTCGAGTGAAAGACAGTGCTCAATTTCTCCAAAAGAAAATTGGACAAGAAAAAAACCTGGAGCAGAAAGACCAAGACCAGGAAACACTACAATCTTATAAGGTCTGACCAATTTAAATCTTTACTGTGTAACTTCTGGGGGAGGGCCTGCAAGTTCCTTCTGTCCATGGATATGTATTTGTTTGCCTCTAATGTTCCATAGTACGACATTAAACGTATATCACCATGAAGTCAATTAAGAATGCTTGCTTTTCAAGGCATTTATGGGTGATAAAAACAATTGTAGTGAAATGAATACTAGATAGACACATTTTAAAGCAGGTGGCTGAACCCTCACCAAAAATATAGTCATAGCCACTTGTTGTTATTTTCCATTATGTTACATGTTGTTATTTTCTATATATTATTCTTTTTTTTCTTGTTGTAGGAGTTTCTGCGCTGGATGTGTGTGGTGCTTCTTGACATGTTGCTGCCTGGAGCGTCGTTCTCTAAATGCATTATGTCCCTTCATCTGCTCTGTCTGATCGGACAGATTTTCACCTTCAGCTCTGGTACAGTATGCTCATTGTATACCAGTGTTAATACAAATACTGAAAAAATATAAACGGTCAAATACTTAAAATAAAACTATCTGTAAATTGTTCTTCATCTATAAACTACGGTAACTCACTAAAGGTAGTTTTGTTGCCTCACCCCCAGAACAGATAATTTAATAATCTATATGTGTAGAATCCCTCAGTCGTCCAGGTAGAATCCACGGCAAAAGAAGAAATTCAATTTGTCAACTGGACAAAAGTTTATTTGTCGAAATAAACTTTTGTCCAGTTGACAAACTGAATTTCTCCTTTTGCCTTAATCATCTATCCATAGAAGTATGAGCAATGATTGCCATAACTGTGCATTATTCAGTATTGTGTTTTTGTATTGTATTTCTGTGTTACTGTTTTCAATTGTCTCCCTAGATCCTGACGTCTTTGCTCTGGGTGAGGTGGTGACTTCAGATCATGCTCAGCATGTCCTCTACTGCATCGCCAGTAACTTTCTTGAAGTCAAACAACTGGCCTCAACATTACTGCATCAACTCCCCCCTTTGACAGTGGGCCTGAAGGTGAAAATTTTCATTCAAATTTCAATAAGTGAATGCATACATTTAATAATAATAATAATAATAATAATAATAATAATAATAATAATACATTTTATTTATATAGCGCTTTTCATGACACTCAAAGACGCTTCACAGAGCAATACAATAAAATAAGTCCATAAAACAGTCAAAAATAAAACAAAATGAATTAAAATAGCAAATAATTTAAACATTAAAAGCAGCTTTAAACAGATGGGTCTTGAGGTTTTTTTTGAAGATGGTGAGGTCTGTGCAGTCTCGGAGGTGTTGAGGTAGAGTGTTCCAGAGGGTGGGGGCAGCAATAGAAAAAAAAAATATATATATATAATGAAAATACAATATAACCATTATTGTTCTCAATGCACTGCAGTTTTAGTCATAATATTATGTATAGTCATAGCCTACAGCCCGTCTTTGAATAGTCCCATTTATTAGATATAATATAGGCTTAAAAAACTAGACCCATAAACATATATTTTATTTTTTACGAAAAGGGACCAGATCGATGAGTGGAACTGATAATGCAATTGTTAAGATCTTATTAATTTCCATCCCTATTTTTATGTCATTTTCAATATTTTCAGTGATTAAAAACATGCTTTTATATACTTTGATCAGCCCTTTGGTGCCCTCTGGTGATAAAAGTGTATATCACACAACATTTTCACTGACGTTAAAATGATTTTTAGATGAATAATTAAATAAAGAATACATTAAATAAAAATGCATAAAAAAAGCCTTTTGCATATTATTGTCCTATTGGTTTGTCAGACTGCAGATCGGATGGCAGAGGTCCTTCAGGCTGCTCTGGACCTCAGCACCAGCACTAAGCCCTTTGACAGTGTAACAGCCGCTCACCTCCTGAACCTTCTGATCCATGAGCCAGACCTGACCCAGGCTCTGAAGCTCTGTGCCCAGGGACAGGCCCCCGAGTTTCAGCCTCCTCCAGCCCCACCTCCAGATGCCTCCCTTCAACTTAAATTAGAGATCAACACTTTGTCAGGTATTATTATTAAGAATTTTTTTTATACTATTTTAAATAGTAGAAAAAAATATTTTACTACATTTTAAATGGGTTTTTAGGTGCAGTTACAATAGTAGCAGTGGTACTTTTTAGTTGCTTATTACTAGCAGTAAAACTAGGAGGAAATTGTTGGATTTAGTTCTGCTTACAAAAGAAAAAGAAAATCAGATCAGCTCATCAGAAAAGTTACATAGTGTACTTTTTAACCTTTTATTTATTTATTTTTTAAAACTTTATTTAGGTTTATTCTCTTCTTGTGCTTCACAGTGGTCCGGTTCTTACTCCATTGTCTTCAGTCGGACGTGATCAGAGCCGAGTCGTCTCTTCTTCAGGCGGCGGCTTCATTTCCTCTGTACGGACGCTGCCACTGTATCACAGCCGTGCTCCAGCAGCTAAACCCTGAGTAAGGACGAAAATATTAAATGTATGCACTGAATTTAAATGGCACCTTTCCAGTTACAGTGGTTGGTACCGGTAGTTATTTTGAAATGGTATTACTAACTAGAAGTGAAAGAAGACTTTGGTGTATAATTAGTAAAAATCGTTATGGTAATTCTTAAATACTGAGGAACTGCTGCGACAAATATTTTACACACTAAAAGCATACATTTTTTTGTATTATTAAATTGGATCTTTTTAGGAGTCTAACTGAGGCTGAGCAGTGGCGAGCCCTTGTTTCAGAGCTGATCACCATTTGCTACAGAACGTCTGATGTGGTCGCTCCAGTCGTACAGAGCTCCTCCCCTGAAGGACTTATCCCCATGGACACTGACTCTGGTAATAATAATACATTTTATTTATAAAGCAATTTACATTTGTTCAACAAAACTTAAAAATGTGTGTAGAAGCTTCAGCCGGTCTGCAGAAAATCCTTCAGGAGATTCAACCTCGAGATACCAATGACTTCTTTACCAGTGCCAGAGAATTGGAGCCAGAGCAAACTGAGGAGCAAGCAAACAATACCCACAATGCTTCACTGGACACAGGTCTGAAATGTACTCTTACACCAAATTCATTAGGTATGATGTGACTAATTACTAACAAACATTCTGGCAATAGAAAGGCTATAGAAATATGCTAAAATGTGTCCTTAACTGTATTCAAACAAATAATTATTATTGTAGTTCATGCAGTCTTCAGATGGGGGCAATGTTTGACTTTGTTACATTTCCTTTTTCTTTACTGTATATTTTGTTATAAAATTGCCATTCGGGCAGTTTGGTGTCTATATAATTATCCCTGGGAATAATATTTGTTTTATAGTTGGTAAAATATTGATTATGTTGATTAGAAAACTTACAGCACAAAAATAATGACTTTAAAGCTGCATTAAGTCAGAGGTGGAGGGCCATTTTATTGCTTTGTTTGGATTGTTACACAGTATGGGCTTAAACATGTCCATACAGAGGAAAGTGATGATTTTATACCAAAAGTTTATATGCATATTAGTTTAGTTTATTACATACATGCATATAGTTTATTTACATATTTAAAAGCGCATTACATAACTTGTCATTAACTCTTAATGACAAGTTATGTAATACGCTTTTAAATATGTTATGTTTGAATAGGCTGTTTCTTTGGGTATAAACTTCTTTTGGTATAAAATCATCACTTTCCGCTGTATAATCTGTTTCTTTGATTGCGTTAGGAGGAGAAGGCTACCGTGTGACCGCTCAGATGGTGCTGGTGTGTTGTTGGCGCAGTATGAAGGAGGTGTCCATGTTGTTGGGGCAGCTGTGCCAGAGTCTGCCCCTGGACTTCACCAACCCAGATGGAGAGCATCACCAAGGGCTCATCACAGAGGAACAGGTGGGAGGACAGAATATGAAATACACACAGAATTGGAGTACTTCATAATCAACATTCTACACAGCAGGGAAATGGAAAAGCGGAAGATGATGGATGGATGAATGGAATATATACTGATATACTGGATACCTCATGAAACAGATTATTTTAATTATTTTTAGCCTTGAGAGAGAATTTATGTGAATGTTCAAACCTTAAATTAGAATGTATATGGGTCATTGCAGAATTGGAAGACATTTGGGCTTTAAAATTCTTGAAAAATAAACCTTTACTTTTCTGATTTTCTGCTACATATTCATCAATAATAGGTAAACTATCAACTGCTTGATTAGCTCAGCTTACGGATCAATTTTTATTACATAATTTATTTGGCGGAGTAACCCTGTTACTTTAATCACAGTAACAGGGTTGCAGGTAACAGGGTTGCAAATCTGCACTAATGTTCGCTTTATCTCAGGAGAAGAAGCTGTTTAGCTGTTACTGCTAATCAAGAGGAAAAACTTATTTATGCAAATAAGTAAAGGGAAAAAAAAGGTCTTATTCTGATCATTTGCATAACAGGGTTGCATGAGGTAGAGTGAGACATTCAATCAAGACTAACTATGCTATAAAAATATGAAAAATAGAAGAGAAGACTGTTGATAATGTCAAGTCCAGGGGATCATGTGCTTCTGCTTTCTTCTTCTTCTACCAGGATAAAAATGTTCTGGTAACAGGGTTGCGTGCATGTTGTGGGACACATGTTCCATGAATAATAATAATTATTTGAAATATTATGTCTATTAAAACAAATGTTCCCACAGTTACAAGAGATGGCAATGAAACAAATAATACAAAAAAAAAAAGACATTTAAATAGAATTTTAGCTGTTTTATTTGAGATTCAATTTGGTCATTAGAGGGGTGGGACAAGAGGAAAATTGCATTTTGGGGGATACTCCAGACTTATTTGGTATTTTAAAAACTATTTTCAAGTATTTTTTTTCTCCTAGTTTTTTTTAGGGGCAAGTAAATTCACTCAGAAACTGTATGTTTTAGTATTTTGTATGTGGATTATTTAATATTTGATGGGTGGGACGTAAAATGTCCTCCAATTCTGGAATGACCCATATAATATTGCTATGACAAAATAAAATCATCTAATTAATTACAGGATTTGTAATTAATTAATCTAATTAATCACATTTTAATCTCGTGAGAGAGAGGCAACCTACTTTGCGATTGAGCTTGTCAGTTTTTCTGTGGTCGCTTTGCTCATTCGTTTCCCAAATTCTGCGAGTGTGGTTTGGTGATTTGTTGGTTTGGTGGTTTGGTGAAGTGCGCTCACGCTCGCTCTATCACCAGTAACAATGGAACTTGTCCGGACGTGTTTATCGTTCAAATGATCCGTCAGGCTGGAGCAGCTTCGGTGATCGGAAAATCCTTTTTGACAAAAGCTCCAAATCCAAAAAAAAGTGTTAATTTTTATGACGCATTAATTTGCAGTGTAATTAATTACTCTAATCAAAGCGTTAAACTGACAGCCCTAATTATTACGTGAAATAGAGCTACATATTTCTGGATTCAGTTCATTTATTCATTGTCGTTCAGTTGGTTGCTAAGTTGTACAGATTTCTCCTTGCATATTGGCTTCAACAATCTTTTGGGTGTGTGTGTTTTTCTGTTTCAGTAATAGGCCTATATATTAGTCGTAACTTCTCATTAGATTGCATTGTGTACTTGTAGCTTTCCAAACATTCAAACTAAGGCATTTTACACTGTGTTATAAATATGCTGTATAATTGAATCTGTGAGAGCCCATTGTTTTCCTGGTTGTGCGTAAATTCCTGGTACACGTGTGCGTCTGTCTGTGTGTGACACCACGCTGGGAGCCTCTTCAATTAGCATCCGCCCTCGTTAGCTTCGTTAGCTCGGGCGCTTTCATTTGGGGCCGAGCCTGCTGGTTTAACGGCCCGCCACCCCTCCCCGCTCCACTGCATTCTTTCCAAATTACTTCCACCGGCTTCGAACTACTTCAGCAGAAAAGGAAAAAAAAAAAAAAGTCAAACAACACAAGCTGTCTGTAGACAAACTCGCACAGGAACAGTTGTCTGAGTGGTTCAACATGTTAACGTTGGTAATAACAGGGTCCCAGACAGACTGTGCTTGTGTCCGCAGGGGGGTCCGCGCCCTCTGTTTACTCCTCCGAAAAGTAGGAAGTGCTCTGAGCTGCTGAATGGGTGTTTTTCTCATGGTGGGCCTCATTCAGTTACTGCACGTTCATTCATTCATTTGTTTTTGCTTCATGAGATTATAGACTGTGCTACAGTGGTTTAACTGCAGGAGCTGTTGTTTGCAGGACACGTGGGGGGAAACTGATTCTGCATTTCAACGTTTTACCAAAATAATAATAATAATACATTTTATTTATAATGCACTTTACATTTGACCTCAAATCTCAAAGTGCTACACTTGCAACAATAAAAGAACATTAAAAACATCATAAAACGTAAAAGAACATAAAAAGAACAATTAAAAACATCATAAAATATTGTAAGCTTTTCTAAAAAGGTGAGTTTTGAGTCCTTTTTTAAAAGCTTCCACCGTCCACCGGTGGTCAGGTAGGGCGTTCCACAGACGGGCAGCGGCGGCTTCAAAGGCTCGGTCCCTCATGGTCTTGAGCCGTGTCCTGGGCGGGAGCAGACGGTGCTGTTGGCCTGACCGGGTCCTGGCTGAGGTGTGCAGTGTGAGCAGGTCTGTGAGGTGGGTGGGGGCATCACCGTGGAGACAGTGGTGGGTGTGCAGGAGGATTTTGTATTCTATACGGAGGTGCACGGGGAGCCAGTGGAGGGTGTGGAGGATGGGGGTGATGTGCTCATGTTTCCGCACCCTCAAAACATTGAACCTGGTTGAGTGTTGATTTGTATTAATACCAGAAAGAATATGACATAATGGTTTTCAATGTAACAGTATACAAATTCAATATACCTTGTGAAAGAATATTTTGGCTTATTTGGCTCCTGCCTTTTGGTGTCTTACCAAAAAATAGGAGCCAAATAAGCCAAAATATTATGCTGATAGTTAAAGAACATGCTCATAGGTCCAATATAAAACCATTTATACACAAGCATTTAAACAAAAAAGAGTTTAATCATATCAAAAATACATTTAAACAATAAAAACATACAATAGAATCAGTGTTAAATGTTAAAGTTTGCATAATTGCCTGGGGTGGTTTTCCATCTCGTATCTGGAGGTTGGACCATTGACGGATGGATCAAAGGGATCCCTCTAGCCTTGTTTAGAAGACACTAAAAGCTTATTGATATAATAGAGTCTTTATTGTCTATACTGAGTTAGAAATTCATCTTTGGCTCATCAGCACATAAAAATGTCACAAAGTCAACATAAAACGTATGATTAAACCTAGTAGTAAAATGTAATACATAACAGATGAACTAACTGACAGACAAAAACTTCTGATATTTCTCAAATTTTGACTTAATTTGGTGAGATAATACCTGTTGTAAAATATATATAGTTCGAACCAATTGATGCAATTTGTGAAAAAAGTTGACAAATCTGAATTAGAGAGTTCTGAACACATTGATGCCACCACACTAGGGAAAATTCTATCCAAAAGTAAAACAATTTGCATGCAAGAAACACATGATACTTTAAACATTACTTCAACAAAATAAAGGATTTCTTGTATTTATATTGGCCAAATAATAATCTCTGTGTACATTAGAGAAGCTTTGGCCCAGTGTGCCACATAGGTAAGTTTCCCTAATGATCTTAACTATGTTTTAGTAAAATGAGTAGTCTAACCTGTTGTAGGGGCTTTAGTTTCTTTAATCCTGCTCAATTAAACAAATATAGGCTACATTTATGGCTGCATGTATCCAGATCGATGACTTCCTTGCCTTTTTTGAGTGGATGTTTTGTATTTGGATGTTTTCAAGGGCCCTGATCCTCTGTGATTTAGTGAAACAAGCTCTGACAACAATTGCGGTTCTGTTTGTGCCACACACTCGACTAAATAAATCTTTTATATGCAGCCAAACTCAAAGCTTTGTGGATAGCACTTTACGTCACTGTGCTTTGTCATTAAAGCGATGGATTTCCTTTGAAAAATCCACATAGTTTTCTTCTTAGTCACTTGTTTGTTATTTCTTAATGAACATAGTTTCCCAGAATGCTTTTATGAACAAAACCTCAATACTTTATAGAGTGTCTAAATCCCCCAAAATGAATGAAAATGAAAGGATAGATTGGATAATGTCAGTTTTTTAAAGTTCTTTTGAGGATTCAATGGACTTTATTGGGAAGACCAGCAACCCAATAGTTACGAGTTCTGCTTTATTTAATATGTATTTAATGTTGTGTTTTATTGGTTGTTAAGCCCACTTGTGCCTGTTGTTGCTTTGTATCGTTGGGTTGTCACCCATTTTCAACAATAAAAGTAAAAGGAAAATCTTGAAAAGAATAGCGTGGCTCTATCAGATTTGCCGTTTTGAACTGAAGGCCCCACAAACAAAACCAAACAGATTTTTAGAGTAAGAATGAAAATAAGTCTTACTGGATGCTGGCTTACTGCTTTAGCTGAGATATAATTTACCGGTAAATAGATTTGGATGAATTTAAAAACAATTACTTTTATATCCAGGCTGAAGATTCCAATGTAGGAAAGCTCAGCTGGACTGTAGCAGTGATCCAAATGACCCGTGTAGTGACTGTACTTTCCATTGTCCAAAGAAAGATCTAAACAGTAACCACACATAAAACTATAGTATCTGTAACTCATCATGTTTTGGTTTATTCACTAATCACTGAACCATAAATGTAATATGAAATGACATTTATCCCATCTGCATTCTGTCACAACTGTTCTGATTCATCTTACAATAATATTTGAACAATTCACATCGACTGTAAGTGGAATGGACTACGTTTTTGGAAAATTCATATGGACCAAGTCATTTTGCCCGACCGCACTGTTGACATACACTGTACCTCTCTTTCCAAAATCTAGTGACCTCAGCACCTCCAATGTCCTGTACTTTGTCCTTGTCAGTCTGTTATGTTTTCGATGCCATTTCCTTCTATTGAAATGTCAATAGTATTTTCAATTTGAGTTGGAAAATATGCAAAAAAAAATAATTTATATATATTTTATTTATAAGAAATACAAATAATTTCCTGGACATGAAAAATGCAGACTTTTAAACCCTGGTGTTTAAAATAAAGTCAAAATTTCCTACAAACCACATGTTTTTACTGACCGAGGATTGGCTGCAGACCTCTCGATTTAAAAAGACCGAAGCGCGTCATTGACAACCAGAATCGATCAATCTCATCGCAATTAAAAATCCATTAATTGCACAGCTCTATTTAAAGCCAACGTATGTAACCTAACTGACTATAAAAAAGTATGTTTTTTTTCATTTTGGATGTGTTTATTGCACTGAAAAGCATCCCTACTCTGAGCCGGCCTGCTTCTCCACAAACCTGACTCTTATTTGACCTGGATGACTGCCTCTTTCTGCTTGTTTCCACAGAAATGTTGTTCCTTTGGCTGTAATATTCCACAGCATGGTATAAAACATATCTATGGTGAATGCTCCAAAGTAATATTTGAACTTTGAGCTGTGCAGGTGATGTGGCACCTTCAGAAAGTTACATACTATAACTTTAGTTCTGCTTTTGAAGTCTTCTTAAACATATAGATCGAACTTCGGCTATTTTTATGTGAAGGAATGATTGAGTGGTGCGCTGACATACTGACAAGCTGTTATGATTTTAGTGGAGGTGGGAGATGGACCACCGAAGTTGAATTTTGACAGTTCCCCTGTTTATTTTAGCATGACACATTTTAACTTAAGTTTGGCCACTACTGAAAAGAGAACAGTTTGGTTTTAGCAGCTTTGTGGGTTATACAGACACACACATCCACATCACAGGATCATTTCATTCAGACAAAAGCAGCAAAGAAAGATGTACCAGTGTTTATACGGTTAGTATGTTTTAGCCTTGGGACAGGAACACAGGCAGGTTTGAACTACTGTCAAATCAATTTCTCAGTTTTACATTTATGTCTGTATCTTTAGATTAGAAAAATATCCCAATTAACAATCATGTTACAATAGCAATTAATATACAAGTCAATACTTTATTTAGTGATTATGAGGACCTCAGGGCTGCAGAGAACGTTCATGTTTTTAAGAGTGGGCTCAAGACTCACCTGTTTAGCTTGGCCTTTGACTGACTTCGGTCGTCTGTTTGCTTGTCTTTTATTTGTTCTTTTGTTTGTTGTTGCTGTTCCTGTTGTTGCTGCTGCTGTTGTTGCTGTTCCTGTTGTTGCTGTTCCTGTTGTTCCTGTTGTTGTTTTGTTGTTGCTGCTGTTGTTGTTGCTTTTGTTGTAGCTGTTGCTTTCGTTGCTTTTGTTGTTGTTGTTGTTGTTGTTGTTGTTCCTGTTATTGCTGTTATTGTTTTGTTGTCGCTGTGGTTCTGTTGTTGTTGCTGTTCCTGTTGTTGCTGTTGTTGCTTTTGTTGTTGTTGCTGTTGTTGTTGCTGTTGATGTTGGTGTTGCTGTTGTTGCTGCTGCTGCTGTTGTTGCTGTTGTTTCTGCCGTTGTTGCTGCTGTTGTTGCTGCTGTTGTTACTGTTGCTGTTGCTGCTGTTGTTCCTGTTGCTGTTGTTGCTATTGCCGTTGTTGCTGCTGCTGTTGCTGCTGCTGTTCCTGTTGCTGCTGTTGCTCCTGTTGTTGCTGTTGTTGTTGCTGCTGCTGCTGTTGTTGTTGCTGCTGCTGCTGCTGTTGTTGTTGCTGTTGTTTCTGTCATTGTTGCTGCTGTTGTTGCTGCTGCTGCTGTTGTTGTTGCTGGTGTTCCTGTTGTCGTTGTTGTTGCTGCTGTTCCTGTTGCTGCTGATGTTGTTGTTGCTGCTGTTGTTCTTGCTGCTGTTGTTGTTGCTGTTGTTCTGTCGTCGTTGCCGTTGTTGCTGCTGCTGCTGCTGTTGCTGCTGCTGCTGTTGCTGCTGTTGTTGCTGCTGTTCCTGTTATGTGTATGTATATGTGTATATGTATGTATATGTATGTGTATATGTATGTATATGTATGTGTGTATGTATGTATGTATATGTGTGTATATATGTATGTGTATGTATATGTATATGTATATATATATGTATGTGTGTATGTATGTGTGTATGTATGTATGTGTATGTATGTATATATATATGTATATATATATATATATGTGTGTGTGTATATGTGTGTATGTATGTATGTATGTGTATGTATGTGTGTGTATATGTGTATATGTATGTATGTACTGTATGTATGTATGTGTATATGTATGTATATATATATATATATATATATATATATTTTTATTTTATTTTATTTATTTTTTTTTTTTTTTCTCCCTGGCGGCACGGTGGCTGAGTGGCTAGCACTCATGCTTCACAGCAAGAAGGTTCGGGTTGCCCGGGCCTTTCTGTGTGGAGACTGCATGTTCTCCCCGTGTTCGGGTGGGTTTCCTCCGGGTACTCCGGTTTCCCCCACCAACCTAAACATGCGCCATAGGTAAAATCCTCCAGCTTAGGGCCTGACCAAAGCATAAATAACAAAACAAAATCATGGGGATGGTCCCCGGGTCAAATATAGAAACAACTTCTCCTGTGCGAGATCAATAAAGGTCAATCTTCTAATCCTTGACCACTGTAAGGCGCTTTGTGCTACAATTTTGTATGAAAAGCGCCTTATAAATGTTTGATTGATTGATTGATTGATTGAATAATAATAATAATAATAATAATAGGAAAAAGTAGGGTTGTAAAAAAACAAAAGTGGTACAAATTGATAATAAATTTAGTATTGGAACAGATACATTTTAACAAATGCTGAAAAATATGACAAAATTTGACTTTTCTAAAATAGTTTTAGAATGATTTTGACTTATGCTTGACTTATACTTTGCTTTTTTTCCCCATTATTTTTTTGTCTATTTTTAAACTTCTATTAGGTCTTGTGGAGTGTATTTACACTGTATATTTTCATGTCCCATTCAGTCTGTGTGTTCTTGTTGTCCTAACCACATAATAACTCTTTACTGCCCCTCAGAGAACAACAGCCCTCCTCATCACAGCTGTCTGGTTCAGTCATGGGACCTACGGTGGCCTATGTGGGTCACTGTCATTGCCCCTCCTCTCTCACTTATGTCATTAAACTGAGGAAACTTCTTTGTCTACACATGGAAGTTTTTTTTTCTGAGAAACGGGCACAGTACAAACAGGAAGTTGGCGTCTAAAAAAAGTCCCCCCCCCCAGAGACCTGCATAGGAAATGGGCTGGGTCCCTTTAAACATTACAGACGAGGACCTTCTGAAAGAACTTTAAATAGTCTCAGCCACTACAACTCAGCACCACTGTAGACTGTCTATTACTCCAATTCAATAACAACCAGAAGTAATTTTCGATTTTGGTAAATTCTAATTGCAATTTCATGACAAAAATTTTATTCATTTTGTAATGCTTTCTCAGTTAAACTTCAGTTCACTGCTAAACATATTAAGCAAAACTATTACGATCACATGTATTTCATTACTTTTGACTTAATTTTTAGGAACTTTCTTCTGTTGCTTGCAAAATGTGGAAATGTAACAAAAAATAAGGGGGGCTATTACTATTTATTTAGACTTCTCCCATATTATAACATTCTTCCCTCGTCAAAAACATCCCTGAAGACGTTTTACATGTCATTCATGCAAATTTGAGTAATTTTCTGTTGTAACTTGACAAAACTTATGTGATGTGCAGTAGTTTCATTAGCTTGATGTAAGCTCATTCTGTTAGCGCTCTGAAGGGGGAGTGACTTAGCGTGGAGGGCAAAGGGAGGTGATAATAAGAGCGTCAAAAGCGAGTGTGAAACTTATAAAACATGTTAATACATAGAGCTGGGCGGTATGACCAAATTTATATCAGGGTATTTTTCAAAATGATATTGGTGTCACGGTATTTGATTCATGTACTAAGTGGTACCATGTCTTTGGCGAAGTGGATAGTAATAGCGTTAGTAATATCATTCCACCGTTTGCTTTTCTTGTCCTAGGCAGTCCCCTTAGCAAACGCGTCTTTGAGTGACGTCTGAGTGGTGTTTTGTGTTGCGGTGCCAATTTGAACGTTCCCTGCAGACGTGGAAGAGGATGCAGATCTTAGTTTTGTGCATTCTTCATATTCCAGGACATGTTTGTGACGGAGGTGGTGAAGCAGATCGCTCGCGTCGCCTCCTGCGGCTACAACTTTAGCCCGACGATATTTACAGAATACGGGTGTTTGCTCTGCGCCAGATTTTTTTAATCCGAAGTATTTCCACACAACTGACACGGCTCCTCTTTTCGGTATAAGTTCCTCTGTGTCTGTAACATTTTCTCCGTCCATGCTGTTCACCGCTCAACACACACTGAGCTTCCACCGCTCTCACATCACTGCAAAACAGTCCCCCTCTCAAACAATGTCCCGTGGCACGACGTTCCACCACTCTGTGTTCCCGACGTTTTGTATGCACACACTCACCGGTTTTCGGATATATGAAAAATTCATATCTTTAAAAAAACACCAAAAAACACCAGTATTCGGTATGAAGTGGTATATCGCCCAACCCTATTAATGCATTGTTTGTGGTGAATTTTAACACAATAAATGATAAAACTGATAAAATTGATAAAACAATTATTGTGTTATGTGTTAGCTGTTAATACCTCATAAAAGTAAAATAACCATTCTTTAAAGGTCCCATGGCATGAAATGTTCACTTTCTGAGGTTTTTGAACGTTAATGTGAGCTCCCCTACCCTGTTTAGCCCCCCCCCATGGTTAAAAGTTGCGAAATGTCTAAACTGAGCATTTGCGATCCTTTTCTGCGTTACAAAAAATCGGAGCTCAAACGGGCGATTTTGAACAAGGCACCTGATTGACGTCAGATTGAAAAAAGAAATGCAAATGCAGTTCCACCCCCGTCTGTCTGTGCTCAGCGTCTCTGTAAATCACGCACAGAGAGTTTGGACTGCGAATGCGCTAGGCAATGCGAAATGCGTTTTTTTATTTGCCTGGAGGCACGTCCGAGTGTTTCTAGGCTCGGAAGTCCTTTATCTGAGCCTCTGGACCTTTGAACAGCAGTGGTTTAATTTTATTTTCTGTGGAAATGTGTTTATTTTTCAATGGAACGCTTCAAATCTCTCCCCCCGTGCAAAAACACGGAAATGGATCAGCTGAGAGCGAGAGTGGAGAGTTTGGCCACGCCCCCACCCTCTACTATAGGCCAGCTCTTTTCTTCTCATTTGCATTCAAGCAACAACGCCGATAATGGCCTGTTCAGAGAGAGGAAAAATACTCATTCTCATCTTATCTCTGTTTCTCATGCACTGAGTGTTGATTTTGAAGAAGGATTCATTTACAGTATTAGGGAACCATCAAGGAGCCATATAAAAGCATCAAGAAGTACCATGTCATGGGATCTTTAAGAAATATACTCAAACAATGCCACTTTTTATAGCAACAGTAATTTTGCCTGTTCCTCCTTTGCTCCTCTCAGTTAAATGCTATTGTGATGTATCTTTAAATTCAGCATTTTACAGTATCCTAGAATCTTAGGGTGACTAGTTCTCACACTTGTACACAGACTGACAGACTGAAACCTTAGATGGACCTTTAAATAGTTTTGGCCACTGCGAGCTCCAGCACCACAGCGGTCGGACTGGTGGCCATCTTGCTGTGACTGCTGCTGCTGTTTTTACCTTGGTGAGGTCAGGTCCTGAAGTGCACTGTATCCATATGTGATAAGTCATGGGATTTGGTGCTGCTGCGGTTCACAGAGTACACTTTATGTCCAGTGGGTCAGATGAGTTTAGCGTCATGAGGTCAAAACAGGATGCACAAGCTCTACAATTTGCACTACATAAATCTACAAAATTAAAATGTATGTAGTCTCAGTGTTTTCGTTGTAACAGTCAGAATTACAATTTTATCTACACTAAATTGTAGTGATCTTTTTTATATGATAATTATAGGACTGTAAACTGAGATGTTTTGGAGTTAATGCTAATCTACTTCTTTGTTGATATGTTTTCGTTCCAATCCAACTGTGTAGTAAACCAAACTAAAGTGTAATGAGGCAGTGACGAAATGCTTAATTACAAAATGAGTTATTTGGTTGCAGAGATTGAGTAATGGAAAACTTCAGGTAATGGGGATCAAAATAAACAATAAATAATCTACACAAAAACTACATTTTAATCATTTGAAAACTTTGAGGGCAGGGGCATTAATCAGATTTTAGTAAAGTTTGCAGATCAGTTTCTGGCTGGTGTTTTTCCTGTGAAATTAAAAGCTTGTGGTTTCAGCATGTGGAGGAATATATTATTTTTGATAATTTAGTATGTTTAAATGCCCCTTAGATTTATTTAAGATGTCTGCCTTGTCTTTGTTAATAAACTGTATTATTAAAAGTCATCATTTTCAGAAGAAACTATGACATAGAATTAGGGATGTCAACAATTAATCGATTAACGGTTAATTGTCGATTAAGACGTTGGTCGATCAAAATGCATTAATTGTAATTAACCGCTAACCGCGGACATGCGCACCCGCGTGGTCATGAAACAAGGCAACCGCGCTGCGCCAAGATCGACTCACAGCCGACCGCAGCCGCCAACGGCACTGCTCAGCAGCCCCGGGTGTACCGCGAGGCGAGATCGAACCCGGAATGCGTGCCGCCGCTGCTGCCGGTTTCGCCGCAGCCCGCGCCCCGAGCCCCGATCTCCAAGCCCCGCACGGCTGGCCTGTGGCTCGGAGCGCGGGGCGCGGCGAAACCAGCACGCGCCCCAGTGGTTTAATCCTGGTCTACTCCAGGTCTAGACCCGGTCGAGTCCCGGTCCAGTCCAGGTCCAGTCCAGGTCCAGACCTGGTTCAGACCTGGTCCAGTCCACGTTCAGTCCTGGTCTAGTCTCTTAGCCAATCAGGACAGAACACAATGTTACTCTATAAAAAAATTTTACACTATAAAAAAAAAAATGGATAGAGTGAGGGATTACTGTATTTTGTTATTCAGCATCAATACATTTGTCTGCTTTTTACTAAGGAATAATTAATTGAGGAATATACAATATAATAATACTATGATATATTTATAACTCAGTGTTATGTATACTATAGCTTATATTCTTAAAGACCCTATTGAAACACTCAAATTCAGGTGAAAAACGCCGCTTATCAGTTAATCGTTAATCGACCGATAAGGTCAATCAACTATCAGTTAATGAATTAACCGATAATTTGCATCCCTACATAGAATATTAAATCAAGATTGACCAATATGATGTTTGGATCCTATTATTTTATGACATTTATCTATCTTATCCTTGCTTGATCCCTGTCTCCCTGCTCTTGTCTGTGCCACTCCTTTAGACCAGCTTTCTGTTTAATGCTGTAATCTTCTAATATGTCGGACCCCACCTCCCCTCAGGCACCATTGGGACTTTTCTTCCTCTTATTTAGTTTGTATACACTGTATGAGGGCTGAACAATTTGGGGGAAATATCCAAATATAATTTTCAGAAAACCATTACGAATATTTGCATATATTTTAAAGGATTCTGTTCAAAGTTCATATTTTAAAGGCAACCAAAGAAGTGGCAAAAAAGACTGAAATAGGAACTGACATTGGTCACATTTTTATATTGTGCTTTTCCACCTTCAAGGCTCTCAAAGTTAACATACATGAACATTCACACAGACAGCGGCTCCCCTCTTTTCTGCATCACTCGAGGAAAAACAAAAACTAAAACACAACACTACCCACTCCAGTCCAGTCAACGAACCACATACTCATACAAAAGGTGGGTTAAGTCTTGCCCAAGCGTACAACAACAGCATTCTGTGGGAACTGGGATCGTACTGCCAACCTGTGGGACAGTGGATGTGATCGCTCAACCAGTGATATTTATGTTGAGAGCGGGATTCAAACCACTTTCCCTTGGATCAGCGGACAAGTGCTTGACCAACCAGCCACTGTTGCCCATGAGCTAATAAAAGAATCATATTTCATAACATGTTTGTACAAATCTAAACTACAGGGTTACAATTTTTAGAATAGGACATAAGGATATTTTGTTGTTCATGAAGGAATTTATGGTACTTCAAAAATTGCAGCCATTCAATTTGTGTTTTGATTCAGTTGTGATGAATCTTTTAGCTCTACACAGTACATTCTCTCCATGGGGCCTTGTTTGGTGGCACCCCTCCCTGTGCCCTCTGTACCACCCCTGACTAAGCCGGGCCGGGCCAGTGTGGTGCTCCACAGTTTAATGATAGGTCCCGCGTCCGCCTCGCCCTTCGCCTCACCTGCAACACACTCAGTTTACTCTCCGCCACAGAAATGGCACTTGTGTGTATGTTAAGAATAATGTCGCTAACACTATTACTAACTGGATGGTTTTACTGACAGTGGCCATTATGCGGATGGCTCAGCGTCCTTATTCGAGCGCACTTGTCACGCCACTGACATGCTGCTCTCACGCTCGACATGCTAAACCTTCAAAACAAGGCTGTGGGCGACAAGGCAGTTTTCTCTCCAAACACAGAGATGGTTGAGTAACTTCAGGTACATTGCACTGCTAAGATCTACATGTACATACGGTTAAAATCACTCTAATATATAATATACTAATTTAATATAAATACAGTATATACTAAACTTGATTTGATTAATTCGGACTTATTATGATTTATTTGTTTGTACATGTCAATAATCGGGCACTAAAACTAGTCTTGAAACTAGATTCTCATTTAAACAAAACAAAACAAAAAAAATCCCAAACAGGACAAATTTGGATAAGATTTTTTTTTTTGTTTTTATTAATTAATTTTTTTTTTTTTACTAAAAGTGACAGCAGTAAAAAAAAGTTATATGGCATTGAGTCAAGTACAGCTCTGGAAAAAAATAAGAGACCACTGCAAAAATATCAGTTTTTCTGATTTTACTACTTATAGGTATGTGTTTGGGCTAGGGCTGGGCGATATGGAGAAAAAAAATAATCTCGATATGTGTTTGCTATATCTCGATATACGATATATATCTCGATATCTATGCAGGGGGAAAAAAAGGAAGTAGTAGGAAGTAGGAAAAAACAAGGAAGTAGTATATTGCCTTATTAGGGACCGAGCCCGAAGGGGCACGAAGGTCCCTATTGAAGTTGCTCTGTTTCTCTATTATTATTATTATTCTTGTTCTTGTTCACACGCTTTTGGGCAATTTGGAGCATGTTCCCATGCTTCAAAACGAACGTGACTTTGCAGGGGCATCACGTAGGGCGGCAGCTACGCCTCCAAAAAGACCCGTCCCCCGGTGACCCCCAGGAGCTCGATAGCGCCCCCTAGCGCGTTGTCTTTCGGGGCTGGCATACCGTTTAAGATAGGCGCACGAAATTCGGTAGGGACGTGTATCTCAATAAGACGAACAAACGCCTCACTGCAATGTCATGTCCACGCCCAACAGGAAGTGAGATAATTGGCTTTTTGTGAAATTTGACATACAATGGAATTTGAAACACTTCTCCTACACCGTACCTCAGATGGGCTTAAATTTTGGTGAACATAATCTGAAGATGTTGGAGATGTTAAATTGCGAAGGATTTTCAAATAGGCGGTAATATGACGATACAGCGGATCGATAAAGTTAGGTATGAGTTATGAGTTATGGATGGGAGTTATTTATTGAATTTGGAGTTCCGTTTAAGATAGGCGCACGAAATTCGGTAGGGACGTGTATCTCAATAAGACGAACAAACGCCTCACTGCAATGTCATGGCCACGCCCAACAGGAAGTGAGATAATTGGCATTTTGTGTGATTTTGTAATATTGGACAGACAATGGAATTTGAAACACTTCTCCTACACCGAACCTCAGATGGGCTTAAATTTTGGTGAAAATAATCTTAAGACATTGGAGATGATAAATTGCGAAGGATTTTCAAATAGGAGGTAATATGACGATACGGCGAATCGATAAACTTAGGTATTTATTGAATGGGAGTTATGAATTATGAATAGGAGGTTTTTATTGAATTTGGAGTTCTTCCTCAGACTAAAACTTCACAGGGTAATGTAGATGAGGACTACCAAGATTTTCATACCAAATAACTGGCAGTCTGACATAGCGCCCCCATATGACAGGCCAGTGAACTGTCAGAAAATGTACAGCAAATGAGCGTTTTAACACAAAGAGGATCGTGGGTGGCATACGATTTCAGCCAGACACACGAAAGTTGGTATGGGTGTGTATCTCACTAAGATGAACAAAATTGTAATTACAATGTCATGGCCACGCCTAACAGGAAGTGAGATAAAAAGACTTGTATTGTGATTTTGTGTGATAAGACATACAATGGATTTTAAAACACTCCTCCTACACCGTACATCAGATGGGCGTAAGTTTTGGTGTACATGAGCTCAAGACAATGGAGATGTTAAATTGCGAAGGGATTTTTGATATCTTGTAAGATGACAAAATGGCGGCCTGATGAATTTTGCTACCATTTGAAAGTGCCAAATGCAATAGGAAGTGTGTCACCACTTCATTTTGAAACATTTCTCCTACAACGTACCTCAGATGGGCTTAAATTTTGGTGAACATAATCGTAAGACGTTGGAGATGTTAAATTGCGAAGGATTTTCAAATAGACGGGAATATGACGATAAGGCGGATCGATAAACTTAGGTATTTATTGTTATGAGTTATGAATGGGAGGTTTTTATTGAATTTGGAGTTCTTCCTCAGACTAAAACTTCACAGGGTAATGTAGATGAGGACTACCAAGATTTTCATGCCAAATAACTGGCAGTCTGACATAGCGCCCCCATATGACAGGCCAGGGAACTGTCAGAAATCTACCGCTAGCTGAGCCCCTAACAGGAAAAATTGTCCGATATGGCTTACCATTTTTGCCAGGCACACGAAATTCGGTATGGGTGTGCGTCTCAGTAAGACGAACAAACGCAGGTGCGAGGTCCCGACCAACGCCGCTTGCGGCTTTAATTATTATTATTATTCTTGGGACACATTTTTTAACACGCTTTTGGGCAATTTTGAGCATGTTCCCATGCTTCAAAACGAACAAAATTTTGCACGGGCATCACGTAGGGCGGCAGCTACGCCTCCAAAAAGACCCGTCCCCCGGTGACCCCCAGGAGCTTGATAGCGCCCCCTAGTGCGTTGTTTTTTGGGGCTGGCGTGTTGTCTTTCGGGGCTGGCATACCGTTTAAGATAGGCGCACGAAATTTGGTAGGGACGTGTATCTCAATAAGACGAACAAACGCCTCACTGCAATGTCATGTCCACGCCCAACAGGAAGTGAGATAATTGGCCTTTTGTGTGATTTTGTGGATATTGGACATACAATGGAATTTGAAACACTTCTCCTACACCGTACCTCAGATGGGCTTAAATTTTGGTGAACATAATCTTAAGATGTTGGAGATGTTAAATTGCGAAGGATTTTCAAATAGGCGCTAATATGACAATACGGCGGATCGATAAACTTAGGTATTTATTGAATGTGAATTATGAGTTATGAATGGGAGATTTTTATTAAATTTGGAGTTCTTCCTCAGACTAAAACTTCACAGGGTAATGTACATGAGGACTACCAAGATTTTCATGCCAAATAACTGGCAGTCTGACATAGCGCCCCCATATGACAGGCCAGTGAACTGTCAGAAAATGTACAGCAAATGAGCATTTTAACACAAAAAGGATCGTGGGTGGCATACGATTTCAGCCAGACACACGAAAGTTGGTATGAGTGTGTATCTCACTAAGATGAACAAAATTGTAATTACAATGTCATGGCCACGCCCAACAGGAAGTGAGATAAGAAGACTTGTATTGCGATTTTCTGTGATATGACATAGAATAGATTTTAAAACACTCCTCCTACACCGTACATCAGATGGGCGTAAATTTTGGTGTACATGAGCTCAAGACATTGGAGATGTTAAATTGTGAAGGGATTTTTGATATCTTGTAAGATGACAAAATGGCGGCCTGATGAATTTTGCTACCATTTGAAAGTGCCAAATGCAATAGGAGGTGTGTCACCACTTCATTTAGCAGACACTTCTCCTACACCGTACCTCAGATGGGCTTAAATTTTGGTGAACATAATCTTAAGACGTTGAAGATGTTAAATTGCGAAGGATTTTCAAATAGACGGTAATATGACGATACGGCGGATCGATAAACTTAGGTATTTATTGTTATGAGTTATGAATAGGAGGTTTTTATTGAATTTGGAGTTCTTCCTCAGACTACAACTTCACAGGGTAATGTAGATGAGGACTACCAAGATTTTCATGCCAAATAACTGGCAGTCTGTCATAGCGCCCCCATATGACAGGCCAGTGAACTGTCAGAAATCTACCGCTAGCTGAGCCCCTAACAGGAAAAATTGTCCGATATGGCTTACCATTTTTGCCAGGCACACGAAATTCAGTATGGGTGTGCGTCTCAGTAAGACAAACAAACGCAGGTGCGAGGTCCCGACCAACGCCGCTTGCGGCTTTAATTATTATTATTATTATTATTATTATTCTTGGGACACTTTTTTTTAACACGCTTTTGGGCAATTTTGAACATGTTCCCATGCTTCAAAACGAACGAAACTTGGCACGGGCATCACATAGGGCGGCAGCTACGCCTCCAAAAAGACCCGTCCCCCGGTGACCCCCAGGAGCTTGATAGCGCCCCCTAGTTATTATTATTCTTGTTCTTGTTCACACTCGCTGGGGCAATTTTGAGCATGTTCCCATGCTTCAAAACGAACGAAACTTTGCACGGGCATCACAAAGTGCTGCCAGTACGACCACACAAAGTCCCGTCCCCCAGTGACCCCCAGGAGCTCGATAGCGCCCCCTAGCGCGTTGTCTTTCGGGGCTGGCATACCGTTTAAGATAGGCGCACGAAATTCGGTAGGGACGTGTATCTCAATAAGACGAACAAATGCCTCACTGCAATGTCATGGCCACGCCCAACAGGAAGTGAGATAATTGGCATTTTGTGTGATTTTGGGGTATTGGACATAGAATGGAATTTGAAACACTTCTCCTACACCGTACCTCAGATGGGCTTAAATTTTGGTGAACATAATCTTAAGACGTTGGAGATGTTAAATTGCGAAGGATTTTCAAATAGGCGGTAATATGACGATACAGCGGATCGATAAATTTAGGTATTTATTGAATGGGAGTGATGAGTTATGAATGGGAGGTATTTGTTGCTAGGCAACGCCCTGATCAAAGGTCTTTGATCTTTGTACCTTTGATCTGATATAGCTGCAAGCAGCAATGTGGGGACAAGCATCGAAGGTTCATGTAGGCCTCAGCATGTAGGCCACATGCAGGGTCTGACAGGGTCTAACAGAGTCTGACAGGGTCTGACAGGGTCTGACAGGGTCTGTTCTGACAGGGTATCTACAATGTCATGGCCACGCCCAACAGGAAGTGAGATAATTGTGCCAGGCACACGAAATTTGGTATGGCTGTGCGTCTCAGTAAGACGAACAAACGCAGGTGCGAGGTCCCGACCAACGCCGCTTGCGGCTTTAATTTTAATTGTAAACATAAAACCTGAGGGTAGACAGTTCTTATGAAGTGCCGCGAGACGCAGTGAAACGCAAACGCAAGAAGCAGGCCAGGACAGCTCCACAACACAGTTCAGGACAATAAGCAGAGTGGTGAAATCTTATTCTCGAGATTTTCGATATGCCAGAATTTTAATCGATTTCATAAAACATCTTGAGATATCGCAAATCTCGATTAATCGCCCAGCCCTAGTTTGGGCAAAAGGAAAATTTTTGTTTGAATCTTTAAACTACTGACAGCATTTCCCCCAAATTCCAAATAAAATATTATTGTTTAGAGCATTTATTTGACAAATGGTCAAAATGACAAAAAAGATATGTTTTCAGACCTCAAACAATGCAAAGAAACAAGATCAAATTCATTTTTAAACAACATAATAGTAATGTTTACACTTAAGAAGAGTTCAGAAATCAATATTTGGTGCAATAAGCCTTATTTTTAATCACAGCTTTCATGCGTCTTGGCATGCTCTCCACAAGTCTTTCACATTGTTCTTGGGTGACTGTATTCCACTCCTATGCAAGAACTGAAGTAGCTCAGCTTTGTGTTTGTGTTGGAATTCAACAGACGCTGGAATGGAATGGCTGTAATACATGGAGAGATGCTGATTTCAGAAAAAAATGCAGTGGTCTCTTATTTTTTTCCAGAGCTGTATCATGCGCTGTTAGTAGGACTGTATTTTTTGATTTGTTCCAAGGTCATTTCAAACTAAATCATCCATATAGTAAGATTCTTTTGATTTTAGCATATTAGTGAAATGTTCTTAATCTAATTTTTCTTGAACAAAATTACCCAAGTCAAACTAATCTAGAGTAATAGACTGTAAACTAACTATAGCTAAAATATTGATATTTTTGTAGTGTGCAATTTGTAACTAACTTAATGTTTATTTAAATTCACATACAATGACAGAGCCAGAAGAACTCCAGTTTCAGTGGCTGCAGGTGGAGTCGCTGAATGGAGTTGGTCAGGAAGCTAATTTTATAGGCACTGCATTTACCTTAATTTAACATTTGTTTAAAGTAATTTCCCTTCCAGACCACTAAAGCTGCCAAATAAAGCTGTGTGCTGAATTATATAAATGTTATGTCCTGTCCATATGGTCAGTGGCTGCTCCTTTTGTTCATTATGTCCTCTCCATTCAGAGGTTCTTCCAGGTGAAGCAGCAGGAACCTATTTAAAAGTTTCTGTTGTGACTTTGCACTTTAATCAAACGAAACATGATTTTGAAGGTTTGAGGATTTATTATTTTAAAAAAAGAAAGAAATGGCAGGTTGTGAAGTGAAGTGGAGCAACCTACTACCCTAAAATATTTCTACCTTGAAATCATATTTGTTTCAGTAATTGTGTGTGTTTCTGTGTGTTTAGTCACTGAAATTAGTTTCCTTAATTAATTTGGGTTGTCAAAGTAAAACCTATTGAAGTAGTTATGACACTAATGAAATACCTTCAAGTAACCATTTTAAATTACCGGTAGCTTAAGTAAATGAAGCATTTTTTTATACAAACCTTTATACAAATCGAGTTAAGAGATGTCAAATGGGATGAGTACAAGTAACCCCATTAAATATGTAAATTAATACACCATATTATAATGTATTAAATGAATCAAGTTCGTTTGCTGAAGTCTTTTGAGTCCAATTGACTATTTTGGGTTAAGTTCTGGAATTACTTGATTGGTTTGAGTTTTTTTATTTACTTATTTTTTTTAATTAACCTTCATTTAACCAGGAAAGTCCCATTGAGATTAATAATCTCTTTTTCAAGGGAGTCCTGGCCAAGACAGCGGCACAGAGCAGATCAGTAGTTTATAAACTACAAACTACAAAACAAAAGTGGTGCAGTCAATTGGTAGCGTTTAGTATGATATTTGAAAACTAAAGGTAGTCATATTTTCTTAGCAATTCCAGTTTTGTTTCTTGATTTCCAATGCTTCATCCATACTGGGTTTGTCATATGATCCCAGTTTAGTCCTGTTGCATATTTGGTTTGGTTATAGTCCTGGTCTAGCCCAGGTTTACTTTTAGGTTCAGTCCCAGTTTTGATGTGGTGTAAATCTGGAAATGTATTCTCACTTGTTAAACCTCCAGTTCTGATCTTGTTCTCCCTCTTTTTTTCTCCTTCACCCTCCTCTCTCCCTCCCTCTTTCTCTCCTCTCCCTCTGTCACAGGTGGAGGGGGTGGGCCTGTACTTCCGTCAGCAGCTCCTCCAGTCCCGTCATCGTGGCGCCTTTGAACTGGCGTATGTGGGTTTTGTGCGCCTCACCGACATGCTGTGCAGGTGTGTAGCTGTGGTCACATTTATCCCTGAAAGGTAATATCCATCCCGGTGACTGTGCTTTATAACCAGTGCGGGACCAGTGCCTTGTAATTACCCAGGAGTAGGTTCCCTCAGTATCAGTGTTCACGTATAATAGGCTATGATTACAAGCTGGGATCATTATTTCAAATGGTAGTGAAATTACAGCATACCAGCACACAATAATAGGTAAAATACAGTTTGTAGTTTGCAGTTACTTCATTGTGACCTTTTGTCTGTTTGTTTCTGATTGTTGTGGAGCTCTATGAAGGAATTCCCCAAGAAAAAAATATTTAATTAAATGATAGCCCCCTATTTTGACAAATTTATGAATGTGTATCCCTTTTGATCTGGGATTAGAACATTGACTATACATTTTAGAAAGTCTGTCCCACTAACTTGGCATGTAACCCTCTTTGACCATATCCTTCCCTAATAATCCAAAATAATTACTTTTGAAGCATCAAAAACGATTCTAAACTAAAGAATGACCATATTTTTAACAATTTGCCTAATTGCAAAAATCGAGATCCGTGTAGTTGCAATTTGTGTCTGATTTTTTGTATTATCAAGTTTGTTAGGAACAAGTAGATATACCAATAATTTCACGTAATAAAGTAAAATTTGGGTCAATTGAGACGACTGTGTGCTGTTTGCATCTAATTGTTAACAGTTTTTATCGTGTGGAACCAGAAAGTAAGTCTGCTGCAGTGTTTGCATGCTAGTTATTGTGGTCATGTTGTTAAAGACTGTAAAAATTAAGTAAAGCACCTTAAAGGGACAGTGTGTAAGATTTTTACCCGTTAATTACAGAAATTGAAGATACCCATTCAAAAATACAGTGTTTTCCAAGCCTTTTCACTTCCATCATGTCCCCATATAGAGGCAGCCATTTTGATTACGAGAGCCGCAGAAGGACATTTGGGCTCCGCCTTCGCCTTCGGCAAGGCTCATGGTTTTGGGTAAACAACGACAAGCATGTTGCCGGATCACACGTCGTAATGGATCTAACACATGTTTTGGACTAAATTGTTTTACTGGATTTTATTCGCTGGATCCTTACGGACAGATTGAGACCAAGTTTATGGTGAAATACTGAGTTTGACCTGTGCAGAGCCTTCAAAGCTAAGCTAAGTAACAAACCTTGTTTTGTGCTTTTCTGTATAAAAGCCCCATGTGCTCGGGGAGTGATTGTTGTGCCGGGAAATGAATTGCATAGTCAAAAAGAGGAGACTGTAAGGTTTCATTTGATGTGTAGATTGTCATGGTACACGATCGGGAATGTGTGCTTTCATGCGAAAAGAAAAAAAAACAGTGAACGGGACCGCGTTTTATTTATACCGTAGTTGTCGGCGAGGGCTCGCACAGCGCCGCGTGCGCTTCATGCGTTCGTGCACGGGTACGCGAGCTGTCTGCGTTACGGCGCACCCGGGTGACCGTCGAGGTCTGCCGTAGCTAAAACAGGAAGTGCAATAGCCACCATCCACCTATGCGCCACGAATCCTACACACTGTATCTTTAAAATGACAAAATATTGACAAGTTATTCTAGAATTACAAATAATCTTGCCAATGTTTTGCAAATTTCTTTATGTAGATTGTAAACCAACGAATTTGTTTCACTATTGTTCCTCTGCCCAGTCCAAGCTTATGAAATATATTGAATCGACATGTTCATTTTGCTTTTTAATTATTATTTCAGTTTCTTTAAAACAATTACTATTGCAGATCCCAATCCATATTTTACCAATCACCATCTTTGCACTTCAAAAGCTGCACATTACAGACTGGATTAAACCCATGGGACGTTGACTGACAGTTTTAAACCGTTTGTGGTCTCCTGTTTTGCTCAGTGCTGGTTTGTGGGAGCCATCTTTAGTCTGAGCAGGTGACCGGCTGCACTGGCCCTGCTTTACACTTTGTCCGAACCTTTTTTTTTTTTTTTGATAGAAAGACGCAAAAACAAAATGTCCTGTTTTTGTTTTTAGGTAACGGGGGGTATTATTTGGTGGCTGAGACCACAGATGTGTGAAAAGGGCTGTGGATGTATGCAGCAGTTATGGGGTGTTGATTGTTGGGTGTTTAACCACAGGCGTTTGATCCACTCCGGATATGCCTTTGTATGTCCGTATATACGTTGCTATAATCTACCAAATGGACTCTTTCGCTCTCTGTCATTTAGGATTTTTGTGGTTTTAAAAAATGCTGTGTTTTTATTAATGAACACTTTGATATCCACATACAAAATGGACTATGTGTAGTGGTGTCAGTTTAGGAAGGCTGAAGTTTTATGTATTTATTGACTAAATAATGGATAATTTTATTTAATTAGTTATTAGTAATTACTTATAAAACCTCTCATTCAAAATTAATCATTTTAAGATCTATATAAGATCAATGAATTAAAAAATACCTTAGTGAGCTGTAAATTTACAGGCGCTGTAGCTGCTTTTCACTGTCTTAAACACATGAAAAATAGAGCTAGTTCATTTTTAAACAGTCCAAAGTTATTCCTCACTTACCTTAAGCGTTTCGTGCATCCTAATTAGTCACCGTGATGAGTTTATAAGAGCTTTTCACAGAGGCAGCAGTGGATTTTACTATGATGATTATCAGCCAATAAAAGACTTTATAATCTCTGTGCTGGGACAAGACTTTTGAGGCTCTTTAACAGATTTCATGGTTTAGTTTTTTAAGTGTCAGTCAGGGCTTGAGAAACGCAAACACAAAACATAGATTATATATGAAGAATATATGAACTTTTTGAATTAGAATTTGAATACCTATTACAGGATACTGGTATTGTGCGATATTCTACATGTAGAGAAATAAAGAGAAATGAAGAGAGAACAGAAAACAGGACTACATTCATACCATACTCCATACAACTGTAAACAACTCACCATTATGTAACGGATAACCCTATGTCCTTTCAATCATGAATTCATCTTTGCACTGTTTTTCTTATGGCCTTTGGTAAGAAAAAGCTGGTAACTTAAAGCTTATAACTTACTTCTTTTTTATTTTATTTTTACCTGTACATATACATTTATATACAGTAATTCTGCCTTATTTTACACCAGTCTCTTGCTACTTATTTAGATTTTATTAGACTTAGACTTAGACTTTATTGATCCACAGGCGAAATTATTTTGGTACAGTAGCTCACTCATCAAATATAATATATAACAGAGGGTAACAAAAATAGATGGAATAGCAAAAAAAGATAGTAATAGACTGATGTCAAATGAGACATAATTCTAAAAATAAAATGTACAAATCAGAATAATATAGAAAAATAAATAATAAAATACCAAATAAAATATCAAATCACAGCTGTATACAGTTGTAGGGAGTATTATCTGTTACATAACTCACTTGTTGTACAGTTGTAGGGAGTATTATAGTATGAATGTAGTCCTGTATCTCTCACTGTTTGAGCGGAGCTGTAGGAGCCTGTTGGAGAATGAGCTCCTCTGTCCCTCTATGGTCTGGTGCAGTGGGTGAGCAGGAGTGTCCATGATGAAGAGCAGTTTGTCCAGTGTCCTCCTGTCCCTCACTGTGACAAATGTCTCCAGCTCACAGCCGATCACGTGACCAGCTATACGGATCAGTTTGCCAATCCGCCCACTATCCCTTTTACTGGACTATTATTACCTTGTATATTTTTCTCTCTCTCTTTTATTATATTATATTGTGATGTGTGAGATACTGTGTCCAGGTCATTTCCTTTGTGGATCAATAAAGTTTGTCTAAGTCTAAGTCTAGCACTAGCCATAATTGTATTTTAAAATCAGTTTCTTTCCCCCTTGTTCATAACATATTTTAACACCTCATTTCTTCCCACATTCCTCTTATTCCCCTTCCATTGTTAAGTGTGTAAATGCGCTTGGGCGTTATACCCGTGTGTCTGTCCTCCATGTTGGATAACTTGAAACCTCTTTGCTTCGGTGCGAGTCGTCAAACAGCTGCAGCTCCAGTGGTTTCTTAGGGTGTGTGTTCCTCAGACCTCCAAACCGTATTCTTAGCTTTTGTTTGAGGATGCTGCAGGGAACAGTGTAAATGTGTGAGTAAGTTTAGACCAGGAATTTCCTTTGTGTTGTGCCAGCCACTAATAATAATAGAAATAGAATAAAAGCCACTCCTTAAGGCTGTGTCTAGTGTGTTTATGATAAGTATGTCCTTTACATTGTTCCTTGAGGAGGTTTTTTTTTTGGGGCATTTGGTGTAACTATGTACAGTGGTACCTCACCTTACGAATGACCCAACAAACGAAAATTTCAAGTTACGAAATGCCTTCACGGTAAATTTTGGTCTCTAGATACGAAAGAAAATTCAAGTTACGAAACGCGAAATCTCAAAAATTCAAATAATACGCGCTCAGCCATACACATTACAGGGGGTCCTCGGGTTACGACGTTGATCCGTTCTTAAGACGCGTCGTAACCCGAATTTCGTCGTAAACCGGATTTTGCCTTTGATCTTCCAACCAAAGCACCAATAACCTTTCCATCTCAATAATTAGACCACTACGCTGCTTGGTTATCACTGCCGCTTTCATAGGAGCAGATCAGAGCCCACATCAGGTACTTCCGCCCACATTGGGCACACGAGGCTGTCTTCTTCTCCCTACAGCCACAACAGAGCGTATTCTTGCGCCGTGCGCCGCGCGCCGTTCGCGTTTGTTTACATCTCTTACCACGCTAAACCGTGTAAGACGGAATGACGCGTAATATATACATATTTTTTTTAATGGGGGCGCGTTCGTAACCACGAAACGTCGTAACCCGAGACCGTCGTAACCCGAGGACCCCCTGTATACGCTTTTCTCAGACTGGATTTAAACTTTTCTCACATTTGTCTCTCGTTTAAACACTCAAACTTTCATAGATTTTCAACACAATTATTAATAGTGAAGTGTGGGGGGAAGGGGGAGAAGACTGCGCTCTGACACGTGTGATAGCGCAGCATGACCCGGCGCAGGGCTGCCAGCAGGTCTAGACCTGGACTAAACCAGGACTAAACCTGGACTAAACCTGGACTAAACCTGGACTAAACCTGGACTAAACCTGGACTAAACCTGGACTAGACCAGGACTAGACCAGGACTAGACCAGGACTAGACCAGGACTAGACCAGGACTAGACCAGGACTAGACCAGGACTAGACCAGGACTAGACCAGGAGGATTAAAGCGCCGCGCGCGGGTCTGTTTCCTGGTTTCGTTTCGAGTCACAGCTGAGGCGAGCAGCGAGGACTTCCCTCGAGACCGCACGCAGTCTGAGCGCATGAGTGCATGAACGAGACCCACGAACACATGCAAGAGCCGCGGTGGTCTAGACCTGCTCTAGACCTGGTCTAGACCAGCATGGGTCTCGTTCATGTGCTCAGACTGCGTGCCGTCCTCCTCGCTGCTCCCCTCAGCTGTGACTCGAAACGAAACCAGGAAATAGACACGCATGCGGCGCTTTAATCCACCTGGTCTAGTCCTGGTCTAGTCCTGGTCTAGTCCTGGTCTAGTCCTGGTCTAGTCCTGGTTTAGTCCAGGTTTGGTCCTGGTTTAGTCCTGGTTTAGTCCAGGTCTAGATCTACTGTCAGCCCCGCGCTGGGTCATGCTGCGCTATCACACACGTGTCAGAGCGCAGTTTTCTCCCCCCTCCCCCTTCCCCCACGCTTCACTATTAATAATTTTGTTGAAAATCTATGAAAGTTTGAGTGTTTAAACGAGAGACAAATGTGAGAAAAGTTTAAATCCAGTCTGAGAAACCAAACAGGACGCAGAACACAATGTTACACTATAAAAAAAAGTTACACTATAAAAAACTTGGATCGGGGCCTTGGAACGAATCAGGCTTTTTCCATTGAAATAGCTACTCAACTTACGAATTTTTCACGTTATGAAACCACTTCTGGAACGAATTAATTTCGTAAGGTGAGGTACCACTGTATTATGTTGAGAGGATCAGAAAGCAATTTGTTCAATGATAGTCAATAGCCTTAAGTCATTATATCTTCATGTACACTCGTCTCTCTGTGCAAGACATGTCATTTAAAGTTCCTATATTACACACAATTGACTCCTGTGAGTGTTAAGCCATGTTATAATGCTGTTACCGCCTCATACCTGGTGTTGTGTTTTCTGTCATTCACACATGTTTGAGTAACATTTTTATTATTAGTCTGTCTACATCGCCAAAGCTTCCACCTTGTGATATCATGAAGTGGTAGTTTTCAAGTTAACAACTGCCTTTTACCTTTAGTTCAATAGAGATTGTCAATTCCAGGGCTGAAATGATCCAGATGATTATAGTGAAGGTGTATGGAGTTTAAACACATAGTGAAGCCCTGTATTACCACATGTGTGAAGGAAACAAATCACAACTCCAGTGTAATGTGTAAGTGGACATATGCAAAATCTCCTCAAACTATTACTAGTATGTTGGAATGTAGTTTATATAGTTTATATACAAAATTATGGGGATGGTCCCCGGGTCAAATATAGAAACAACTTCTCCTGTGCGAGATCAATAAAGGTCAATCTTCTAATCCTTGACCACTGTAAGGCGCTTTGTGCTACAATTTTGTATGAAAAGCGCTTTATAAATATTGTTTGATTTGATGATTTGATTATATTATTTGTAAGTCATTTTTCAATTTGAAAAACAGATCAAAATTTTAACTTGGTTAAATGAGTCGGTTAAACAACTAATCATATAATGCAGTGCTTCTCAATTATTTTCTGTGACCCCCCTTCCCCCCTCCCCGCCTCCCCACAGGAAGAAGAAAAAATTTCACCCCCCCTCCCTGCGTGCAACTATAAATAGTATTATTTGTCTAGAAAATTGTTATTAGTACACCTCTGTGTAACATTGTATCCTTTTATTAACATTAAAAACAAAAAAAGAAAGAAAGAAACTTCCAACAAAGACTGCACTGTCATGTTGCACTGAGGACTCAAATATTAATGTGTTTTTAATACAGCTTTGCGCACATTTGTTAATGTTTTACAGAAACGAAGCTTAAAACCACATGGTCCATTTGCATAAACTAAAAACGCTGGAAAAAAACCCGCTCTGTCCTTGTGCCGCTGATGCATCAGCTTCTGTCGGACTAAAGGACACAACTCGGTGGAATACACGTACTTTTTCTGTGACAGAGGATGTTCTGCTGGTGGTTAGTGTTCTGTATATCGCGTATTTAAGGTTGCCGACCCCTGCCTCAGAGCGACAGTGAGAGCGCCACTGCCAACTACTGTTGTTGATGTGCAATTACACTTAGTTCTAGTACAGTACGGCAAAAAAGCACGTTTCACAGGGTCACATGCACCCCCCCGGCATCACACCACGCCCCCCTAGGGGGGCCCGCCCCACTATTTGAGAAGCACTGATATAATGAGACTGAAGAAGACAAATCCAGGAATGAAGGAGTGAAAATGCCTAACATAGATACTGTATTTTGAATCTTTTCAGAAGCGGCAGTCAGGCTCTGCAGAAGCTGCCCTCCCGCTGGCTCTCTGAGGTATTGGAGGAGGTCAAATCTAGTGATCCTTCGTCCAAACTGTGTGCCACTCGACGCAGCGCTGGCATCCCCTTCTACATACAGGTGTGTGCATTAGGCCGGATCTGTCTTATCTCGAAAATTCTTTAGAAATTGGTCATTATTTCTTATATTTGCATTTTTAGTGTATTGGCTATCGTCCTTAACATAACCAACATACAGTAGACCAACGTTTTGTTTGAGCTGACCACCTGACTTGGTGTTACTTGAAGCTTCCTAAAAATGAGGTTCTACATCAGCTTAATCCAGCAGAAGAGGGTAGTACACAAAATGTGACTACACCGTTGTTTTTGATTGCTTGGAGATAGGACAAGGGCTAATTGCTTTGTTTAGAATGCTTCACAGTATGGCATTAGACTTATCTAGCTCCATGGAAATAAGCAAGCAGTGCCACCAGGCCAAAATACGTGAAATCTGTGGAAAGACAAGCCACATATCACAGAGACAAGAACATTTCTGTGCCCGCTCATCAGAAAAACTTACATAGTGCACTTTTACCCAGAACATGCACAAAATGTAAAATCCTCTAACTAAGGTTGTGCTGACAAAGCCTAGCTCAAGATCTGGAGATGGGTCCCGTGCTCCTGATAGACTGCCTCAGCGGTGTTTAAGGATGGGTCAAATGCAGAGGACAATTGTTGCGTCTAAAGTGTCCCCTAACTTAAAACTGATCACGGTTGTAGATGTCCAAAATATTGTGATTTGATATGTTTGCACCAGCCCAACTTCTAACCCATTGTCCTATTCTTAGACACACACCTGTACCAAAATGCTGTAATAACAACAGTGAGTCCTATCTGTCCTCTGGCCGACCCTCTCATTAGTCATGTTTCCCACTCACCTCTCACTCCACTGACTCATGACTCAGTGAACAAGCCACTTCCCTGATTACAGCCCGACACCACATTCAACAAAGACACTTTTCACTTTATGTTGTATCATCCGACAGTTTAAAGAGACACTTGTTACTTGTGGTTAAGGCCTGTCTCCGCTGACATCACTGCTCCTCTACAGTTTTTATTCACTCATTTGGTCTTTTCTGGTCTGACCGAGGAATGTTGGGGTTGTATAATCCAAAATACTTGAATGAGCAGAAGGCATTCATTCAGTTTTGTGTCTGAATCTGGAGGAAAAAAACTCTTGTAAAACATTTTCATATTCATTGAAGCATCACTGTGGGGGCTATGAGATCTATATATAGCACATAACTAACCTTAAAGGGATATGCCACCCCCAGGTCAAACTTGGGCATCTCCCCACAGCCCAGAGACTAAAATAAGTGGTGGAAAGCATTTTTCTGGTGACCCAGCCATTGTCCAGGTCTGTCAGCACTGACGGCTGCGGTATCTGCAGCTACTCCGCGTTAGACTGGAGTCTAACGTCGCCAGAGAAAGATTTCGGCCAAAAGGAATTATTTTGCTCGATGCTTTTCCCAATTACTTTCTGTGTAGTGCGCATTCATATCGAGTTCAAATAAATGAGCAAATCAACACGGAGAGCTTGACTTGGTCATTTTGGGTGGGAACTATTTTTCAGTGCGGAAAAACACAGCCGAAGCACACACCACGCTGCGTAACAGGGGAACTGCCTTCCTGGTGCGTAACAGGGATTCCCCTGTCAGCGTGTTAGACTCCAGTCTTAACGCGGAGTAGCTGCAGATACCGCGGCGGTCAGTGCTGACAGACCTGGACAATGGCTGGGTCACCAGAAAAACGCTTTTCACCACTTATTTTAGTCTCTGGACTGTGGGGAGATGCCCAAGTTTGACCTGGGGGTGGCATATCCCTTTAAAGGGATATGCCACCCCCAGGTCAAACTTGGAGAGCTTGCCTTGGTCATTTTGGGGTGGGAACTATTTTACAGTGCGGAAAAACAGAGCCGAAGCACACAGGGGAATCCCTGTTACGCACCACGTTGGGAGTTCCCCTGTTACGCAGCGTGGTGTGTGCTTCGGCTCTGTTTTTCCGCACTGAAAACTAGTTCCCACCCCAAAATGACCAAGGCAAGCTCTCCGTGTTGATTTGCACATTTATTTGCACTCGATATGAATGCGCACTACACAGAAAGTAATTGGGAAACGCATCGAGCAAATTAATTCCTTTTGGCCGAAATCTTTCTCTGGCGACGTTAGCCTCCAGTCTAACGCGGAGTAGCTGCAGCTGCGCGCGGTGGTCAGTGCTGACAGACCTGGACAATGGCTGGGTGACCAGGAAAACGCTTTCCATCACTTATTTTAGGCTCTGGACTGTGGGGACATGCCCAAGTTTGACCTGGGGGTGGCATATCCCTTTAAGGCAAGACCAAAGACCTAAGAATTTTCAGTTTGGGGTCCTTCACCTGCTATTCTCCATGGAAATGCTTTGGCTTTGCCCAGAATGTTCCACTGTATTGCAATAGCTTATCTGTCTTGAATATATTTGGTTAGAGCTTCTCAAAATTACTTGGAAAAAGATGCATTTTTAATGTGAGTATATCTCCCCAGATCCGAGCACTCAAAATTACATTATTACAATATGTGTGTAGAATCCCTCAGTCATCCAGGTAGAATTCATGGCAAAAGGAGAAATTAAATTTGTCAACTGGACAAAAGTTTATTTGGTCGAATACGTTTTGCAGCTCATCCAAGTTGCTTCTTCAGTTCTGGTCAGATGCTGGTGGACACTTGCCTATATCTACATGAAGGGAGGAGCTAACTACAATGAAATTACAATGAAATTACTGTGAAACTACCACACCTACTTGTTTACAGTTTCTGTTAGTTAGGATAATCCTTTTCAATATGCAGTAGTGGGAGTGGAGTGTGGGGTCTTGTTAGCAGAACCATTCAGGGCTATAATGAGTGTTTTCACACCTCTGGGCCTGACCTGGCTGCCTTATTGGTTTCTTTGTTTTTTTATTTATTTAGGTTTGAAGATAGAGTTATAGATGGGAGAAAAATGATGTCTGAGACCTCCATTTCTGTTCAAGGAAGGATTCTCTTTCTTGACAAAAATAGCCACTTTAACTCCTCTCCCACTGCATATCTAACAGGCCTACCTAACTAACAGAATCTGTAAACTTGTAGGTGTGGTAGTTTCAGAGTAATTGCATTGTAGCTAGAATTTGTCCTTTTGCCATTATTACAATATAATGTATTGTATAACCTATAACTTATAAGATGAAAGGTGAAAATATGTTGGTTATGTTTTATTTCTGTCAGAATCACACAAGTGTTTTTGCACCATAACATAGTGGTTGGATATAAAATGACGTCATACAGGTTTATTCCCATGTTTTGTTTGGTAGCTTCTCAAAGATGTCGCAAGAACAGAAAACAATTCAACTTTATTCAACTTCTCATTCAAAACATGTAGATTCTTATGTGGATCCACAGTTTTAAAAATGCGATCTAATTTTACATATTATAAAAGAGGAAATGATAAATCTTTGAAGGAAATAAGGAAACACATTGGCAGCATTTTTCCACCACATACCCCCTCCTCCCCTCCTCTCCCTCTCTCTTTTCTTTTTCCTCTATTTCTCCTCTCTCACTCTCTCACTGCTGCACCCACCCCCTTTTTCTGCCCAAATACTCCCAATCTCTTCACAGGACACAGACTCTACCTCTCCCACTGACCTGCCTCTTTTCCAGGCCCATTACAGACACAGCTGGCTCCCATCAGCTCCACATTAAAGCTCCGTCCTGTTGAATACAGTGGCTCTGCTCTGTCACCTCTGCTCCTGTGTCCCACTCAGACATGCTACTTTCAAAGTCTGTCGCTCAGGCTCAAAGAGGTTACAAGAACATGGATATTTTCTGACAGAGATGGGTTGCCTGTTTAATGTAACCTCAAATGTTTTCCATCCTTATAGTCCCACTGCGTAACTTTTTATCCAACAAACAGATTAAAATAAAAGCATGTTTTTGGCATTATTTATTGCACTGCTTGTCCACCTTCTTAGGCTATAATATTTCACTGAATATCATAAAATCTATCTCGTATTCTTCTTGGAAAATGTTCTGTAATATGGTTTTATCTTTCTATTTCCATAAAATGAGGCAGGTGACATGCCACATCTGGAAAGTTATGAAATGTTACTATAAGGGGCCTATATTTCAACTCAAAAAAGTCAGTCTTCTAATCCTTAACCACTGTAACGCGCTTTGTGTTACATTTTTGTATGAAAAGCGCTTTATAAATATTGTTTGATTGATTTGATTGTTTGATTGATACATTATTTTCTGATCTTTATTATTATGTTTGCTTTCTCACCAAAAACATACCTGAAGTTGTGTTTTGTTTCATTCACACATGGGGAAGTGCTCTGTTATATATCCATATATATCCATATACCACATCATTTGGATAATTTCAGCCTAGAAATTTCTGATTTCTACTGCCCTAAGGTAAAAGTTAACTTGAAAGCTACCACATCATGACATCATAAGGTAGAACAGAGGATTTTGAGCTTTAGAGATGCAGACAGTTGGGTGCACAAAACACATCTCAGGATACGTTTTTGGGAAGGTAAAAACATGCTAATATTTACTTTGCTTTGTATTTTTTCTGTACAATCACAATATGTAAACTGTTCTTTATAGGCTCTTCTCTCCTCTGAACCCAAATCGTCCTCCTGCAGCCTGTTGAAGATGACCATGAGAGAGCTGATCGCTTTAGCCACGCCCTCTTCTGACCAAGACACAGAGCGGGCCACTGTCCCTCAGGTGACCACCCAGTGACACACAACACAACTACAAAGCTACCATCTGTACGACATGTTTATGAGGAGCGGTTTTGAGGTTTGGAAAATCCGTTAGAAACCACGATAAGGAAAGCGTAGATCTAGGCCAGGCGGTTTCCACATTTGGTGATTTGTACAGAGATGCACAAAAGGTGGAACAAACTACTTTCAGCAGTTTTTTTCCAATGCAGATGGTTTTGTAATGGTGGGAAAATTGGTTAGGCTAGGAATAGTTATGGAAATATGAATTCTTTGCCTGCTAATATCTTTCTTTTTCAGCTTATAAATTACACTATTGGCTGTTAGAAGAAATTCAGCAAACATATCACCTGTCTTACTATCAAGCAATACTTCAACTGAAATTCCACTTTTATATATCATTTTTAAAGGTTACATTACAGCTTATATTACACAAAATTGCCTCTTGTGAGGTTAGTTCAGATTAGCAATTTTAGGGCTGAAATCATCCAAATGTTTCTAGAGAATGTGTGTAATGTTTTAAGTTTGTGTAAATGAAACAAAACACAACTCCAGGTATGTTTGTGATGAGGAAACAACATTATAACAAACATCAGAAAATACTGTAATATGGGGCCTTTAATGAGCAAATCAAGAGTTAATTTGGAATGGAAACTGCGCTATTGTGATGAGAATGAATGTAATACAATTGTAACACACATTTTAGAAAAATGCATATATATATGTGAGGATCACATAGAACTAACTGTCAGGGGTTCTATTTTTGTCAAATCAAAACCATGTTTTAGGGCGACGGCTTGGTGACAACAACTGTCTGTGACCTTCCCAATCAGATGTTTGTCTGTCATAGTTAAAGAGAAAAGGGAGCAACAGTGCAAGAGTCAGTTCAATCTAAAACATGTTCTTCACTCATGGTTCAACATTGTGGATAGGACTTTTAACTAGGACTGAGCAATATAGTGATAGAAATTGATTAAAATCATAATCTCTTTCCTTTGATGATATGCTGTTTTGGTTTGATCACCATATTGTGATCCACTAAATTTTCTCTTGAATGCAGCCCTACGCTCAAACAATCAGATTTTTCCCCTCACACCTCCTATTGATCAGCCTCAGCAATGCCCTGAATGAGTAACAAATGGATTTAACTGAATTCTGTGAATTTCCAGAAAAAATAGATGGCTGTAGTTACCTTTTCAATGTCTCTATGTATTTGTGTGTGTTCCTCAGGTGCATGCTTTGAACATCCTTCGTGCACTGTACAGAGACACTCGTCTTGGGGAAAACATCATCCCGTTTGTGTCTGAGGGGATGCAGGCTGCAGTACTCGGCTTCACCTCTGCGGTTTGGGCTGTGAGTTTAAAACATACTCATATCTGATCACACAAGATCATAACCTAAAATGTTACTTTCCAGTTCAGGTTCAGCTACATGTAGAGAAGTTAGAGTAGAGTAGAGAAGTAAGAATGGCAACGCGTGCACACACAGATGGAAAAAAATGTGTAAAGAGGAACAGTTCATGGACCTCCATTGTAAAATTGGTGAAAACTAGTTGCTCTTTGGGGAAGGTGGAGTGAATATGCAAAAATACAAAACTCTAAATGTAATCATTGTCTTATGAGTCATCACATATAATTTTGATTTTATTTGGAAAATTTTGATTTTTAAGTATAATAGTTAATTAGTAAGTGTGATGATATTGTAATTTTAATGCCGTAGTCCTCAGTTTTCCAAAAAATGACCAAAGTAATATAATGATAATATAATAAATGCATCTAATAAAAAAGTCTCAGTAAAACATTCAAAACTAGAGATACACCGAGCCAGCTGTTTCAGTTCCAATACTGATGTAGATATTTTTACTTTAAGTATCTTTATCTTTCAAATAACTACTGAACAGCTTTGTAAGGATAAAAGTTCAAAAATTATAACATGTTGTGCCAAACTCAGGCTGTAAATGATCTTATTACATCCAATTAAAGCTCCAACCATGATATCGGCTTAACCGATATAGAACCGATGCACAGTCCAGCAAATTTTTCACCATCGGTGTAATAAGTCAAAGAGCTTCATTCAAGTTTATTTGAAAGCAGCTCTTTGTTATCCAGACATATGTCATACTATATTATAGTGAGATACGGAGCAAAGACGCTCTCTTCACTCACCAATAGAGCAAATAATTACTTTTCATTCATAGATTTATTCTTCTACGGTTTTGTGGCTCATTGGTTTGACTTTACCCTTGAACTGAACCAGCGAATCTTCAAAACTCGTCATTCACTCCACTGGTTTCACACTAGACTTAAAATGTTCCTTTCCACTCCAGGTTTAGCTACATTTAGCAAAGAAACACTGTGAACTCAAGTATATACACGACACACTGTCTCCAAGGCTTTCTCAAACTGCTGGGTCACTGTTTCTGATTGCTTTGCCAGTTTTTTATAATACAATTTTTTATTCCAGGTGAGGAACTCGTCCACTCTCCTCTTCAGTACTTTGATCACACGGATATTTGGAGTCAAGAAAGGCAAAGATGAGCACTCGAAGAAGAATAGGTGGGTGTCAGTTTTACTATCAGTAAAAGACATGCTTTAGGATTGGACAGTAATTAACAAGAAATTACTGAATAGTGGTTTTCATTTCACAAAAAATCAAACTTTATATACATGTCACATTCTACACAAAATGTTCTGTTCTCAAGAGACAAGTTTTGGCTCATAACTTCTCAGTACACTGGTGAATATGCACACAAACATGGATAGCTTGACTACTTTCTCAACAAAGCCCTGTTACCTTTATATATCCGAGGATGACGCCTACCTCTATGATGAGGACTTTAACATGGAGGCTTTGCCCTGCCCCACAACAACAGGGGGCATTCAGGAGCCAAAGGAGACCCAACTGGTGTCTCCCAAAATCCTGGACTCGTCAATCCCTGAGGAAAGAATTGTGGTTCAGAAACTTCCACCCCTGGAGGACAGCGCTCTGGTCAGGGCACTGTGCGAAGAGCTGGAGTGGACAAGGTCCAAGCTTGCAGATCAGGTTCATATAAGCAATACTTTGGACTGCATCTTAAGACTCGGTAGAGGACTGGGAAAGAAAAGGACTTGGAGTTGGGAAAAACTCACTGATACTCTTCAGAAGTTAACACACATAAGAGCATCTGGTACCTGTATAATTCTACAGTACAGGAAAATGTGCAACTAAAACAGGAGCTTGCCAACTCCAAAAAAGTCAGGGAAAAGTTGAACAAAAATGACTTGGAATTGGAATAGCACAAAGCTGCTCTCCAGAGGAAAGATAAAGAGTTATAAGAGAGTTAGTAAACCAAGTTAGTGCATACAAGAAGATAAGATATTTCTATGACAATACAGTGAGAGACAATGTTCAGCTCAAACAAGAGCTGCCAACACCAGTAAAGCCTGAAGTGATCCACCGCACAAAAAGAGCGGCCGTAGTGGAAGAGGAGCAGAGGAGGGCGTCCACCTCCAACTATTACCCATTACACTTGCATTATTAGACATTTAACAACACTTTTTTAATGTGTGCCTTACTTTAATACTTATTCATGTTTTATAGTTATTTTTATATAGATAGTTTTTTGTTCATGCTTTATTAAGGCTATTTAAGGTATAGTTGCTATAAATCCCTTAACAAAAACTGAAAATAACCAAAGTGCTTTCCAATTAACACAATATAAATCCATATTATTAATAGTAGAAGATTACAGACAATAAACAAATGACTTGTATATGAAGTGGCACCACCAACACCACAGTGTTAAAAGCCTTGGGGGTGAGTTATTATAGATATATAGTATTTAGTAGACAATCGATTTCCACACTATTGTTCATTGCAGACAAATGACAAACTGGTGACAAACCCTTGACTAATAAAGTTACATATTGCACCTTTGAATGAAGAAACCTCATTAAACTGTATTACATGTATTTGACTATGTGGTAGATATATACTGTAGATGGATATTTAATACTTTATTGAGCTTGAAGGAAATGTCATCACTGAGGTAAAGCACTAACTCATCTGCAGGGTTTTATGAGACCAGGTACCACAAGGAGGTACTGTTGCTACACCACTGAGCCAGATTTAGTCTGTGAATGGTTGTCCTTCCATATTTAGCCTTCTGCTGTTCACTCAGAGAAGAGACTGATCTGAACACTCCTACATCAGAAACTACATTTAGCATACTAGAGAAGAAAGCTGTTCAATTATTGATTAATAGCTTATACAATACATACTGCCACCACATAAAAGTTTTTTGTTTTTTTTTGGTATTGATAGAATATTAGTTTCAGTTTGTATCCAACAGACGACTTCTCAGAAAATTTGCAATACATATGTCAATTATTATGTTCAAAATTAATCACATGTTTTATCTCTCTCTTTTTATTGTCAATCTTTGATATGAAGAGTATGTTTTTAGCATGTAATATGTTTGAAAATGTTTGAGAACACATCATGGGACTAAACACCTAAACTCATCCCACAACCACATTCCAAATAGAGCTGCAAAACTGGGCATTACCTGGAGGACTAGAGAAAAAAGTGAGAGGAGATGGGGCGGGAAAGGAGCAGTGTGATTGGTCAAGCAGGTATCTACACTTCAAACTCTGCCCTTGCAGTCAGTGTGTGTGATCAGAAATGCCTGACTGTGATCTGTTTTTGACCAGAAAGCTGCAAATTTACCCATTTTGCACTAAAACTACCCACAAAGAAACAGTACAAAAGGCTTTTTAAAGGAAAAGTAACGTTATTTTACAATCTGAGCCTTCTTTCGGTAATAAAACAAGTCGTTTGACTCACCCATAGCACGTTGGTGTCATTTGGAGCTGTTTGGTAAAAGTTATGTTGTAGCGTATCCGTTAGCGTGAGTACTCGGGGCATTACTTTGCGGTCTCCAAATAACACAAACTTTAGCACTTTTCAAATCATAGAAGCCCGATGTCTTAATCTACGATTTCGTTTGAAGCAAAAGTGGCCTGTAATCCGAGATTTAGCCATAGTTTCGAGTTGATGAGGACGCCAGTGCGCATGCGCGGACTGTGCTCTCAGCTCCCGGGACCCAAACATGAAACGCAAAGCTGAAAACTATGGCTAAATCTCGGATTACAGGCCACTTTTGCTTCAAACGAAATTGTAGATTAAGACATCGGGCTTCTATGATTTGAAAAGTGCTAAAGTTTGTGTTATTTGGAGACCGCAAAGTAATGCCCCGAGTACTCACGCTAACGGATACGCTACAACATAACTTTTACCAAACAGCTCCAAATGACACCAACGTGCTATGGGTGAGTCAAACGACTTGTTTTATTACCGAAAGAAGGCTCAGATTGTAAAATAACGTTACTTTTCCTTTAAACACTCTATACACACTTTAGTAGCAAAAAAGTTAGTTAATGTGTACTTAAAATCCAGATTCTGTTCTTGTTGATGCGTTATAATAAATCTGAGTTTTAGTAATGGAAAAAGTGTACTTCATCGACACTGACATAGTTTATTACTGCTCCTTCTTACTCATCAATCAAGTCATTGGAGAAGTGGAATATCCAACTGGGTTCAGTATTTAGATTGATATTCCTTTTGAGTCAAGTGAATTTGAAATGGGATTACGCCATTTTGATGAATTATGTTTATGACCGTCTCTCCTTTAGGCTGGCAGGTTATCAGCTCCTATCACCTTCTTCAAGGCGTGTTTGTGAGTTTTAAATTATACCAAGACCCACATGCCAAGTGTGTGGAAAGCATGATAAGGAAAATGATAGCAGACCTGCTGGGTCAAGTGCCATTTCCAAATCTAGTTTACAGTTTGTAGATGTTTGTACAGATGCCATAAGGGTGGAGTCAAAACATTTGGGAGGTTTACATGCATGGTTTCGAAAAATGTGTCAAGGATTTTCCATTAATGTGTCTTGGAGGGTTGTATAGCTATACTCTTTTAATCGGTTGGTGGTTAGTCTGTGTTGACCAAATTTATAGCCCCGTGACAATAACACATTTTCAAGTTCGATATACAGTATATCCTGAAGAAATATGGATGGTAAACAATAATATTGAAAGTTACGCCACTGATAAAATAACCCTACAGTAGAATAATCTCCAAAAACTATTCTAAATGTACAATATGGTTTAAAAAAACTATGAACAGCAGTAAATTAATAGCAGATTGAAACACTTAGTAGATATTTTGTATATAGAATGAGTCATAGAAGTTATTTATTCAACCTTCTGCAGCTCAAATTCTAAGTCTAGAACAGAAAAATAACAAAATGTTCCACAGTGCACTATAAATATTGTCCCCCAAAATGTATAGTTCAGTCTAAGAGGTATTAAATGATAACTTGATACAGTAATTATCCTATTGGAATTATAAGGATTTATATGAAATCAGAAAGCAAGGAGTGTGTGCTAGTTTTTGGAGTGACTTGGCAGTTTATTCTGTCTTTTCACTTAGGAAAATGCTGAGGAAAATGTACTTCTCTGAGTTTGGTATTTTGCATTGTGTGAAGTTTCTGTTTCAGGAAGTTCAGGCTTGATACAGGTCCAAATTTTACGACTAGTTGGACCCTATGACCCTTTGACCCTTTACTCCTGTTGAATATTAATTGTTCAAGCCATTCAATTTTGCCTTCCCAAACACTAAATATATCTACAGCTCTGGAAAAAAGTAAGAGACCACTGCATTTTTTTTTCCCTGAAATCAGCATCTCTACATGTATTACAGCCATTCCATTCCAGCGTCTGTTGAATTCCAACACAAACACAAAGCTGAGCTACTTCAGTTCTTGCACCAGGAGTGGAATAAAGTTACCCAAGAACAATGTGAAAGACTTGTGGAGAGCATGCCAAGACGCTGTGATTAAGCTGTGATTAAAAATAAGGGTTATTGCACCAAATATTGATTTCTGAACTCTTCTTAAGTGTAAACATTAGTATTATGTTGTTTTAAAATGAATTTGATCTTGTTTCTTTGCATTGTTTGAGGTCTGAAAACATGCATCTTTTTTGTTATTTTGACCATTTATCATTTTCTGCAAATAAATGCTCTAAACAATAATATTTTATTTGGAATTTGGGGGAAATGTTGTCAGTAGTTTATAGACTCAAACAAAAATGTTCCTTTTGCCCAAACACAAGTAAGCAAAAGTAGTAGCAAAATCAGAAAAACTGATAATTTTGCAATGATCTCTTATTTTTTTCCAGAGCTGTATACAACACAGGCTACACATTTTAGTGCTCTGGGTTTAAAACTGAATAAAAATATTCCTCTTACTAGAATCACATTAGAGAGAGATTAGTTCTGGTATTCTCATGGGTCTGTAGCTCTGATGTGTTCTCTGTGTTTCTATTGGCTAACACTCTTGACTGCCTCTGAAGCAGCCAAGGCCACCCGTGTCCTGTTTTGTTCGTCTGTTTCGGTCTTCTGTAGTACTTTCACTTATCTCCAGTCTTATGTTTTCTTACTTAGTGTTACAAAGTTTGAATTATTTTTAAAAGATTGTGGGAAGATTTCGAATGTTATTTTAGCTTATTTTGTCTGTCTGGAATCACTGTCACATTTAGTTTGCACTTTGAGTCAAATCATTGGTATTCGTTGCAGGATTAAATGTAGTGAAAAACTTGGCTGTTTTTCTGAGCCCATCTGTTCTGAATGAGGATTCTCGTGTTGACAATAAAATGATTGCGGTTTTCTGAATTGAACTTGCTGAATGATATAACACAGTTCAGTGGGTTCATTTAATTTTTGCTGATGGTTCTTTGTCCTTGTCTTAAGGCTTTTTTCTTTTGCCATTTGAAGCTTAATCGTGCAGGGTCATCCACCTTGTTGTTTCCATGGTGATGTTATCGGTTGGCCTGGAATGTTCTACAGTGTGACATTAAACATCTTGTATTTATTCCATTACAGGTGTAAAAAAACAAAAGCAAAAACAAAACAAAACAAAAGCAAAAAAAAAAAGCGTATTCCATCTCCCCAGATCTGTAACTCATTTACTTGTTTTGGTCAGTTTTACACCATACTGTGGAACATTTCCTGCAAACAAATGACCTTTCCATGGAGAAAAGCAAGTGACAGAACCTCCACCAGAAAGGTTACATAGTGCACTTTAAGTAATTACCTAACTTCTCCATCTTCACATACTTGCATTTTAAATTTTATATCTGTAAATTAAGGACAAATCTATGTCACATTTGAAAACAACTTTTGTTTTCTTGCCTAAAATAGTAACAAGATAAGCATATTGTAGCAAGTCATTCTCTGTTGAGGTCAAGAGTATTAGAACTGCCTTGTCTTGTAGCCCAAAATATGCTATTTAAATGGATATGGTTCAAGATAAAGCATCTGTATTGTTAGGGTATTTGCTAGCACATTTAAATGTATTTATTCTGAATGCACTACACTAACCCAAATGAAAACAGCTTGCTTTCTTTTAGTAGTTTTTTTTGCTATAATAATTTAGTTCTGGTACAAGATGTTCAAACTGTGTGGTCATGACACCCAAAGCAGTTATCACCATATGGCCTGTCTACACTCTGTTTTGGAAAAGCATTTCATTGGTAAACAGTGCTTTGTTTGAATTCTTTATCCATCTTATGCATTGTATTTTTCTCTGTTTTTCCTTAAACTAGGGCTAATGACCCAATATAATATTTATTTATTTATTTGAATTAGGACAATGCATATTAATCAACATGACAACAAACAGCATCAACGTAAATATGCCGGAATTAGCACAATAGCTGCTTTATGGCCATTGTCCTAAGGCAGGTCAGAACAGAAGAACATTTAGAGGAACGCACAGAAGAGACAGAAGTGCACATAGACATGACAGCAGGTTCACCACAACAGACCATTCTCTGTGAGAACATGTTTGATTATTTTTCAACCAATGTTTTAGAGTGTTCTTGAAGGTTGAGGAGGACCCACAGTTCCTGACATGAGCACTAATAGAACTGAATGATGGACTTATCCAAATATCCAATAACACTCAATGTGAGCTAAACTAAACATGTACTATGTATTTAAGTTCACGTCTATCTCCATGGAGATAACAATGTGATTCCACCAGGGAAAGTTACAGACCAGATCTGTGGAGAGCAATAAAACATCTGTAGTTCAATAAATGCAAGATCGACTAGTTCAGTGCCAAACTAAGGAACTTTCCAGACCCCACATCAGATGAACCATTCTCAAAACTATCTATTACATTACCTTACATATGCCAGCAGGTTTGATTTTGAAGTTAATGTAAATTTATGAATGGAATAAGCACAGTTTGAACATATTGTTGAAATATATTGTAGTTGAATATTACTTTCATGTATTGATCTATGAGGCACTCACTGGCCGCTGTATGTGTCCATGGACTTGCACCATATTGTTTAGTGATATTTCAAAACATAATTTCTGGTGCCAGTTTCACTTGTCATTTTGACCTGGCATGCACACAAGAGAGAAGTCTCATCTGCGTGAGGGTTCCCTGCTGTTTCTTTCTCTCTTCTGGCTCCTTTATGTCCACCGTTTTATAGTTGTGATCTCTGGTTTGTAAATGCGTTGCGACAGCTTGTCCACTTCAATAATCTACAAGGGGCTCTTCTGCAGCACAATCCCATGTGTTTTTTTGTTTGCTGTCTGAGATTTTGATTTTGTGCTTTTTACATGGTAACTAAAGCCAGGATAAGATGGCTCACTTGTACACGATTCTTGCTCTAAACATATGGCTCCTCTGGGGGGGTTCCTGGATGTTGAAATGATTGTTCTGTTGAGATAAAAGTTACTGTAAACACAGCAATGTTCCTGACTTGAGTATATCTCTCTCTCCCTGCTCTGCTCTGGACTTATGAGGGATCCAATCTCGGAGTTTGGTTGCTTAGCAGGCAATGTTTTTCTTCATAATAGCAGTGCTAGGCTGAAATAGCACTTAAAAATATTACTTCAGTTGGGTTTTAATTGTGATTCAGTCTAATTTTATAATGTGTTTATAATGGGTAAACTAGGGGCTTGTAGCAATGGTAAACATAGACTAAACTTTAAGCTTGTATTGCAGCTGCAAGTTGCAACTACGGTAGTCATTATTTTAGTAGTTGTGTAGTTTCTAGTCAGCAATTAATTTTTTGATTAGTCAACTAGTTAAATGATTATTTCCATTGTACACTAATATCTATTGGCAAAAGGAGAAATGCAATTTGTCAACTGGACAAAAGTTTATTTGGTTGAATATTTTCACAGCTCATCCAAGCTGCTTCTTCATTTCTGGTCAGACACTGGTGGACACTGCTTATATCTGCCTGAAGGGAGGAACTAACTACAATGAAATTATTAAGATTTGTGAAGAATCCCTCAGTTGTCCAGATAGAATCCATGGCAACTGGACAAAGTTTATTTGGTCGAATACGTTTTGCAGCTCATCCAAGCTGCTTCTTCAGTGAAGAAGTGAATTTCTCCTTTTGCCATACAATGAAATTACTTTGAAACTACCACACCTACTTGTTTTCAGTTTCTGTTAGTTAGGTGGGCCTATTGGGTATGCAGACATAAATTTCTCCTTTTGCCATGGATTCTACCTGGATGACTGAGGGATTCTACACACATTAATATCTCTTTTAAAAATATATTAAAAACCAAATAAAAGTTGAAATATGCTGACCGAAATATATTTTTATATTTACAGATAAAGTTTATTGTTTGACATTGAGACTTAATAGCACTATTGTCTTTGTTATAATAGTGTCTTTTGGCATGTGTTTTAGAGTCAATGTAGTCCAGATAGATTATGGTTATCAAAATATGATTATTATTATTATTTTAATTCATCTAGTCACAGTTAGTCGATTAATCATTGCAGCCCTAAATTACATAACTTTGTCTTACACAACATGGCGATTACATCCAGTAACACACAAAGAAGTTACAAAGAAGATAACACGTGTGTTTCCTTAAAAAAAATTGCCATGCAGTTTGATTTTGTTGTTGTTGTCCATACATACCATATCCTTGTTTTGTTGGATGTAAGTAGAAAGCAGTGAAGACATGGGATTACACCTAATCAGTGAAAAGGTGCTTTACACCAAGTAATGGGTGTCGTATTTATTATTAATATTCTTTTAAAATCAGAAGCTGAAGCTAGTTCTATGTCTACCTGTTCTATGTCTAACTATTAAAGGCCCCATATTATGAAAAATTTACTCTTGTGAGCTTTAAGCCATGTTAGAATGTTGTTGCGTCATCAAAAACGTACTTGAAATTGTGTTTTGTTGGCTTCACACACATTTAAGTAACTTTTTATTAGTCTGTCTACATCTTCAAAGCTCAAAATGCTCTGGTCCATCTTGTGATGTCATGAACTTAGACTTAGGTTGTTTTCACACCTGCCTTGTTTGGTTCGTTTAAAACGATCCAGAATTCGTTTGCTCCTTTGATTCGGACCTTTTGGGCTGGTGTGAATAAAAACCAAAAATCTTGATCCGGAGCAAACAAGCGAACCGAGACCACCTAAAAAGCTCGGTCTCGGCACGGTTCCATTTGAATCCTAGTGCGGTTCGTTTGAGGTGAGAATGCAGAGCGGACTCGATCTAACACAAGTTGGCTTTTTGTACTTAACGAGCTCCCGTTGAGCATTATGGGAAACCGAGGCTTACGAAACAAAACGAAACGAAACTTACGAGGCTTACTTACGTTTGGCGTGAAGAGCAAGAGTCACAACTTGCTGCGCACACATGAGCGCTGTCCTCCGTAGCCGTCTTGCCCTGTGTCTTCGTCGTTTGGAAATTTATTGTAAAATTGTGTAAACCTCATGATGCTGCTCAAACATTTGTGTGAACTGTAAAAACTGAGCAAACCATATTGCTATGACGACACTGAAAACAGCACGCAACGCCATGACTCTCCTTCCGTGTTTGGACACAGCGTTTTGATGCGGCTCATTTCTGTCCAATGGCTGAACGACCTCAGCACACGTGGTTTTGTTTATAGATGTTGGTCTACTTGGAAAAAAAGTGCAGTGTGAAAGCGAACCGCACCAAAATAAAAAATAAAATAAAATAAAAAATTGGTCCGGACCAAAGCAAGTGAACTATTGGACTTTCCTGGTGTGAAAACGACTTAGAAGCGGTAGTTTTCAAGTTATCACCTATCTTTTACCTTTTATTCAGTATAGATTAGACATTCCAGGGCTGAAATCATTCAAATTATTCTAGTGAAGGTGACTTTAAAACACAGTGGAGCACAGATGGAACAGGGTGTTGTCTGTTTGAGGGAAGAACTCAGCCTATTATAACATAGATTCAGAAATAACATAACATGGGCCCTTTAGTTCAAGGGAAATCAACTGCCTAACATGACAGGAGGCCTTGTTAAACTTCCAAGCTCTCCTAACTCAATGTGCTGTTGTCATTGCTCTGTCTTTGGCTTGTGTTTTGGCTCTGGTGATGAGTTCCTCAGAGGCCTATAGTGTTACTTATCTCCTCTCACAGGAAGCTAGAGGGAACATCCAAGAGGAAATTAAGTCTCTTGGAGCAAACTTGAGTTGTATTTTTGGACTTTGGGTCATTTGGAGGAGATGAGCATGTGCCTGGAATCGATTCCCAGACACACAATAGAGGTAATTGCATGAGGTAATGGTCTGCTGTCAGTCTCTTGTGGACATTATAAGGTGGCAGAGTTTTAGGCATTTTGACCTCCTAGTGAGAAAGCCCCACATGAAGGAGTTTATCGTTCGTTATATTTTTGTGTATGCCCTGTGACAGTATTGTTGGGTTTCAGATGACATCAAATATTCTACTAACCATAAACAACCATGTGGCACAGTGGTTAGTTGTTTGCCCCTCAGCATGTACATCTTGGGTTTGATTCCCACACTATACAAGGCCGTTCTGTGTGGAGTTTGCATGTTCTCCCTATGTTCTGCATAGATTTCTTTTAGATGTTCTAAAAACTTGCTGGTCAGAGTATTTATTGCCATTTTATTTAGGTGAATTTTTGTTCAGCTTCAGTATATTTTATCATATGCATTGTACTGATTTTGTAGGAGTGGATAGAGATGGATACTTTATTGATACCAAAGGACATTCTATGATTGGCAGCAGTAGTAGGGCTGTAGTCCTTAAGTTGTTTAATCAATTAATTAGTTGATGGTGTCTTCGTCGATCAAACCATGTATTAATTGACTAAGTGTTTTATTTAGAGTTAAAGGATTTATGTGAGACAACAGCAGATGGGAGAATTTATGATGTGTTGATGATTTGGGAGTTGAGCTTCCCTTTTACTAATAAATACAGCATACTTTGTACTTTTTGTTTAAAGTTTCACATAAACTCCCGTTCAATTGTACTCTTGTGAGTGCGGTTTGGCTCAGATACATGATGAGATTATAACAGTTTTGAGTTGTTTTTGTCACACCCTTTTTTATTCTACTAAGGGGCAACAGGGCCTCTCTTTAGTTGACCAAGAATTTCTTTAGTCGACTACAGCCAATGTAAACTAGTTTGAAGTTTAAAATGGCCTGAGAGAAATCTTTGCTGTCTTTGTTCAAAAATTGATTTACATTACAGCGATAGTATTACAGAGATCATCAGACTTTTCCCATTTAGTTCAGTCCTGCTTCAGAACAGCTTGCTGTTATCCTTGTCCTCTGCATTAGTTTGACTTTGTGGCTTTTTGAGCACTCTAAATGTCAGCAGCGATTTGATCCTGATTCTGTCTTGTGTGTCCGGATCATGTGCTCGGACGCTCACGGCTTTTCCTTCAGGACACTCTCAATTGAACCCAGTATACTTAAATAAAACATGTATCAAACCACTGGGGGGTATGGTGGTCAAAAGATCTGGAAACCACTAGCGTTAAATATGAACATTAACTCTTTTTTAAAAATAAATTTTGTATGTCTATGTCAGTATGTCTTTGAGAGAAAGGCATAAACTCACATGATGGGAGCACATGCACAGTGTATGAGACTGTTTGTTTGTTGCAGCAAAAACAAGGATTGATTTGTTTAGACAATTTGGCTCAAGACCACATCCTTATCTCAGATGCACAATTACCCCCTCTCTCTCTCTCCCCCCTCTTTCTCTATCTCCTCCATCTCCTTCACTTGTTTCAGACTGTACAGTTTAAAGAACAGGCTAACAGTTTAATTCAGCAATCAGGGAAAGACAATCAAATTTAAGCTCTGACAAACCACTGGTATCCAAAAATATTCCCCAACCTTTAACGTGAATTAGCAGTCACCATGTGTTTTTACTTAAATCAGCAATATTGGCAGCACACATTTGACACTTTATCACACTTCTCTTTATAAATACAGAAATAAATGCTGTTTTGAAGGATATTGCTTAGTGTGTAATACTTACTAAGATCTGCAAATATTACATCATTTGGTGTGAAGCATAGGTCAGAACAGTGCTACGCCAATTAAAATGTGTAATGTATTACACATACAGTTACCCTGTGCTTTGCTGCTATGATTTCAACACATCATGAATCATTTTATTAGTTGTCAGAAAAGTGGTTTCTTAAAGGTGCTATGCTATGCAAAATGTACTCTTATGAACTCTAAGCCATGTTAGACTGGTGTTACCTTTTGTTCAGTAGAGCTGGGCAGTTCCAGGGCTCAAATTATCAAATGATTCTAGTGAACGTGTAAAAACATAGTGGAGCAATTCCTGTATTGTCACATGAGAGAATATCTTGGCCAAAATATGCAAGATTTGTGAATGAAACAAAATGCAACTCCAGCAATGTTTTTGGTGACGAAGCAACATATTAGAAACAACAGATCAGAAAATAGGGTAATATTGGACCTTTAAAAAGTAAGTTAAAAACTAAATCAGAATAAATACAAATTCAGTTTCAAGTCCATACTGTTGAATAATAGTATACTTTAGTTCTGTAATGTGTAAGTTAAATCATAGACAAAATAATTTCTTACCATACTTGAATCATTTTATGTTTTTTTAATGTACAATTCAATCTGGACAAACTTTCTTAAAGTTGCAATTAACCATGTATTTTTTATTATTTTTATTTTTATTGCCCCTGTAGAGAAATGTGTCTCCTACATTTGCCCCATCCTTCCCATCTCTCCATCTCCAGACCTATAGCTAGGCTGTTTCCAGTTGTCATTTTTTTTTGTCTATCATGTATAGCCCTACATTTTGGCATACAATTACATTCTTAATTCGTTCATTGTGACAATGGGAGTACATTGTTTCAAATCACCATTCATTCTGAACTGTAAATGCCACATTTGTTTCTACCTCCTCATATTAAAGCTGACAGTCTATACTATAATAACATATTGATTGTTTGCCTTTGGCTCGACTGTGTTGGTGTTTAAAGAGAAAATGATTCAGATTGTGGAAAGTGTAGGCAGGTTCCCATACGGCACCACACACAGTGACAATTATCCCTGAGGTGGCTAATCCAGGCTAGCTTCAGAAGTCCTAAAATAGCACGATTATATTGCCCATTCAGCATTACACTGTGCCAAAGACAAACAGTTGTGGAAATCTTGAAATCATTGTTGCAATAATTACAATAATTACTGAAATAACTTCCTGAGTCTTGTGAAATCCTCTGTTATGTGTTTAAACCTTGTGCCATTTGCATCATGGAAAGTAGCAATTAAAATGTTCCCTGCTCTGCATGATTTATGTAATGAATTTGTATTGGAACGTTCCTGTCTTTGCATTTCATTATAGACACATGTTTCAGATTATTTGGACTATTTTGCATTCATACACAACATAATATAGGAAATGATCTTTGGTGACAATCACTGACTTGCAAACTCGGTAAAATAAACAATTATCGTTATGTGTTCAAAGCAGAATTATGTATATGAATTGACAAATTTAATGTTTTCAAAACCGTAATTAACATATAAATGAACTACTACTACCCAGCCAAAAAAAAAAACCTAAACAAAAGCCACTACCTGAATTTACATGTGCAACTATGTTATGTGACTGAAGAAAAGGGTCATCTGACATGCATTTCTTGGCAGGGAGATATTCCAAGATTAAACATTTGGTTCTAGCATCTTTAAATTTTAAAATAGTAGACATTTGCACTTTGTTTTGATTATTTTCTCCAATGACACTTCTTCACTAATCTAATTTTACTTCTAAATTGTGTTGTTTTGTTGTTCACTTTGAGGTTCTGGACCCTGTGGTTGCCAATTCATGTGATAAAAAAGTCTCATGCTGCTGAAATATTAAATTGTTTAAAAAATATAGTGTCGTAAGACTGGACCAAATTTGCGTGATAAAACCCATCTCATATTTGCCTCTGCTACTGGTACCAGGACGGTATGATTTTGTGTACAACTGTGTACAAAAAGGTGTGGTAGTCTCAGAGTAATTTCATTGTAGTTAGTGAGGCAGTGTCCACCAGCGTCTGACCAGAACTGAAGAAGCAGCTTGGATGAGCTGCAAAACGTATTGGACCAAATCAACTTTTGTCCAGTTGACAAATTGAATTTCTCCTTTTGCACAGGCTTGTCAAAAGTATGTTAAATCACGTACTAATCAATATTAAAACCAGTATCAAAATAAAAAGTCACCTCAACAGGACAGAAGTTAACCTTTCCTGAAAAGCTTTAGAATGATTTTGAGCTGTATCAGAACACGTATAAATCACATATACTTGGACAACTGAGGGATTATACAAATAGAAGACCACATGGTAATTTAAAAGAAAGTACTATTATTCTACTATTATTACTACTGTTCAGATCATATATCATTGTGTATCAGAATTGGTATTGAATATCATCTATTCCTTAGTATCGAAATATAGTTTGAAATTTTAGTATTGTGACAACACTACTATATTATTTATGTCTTTGTTATTGTCTTTATATTCAGGATGACTGGTCGGGAGTTTTTCACACGTTTCCCTGCTCTGTACCCGTTCCTCTTGACTCAGCTGGAGGAGGCAGCAGCCACAGTGGAGAGGTGAGCTCATATAAACAGTCTGCCCCATCACCATTCACACTTGTGTTTGACTTAATGGTACAACTCCCCTCTCTATCAGTGAGTCTGAGAGCAGACCAGCTGCACTGCACTTAAAACTAGAACATGTGACGTACTTGTGGAGTTAAAGATAAAGTTTTTGTTTGGACATTGGAAGGCTCTCTTCTTAAAAGTGAACACATATTCACCATTTGAATTGTACGAATTAAATTGGACAATGCGCTAGCCGCCATTTTCCAAATAGGAAGTTTGCATGTGGCTCTTCCAGCTCCTACTGACCCTGTCTCCCATTTACTTACATTGTAATATTGTCACCCCTGTCTCTGAGCCTCATCATTTTGTTCTTAAAATGTTTATATTAACCTGCTCTACATGATCCTGGTGTTTTTATTTTGCTATTTTGTCCGTTAAAAAATTATATTCTTTATATGGGGCCTTCCTCCAAATTCACCCCTGTAACCCTGTAACCCCTGCAACCGCATCGCGTGCTTCATTTGAGTGGAGCCAAACACTACGGGTGACGTCACAGTGACTTAGTCCACTTCTTTACACAGTCTATGGGTAGGTCAGTAATTGTAAAAGTGGATGTTAAGTTTCATTTCAGCTGAAGAGGCTATAGGTTGCATTCAGATTCTCATTTTTTTCATTTGTTTGTCATAATTTAAGATTGAGGGCAGGGGCCTATCGTATCCAAAATTATGATCCACATACAGTATGTTGAACCTCATCATTATTTGTTATGGATTGGCCTCACAAACTTCCCCTATTAATCTTCCTTTCAACTGAAAACAATTACAGCTATGGGGTTAACTAACTAATCACTTTCTGAGGCTTTTGTGTTTGAATGATCTCACTTTTGTTTATTTATTTTGACAGAGGAGACACTGGACTTGGATTTTTTGTTTCATGTGGATAGTTCCAGTAATTACAGGCATGTTAACCATAAGCATAACAAAATATATGTAATGTGTGACAGCTCCTTTTTAAACTATTTGCAACCAAAACCAAACACACTGGTAAAATATAAACAAAGGCTGCATTGCTAAAACATCTATTTATTAATGATAATGCAGCATACTCATTACTGCTATTAATTATGATGTATTAATAAAGATGTCTTTTAGTTTAAAACGTAGCTAATAACAGTCCATTAGTGTTGTTTAAATTATAATCCTGCTCATTTGACATCCTTCAGCTTGTTACTGAGGCATGAACAGCTGAGTACAGAGCTGGACAGTTTACAGTGGGGAGTTGAGTCCTCGGAGGTTCATTGGCCTTATCGCTCTGTTCGGTTCATACTCCCATCTTAAAAGCTCCCAAAGCCCCTTATCTTAATATGGATCCAATTAATAGCTGCACTTTTATACAGACTCTTCCACAATCTCCCCCTCTCTACTTTCTGACCTTTGTTAAAACATTCACAAATTTCCCACGGATTCAGTTCTGGGCTGTCGGACGTCCCACCAGCTCAGCCACCCAAACACAACAACCACAGCCAAACCAGGCCTAGACACTTAGTGGTTTTTGACAATCTTGTTGTGTAAAGTATAGTGTACTGTATTCCATTTTCTTAGGGCAGTCTGTCTACAGAATAATGTGTCATTTGTAAGAGGATCTTGTAAACAAATATGGCTACAAAACAAAGTGTGCAGTACCAGAAGTTTATTTGATGTTGAAATCAAATGTAGTGTACTCATTTTAAGACAATAAACAATATCATCTTTGAGCTCTGGTTTAGTCTGGGGTTAGACTTAGTTCTGGGTGTAGTCTTAATGTTGTCTTAATCCTGGTTAGTCCTGGTTTGGTCTTGGCTCAGTGCTGGTTCAGTCCTGATTTAGTCCTGGTTTAGTCTTGGTGTAGTCTTGGTGTAGTCCTGGTTTAGACCAAGTTCACATAAGTTCACACAAGACTAACCCAAGACTTAAGTCCTGGATTAGTCTTGACTCCTTGTCTTGACTCCTTGTCCACACTGGGTTTAATCTTGGTTTAGACCTGGTTCAGTCCTGGATTCTTCCTGGTTATACAAACAGAAAATCAAAGGATATGTTGGGAGCAGTGGAAAAAAACAAAAACGAATGGGATATTTAATATGCTTGTTCATAAAATGATTTCATATCATCATAAAATGATTTGCTTCAACTCTCAGGACATGAGCACAGACTTAGGCCTGCCTTAGACCTGGTTTAGTCCATGTTTAGACTTTGTGACTCCTGGGCATCACCTGGTAAAATTCTGTGTTAGTCCAAGGTTTAGTCCTTGTTACTTACTTTAATTAACCCTTGTATAGACCTAGTTTAGATGGCATTTAGTCCTGGGTTAGTCCTTACTTTTGGGACACACCACACCTAGATCTAGTCCTGGTTTAGACTTGGTTCAGACCTAGTTTAGATCTGGATTAATCCTCAGTGTGTGGGGCTTTTGTTTAAGACTACAGTCCGCTGTTTAGATGGTAAATTAAATTGAGCGTGTTCATTAAAAGACATCAAACAACATGATCTCCTCCCTAATTTGGAACAGAAGGGGCTCAGTACTTGTTTTTAGCCGGGCGATAAAATGCGTCAATCAAGATGAGTGCATGAGTGTGTTCTTTGTTATGTTCATTACAAGAAGGAATTACTCACCATCTTGATCTTCAATACTTGAAAATGTATTCTTGCAGCTTAAATGATTCCATTTTAGAAGGTTATTGCAACAATTGTAAGAAATGTACCAGAATTTAAGATGCAATCTGAAATGTAATCAAAGTCTTAAAACTAAGCCAGCGAGTTGTAGCCCTCCACCAGTGAATTTTCATATAGCATGTGTGTGTAAAATCCCTCAGTCGTCCAGGTAGAATCCATGGCAAAAGGAGAAATTCAATTTGTCAAAAACAAAAGTTTATTTTGGTCAAATACATTTTGCAGCTCATCCAAGCTCCATGTTCTGCAGCAGAAGAGGCACTGATTAATGGTTGCAGGTGCTGGGGTTTAGGTTTCTAAAGAAACCTAAACCAAAGAAACCTAAAGCAAAGTGTCCTCATTACAGTAGCGGTTTAACTTTTGTAATCTTAAAAACACATTTTAGAAATCCAGTCTGCAATAGATAAGTGTAATTGTGTCTCATCTTGCAGTGGGATAGATAGGACAAACCCACTAACTGCATTATAGGTTTATTTCTGTTGGCTTTGTTAAATAACCAGCTTGTCCTCGGTGTTAAATTGCCTTCAATAAAATCCCAGACCTGCTCTAATAGGCTACAGTTTGTTTCTTTTTATATGGCGTTTTGATTCATATCTGGCATTCGCAGACTTATCTCCAAAAGCTATTTCAGGTGATGGCCCCACATTAATCTACTCTCACAGACCACGGCCTTATCTGCCTCTGACTCCTGCTCCAAGCCAAACACTCCTTTATTACATGCACATTCTTCTGTGAACTAAACAAAACTAGTCTTTCATTTTGCATGTAGAGTTACAGTATATCTAGGGCTCCTTAGTCTGGCTTTGCAGCTTAATATCTGTTGGATAAATTTAGAACCGTTACTAACGTTGGGATTTAATCCATATTAATTTTCATCTGTGTCTGTCTACGCTAAGTAATTGGTGTTGTGGAGAAGTTATGAGGCAATTAATGTTAATAGGTCTGAAACTTATGTCTTTGAAAATGTATGCAAAGTTACATTCTTCTAGTGTTTCTGAAATTTATGGACAAAAATGCGATTATAGGAACTTTTAAGGGGCAATTACCTAGTTAAATATTCACTTTGAATCCCAATAGAGCTTTTCACAGTTGGTAAAGTATAATGACATCACATTGCAAAGCTTTATGGGATACCCCCTTAGTGCTTAAGCAAAGCCGCTATGTTTTTTTTTTAAAACACATTTTCTGGTTTTTGAGTGTTTACATGTAGAATGTGTTCCATGTTCTGGTTTGTTTGTCTAATGTGACATAATTTGTAAAGTGGGCAAGTGAGTTAGTTCATACTGTTATGGTGCCCTTAAACAAGACACTTTGCAAACCATCTCTAATTTGCTGTTGTCACAGATTTCTCCCTAGGACAGTTGGCTAGTTGTGACCGAGTACTGGAATGTGTAGTAGAGCAAAACCTGGTATTCATACCCATACTTTAAACATATTGACCATCCATCATAAAACTCTAGTCAAAATATTTAACAGCTCTTATAAAGCCTTTTTCTTATGTCAGGGCTACAATAAAATATGCTTGGAGGGTTTCTCTATCTCTTAATAGTATGTAAAAAATGAATGCTTAAATGGATTGTATGTAGCCTTACAGTTTTAAAAACAAAGTATTACCACTAATGCTGTATTGCCAATGATTTAACCTATACATAGAGGACATATACAAGTTTTCTTTGTCAGTGTATGGACAGCATATATTGCAGCAGCAGAGGCACTGATTAATGCCTGCAGGTACTAGGGTTCAGGTAGTGACCATTCAGATCACAAAGGCATTTTAGGTTTAAACCAACTGGATTTAAACATTGAACTCAAATGAGAGAGAGAGAGATGCGAGACTTATCCTGCTTTTTAATTAGATATTCACTAGCAAGGACCATGCCACAATAATGAAATACAATGAAGATATTATGTATTGCCAGTGTGTTGGCTGTCTCCAATCCAAAATGATCACCCAGCTCCTTAAAGATGATGTCTTCAGGCTGAAGGATGGATGAGAGACATGGGGTTTGAGGGACGGGGTCGAGAGAGCTGACACGGATGGTTTTGTCAGGATAGGCTGTATAAATAGGCCTCTGGGTAATTGTAGGTGTGGTCGAGATGAGCTGTGATTAGCTGGCGAGGAGGTTGAGGCGTGGTCCAGCTCCTGAAGTTAATCATATTAATGCCACATATTGAGAACTAAATGAAAAGAAATGATAATATAAACGACTTGGCCATCATGTCCAATGTTTTTGTAACTGAGAATAAATCAGCATTACAATTACATTTATCAGTAAAAGCTATATACGTCTTCCTCATACACATCAAGGTCATGTTTATGGAATGTAAAATCAAAATCTTAAATCTTCACGCACCACTTTTGTCAGCTGCTATGCTATACTATCTTCTCGTTGACCTTTATTGAGCTGTTTTATTTCCTTCATTCTTATTTTAGCTGCAAGTAATCATGACTAATAATATTTTGAGAAGGTTTAGAAAATTGCTTTCCGGAAATATTTCATTTGAACGCTGATGAAATGACTCCCCGTCTTGTCTTCGTCCTGTCAAACGCTGAGCTGCAGCTGTGTCCCAGTGCGGTCCAATGTGTTTGTAATTGTCGAGGGGTATGACATCACTTCCTGCTCCGCTATGCTCCCCTGAACTGTGACACTAAACACATTAAAACACTCACTAATTGGTCCCCTATTACAATTCTCATCCACCCCATGATCTGAATGCTTCCCCGTACACAAAGTTTCTTAAACTGAGAATCTGAAATTGTACTTCATTGCAGCATTTGTTGCAGTTTTGTTAAATTTTAGGTGTCCCCTAGTTAAAGGACCCAAATTACGTTATTCTAAATTCTGATCTGTGCTATAATGTTTTCTCTTCCCAAACATACCCCAAGTTGTGTTTTGAGTTCTTCTCTCAAATAGAAAACACTCTGTTGCCCCTTGTGATGTCATGTGATAATACAGGAAGTGCTCCTCTACGTTTTTCACAAGTTTAGATGATTTCTCTACTGAATAAAAAGTTAAAGGTAGTTGTTAATTTGGAAAACTACCACAACATGACATTACAAGGTGGAACATTTTGGAATTTTGGAGATTTACACAGACTAATAATAAAGGGTTACTCAAACATGTGTGAATGAAGCAAAACACAACTCCAGGGATGTTTTGGAGGAGGAAACAACATTCTAACATGACTTAGAGCTCACAAGAGTCAATTTTGTGTAATATATGACCTTTAAGAGTTCTGGTTTGTAGCTGGTTTAGTTATTTTGTTAATGGATCTTAAATGTGCGTTATGTAACTTTATTGGTGGGATGGGGGAGTCCACCACCTTTACCTAAAATATTCCATAGCATCAACTTTATATTGCATTTATTCAATTACAGATGTTTTTGTTGCTTAAAAATGCCTTAAAAATACCTTTTCTCTGTGAGTGGGGTTGCCTCTCCACAGATTTGACCTGCAACTTGGCCTGAGGTCTGGTGGAGTCATCTGCTTGTCTCCATGGAGTTGTTTAATGGCATATTGTTGATTCTAAGCAAAGGTATAACATCCCCATAGAGATAAGCAAGTCAAGTTGGTGGCACCAGTTTTGGGTTGTCTAATTTTGAGTGATTTTAAACCTACTGTAATTGAGTTCTCAAATTGTTTTGTCATGGTGATGTCCTAGTTTAGGCCTTGATATATTAGATTTGTCCTGATTTTGACATAATCTGTACCACCTAGCCCTACTTAAGTCTTGCATTGCTCCTGTTTTTTCCTTTGTTTAGTTGACCCGTGTCAGTTAATTTCCAATTCAACCTTCATTTGATTCCATTAGTACTTTTATAAATTAATGGTTTTTAGCACTTGAAATGTTGATATTCTCTCATTATTGAAATTCTTTTTTCCCTTTTTTCCCTTCCCTTATTAAAAATGTTGATGAATACAGATACCTTGGCATCATTTTAGATGATAGACTAAGTTTAAAAAAACACATTAAAAAGGTTTGCCACCGGGGCGGCAGTAGCTCAGTTGGCAGAGTGTTTGTGGTTTGAATCCAGCTCTTGGCGGGTTGACCGCGTGTAATCCCACAGATGGGTGCTGCTGTTGTGTCCTTGGGCAAGACACTTAAGTGTCTGTGGACACTGGACACAGTGGACACTGGACACACTGGTAGCCCCCATAGCAGATTTACATCAAGGCCTGTTGTGTCATGGGCCGTCCTCCTGTGGATCCACCACCCGCGGGAGGATTCATGGGGGCTGGTGCATTGGACTCCTGCTCCCGCGACCCAGAAATGGAAAAAGTGGAAGAAGATGGATGGATGAAAAGGTTTGCCATAAAATATATATAATCTGTCTACTTTTAGATCCGTACGAAATTCCCTGACAAAACAAGGTGCAAAAATCTAAATGCAATGATACTACCTCACTTAATCTTTGGTGTTTCAAGCTGGTCACAAGCCAACCAAACCACAATAAAACCTTTAGAATCGCTTTATAAGCACTTAAGATTCTAGATCGGAAACCACGGAAATACCATCACTGTCAGATATTAACTAAACATAAAATGCTCAACTTTGATAATATAATTAAACTGGCCAATCTAAGTTTATTAGTCAAGATTATCAATAATGTGGCACCACCATGATTGAAAAAGTTGATCAGATGGTCAGAACATCCAGGTCAACGATCAATGGTCAATGTGTAATACCAACACGGAAAACATCATTAGGCAAACCATTTTCTAAGAGTGCAGACGTGTCAGCATTAAAGTTGGACTAGACATGAGAAGGGGGAACAGGTATCGGGAAAAGAGTTTTAATTATTTTTTACTAATTGATGAAATGTATCACTGTCACTGTAAATATTCTGAATTGCACTGTTTTTATGCTTTATGTTCATTGTTTGTAATGTCGTTTGTCTCAGGGACTGCAGATGGAAATTAGCTCCGAGAGCTAAAGTCTGGTACAAAGCATCTTTTCATTTTTGTGATTAATGCTCCTGTACGTTGTCCCTGTCAAATAAATCAAATAAACTAAACTAAACCTCCCCCCCTTCTCCTCTTTTCTAACTCTTTTCTTTTCTGTCTTCCCTGTCCTTTTTCAGTTTCTTTCTCTCTCTCCTCCCTGCCACTCCTTCCTTCTCTCACCCTCATTTTTTCCTCCCTGTCATATCTGTATTTTAAACAAAATACTGAACGACACTTCTCATGTCTTACCCCCTTCTGTCTCCCTCTCTCTCCTTTTTTCCTCTCCCCTTCTCTTTCTGTATTCAACAAAGTAATGAAAAGCACAAGTTGTTTTCGCAGGGGGGCTGTTGTTCTTTAGGCTTGATGAGATCCTCATGACTGTGACACACACACACTTTATACGCTCAAACAACTGCAGGCGAGAACTATGTCAAAAACCAACTTTCCCATCATTATCCAATATCCAACTGTTTTGTTCATATAAGGAAGGAATGAAGGAGGTTTATTGGTAGTGATTTTTTTCTATTGCCGCCTGTCCAAAGAGCTATTAAACACAGCATTTTACTTTCTAACATTGAAATTAGGTCATCAAAAGGTTGCCAAATTTTACCTCTAATGAACCAGTGAATATCTGTAGACACGGCAAACCCTCTACAACACCTGTTTTGTATATTCTTTATTTTATTCTTTAAGTGGAGATGCATGTTTGGTACTGATACTCGAGACCATGCATGATTAAAGTTGCACTATGTAACTTCACTGTATGGTTGGTCTGCCTCCAGCTTGTCTCCATGGAGATGATAATGCTTCACCTGGAATGTTCCACAGTATGACCTTTGTCTTACATTTATTCAATTGTAAGTGTTTTTATTGTTCATATTTTGCTTATGCTTTCTTACTGTGAAAGGACTTGCTTGTCCCCAGATGTGACTCATAAATTCTCGTAAGTTGACGTCTTTGAAGTATTTGTCTGCATAGAGACAAGGAAGTGATGGTCCCTCCACCAGAAAAGTTACTGTACATCAATCATGATTATTATATTTAGCTTGTTGGCGTATTAATGATGAATGGCATGGTATAAATTGCCTTGGTTTTAGGCACAGTACTCAGTGAAGATGAGTTATTTGAAAGCTTTTTGTGTCCATTCATACATTTGCTACACATTGAAGGGCTTTTATTCTCATATGAGGGTTTGGGGCTTTCTTCTAATTATCTAAATGATCGCATCTGTTTCCTGATAGTATGTCCGAGCCAAATGTGAAACCTCTGGCAGAGAAGAGCTCTTTCCACTGACTCATTGGTACTAATCAGATCAGACCAGGAGAAGCGCTGAGTTCAAGGACAGTAGGAGAGGACAGTATGCAGACATGACACTCATTTGCTGTATAATAGGCCAGAACACAACACACTGTGAAACATTATCATGATACTAACCAATTAATTAGTTGTTTTGACCATTGCATATCCTTTTATTCTTGAAAAAATGCAAATATGAACCTGTGTTGTTTTCTGTCTGTTTCAGTGACAGTGGTCAGGTGAAGCTCCACCCCAGCCTGTTCCTGCTGCTCCTGGTCCTGAGTCGGCTCTACCCCTCCCCCATGGACGGCTCCTCGTCTCCTCTGGGACTGGCCCCCTTCACCCCCTTCATCATCAGGTGGGTGCCACCTCTGATTCTTATTCTGGGGGTGTTTGCGGCAATCTGTGGTGGCACAGTGGTTGGTGCTGCAGACTCACTGCTAGAAGGTCCTCTACTTGACTGCCCGGCAGTCTGGGATGTTATTCCTATAACACCTATCTGAGATAGAGATTGGCAATTTCAGAACTGAAATTATCCAAATGATTTGAGTGTGTGGAGTTTAAAAACAGAGTCGAGCACTTCCTGTATTACCACATGACATCACAAGATGGATTGTTTTCTGTTAGAGAGAAGAACTCAACCTAAATATGCAGGATTTGTGTAACATGTGTGAATAAAACAAAATACAGTGTTTTTGAGATGCATCATTATAATATAGATCAGAAAATGGCGTAATATGGGCCCTTTAAAAACATGCCTCGGAGAACACACTATCACATCCAGGGGTCACCCACCTGCTTTTCACTGTCTGATAAACCTGGTCCTCTTTCTCTGAAGCACGGCTGCCTCCAGGAATAGGCCTATAATAATCTCCAGACACAACACCTGTAGACTAAACCTCGCTCCTGTGGGTCCTGTGCTGTTTGTGCAGGTGGCCAACATAAATGCCATGTTATTGGTTTGGCTGTGTGTATGTGACTTGTTCTGGAACCAACCAGCACCACAACATGACTAGGTATTGTTAATATGCCGGTGCTGAAAGAAATATGGTCTGCTAGGGGATTGGCTTATATTATAACTGAAGTGGGATGGAACTACTGTATGTCTAAAGTTGAGTGGGACCTAGAAGGCAGGTTATTGTAAACTAGGAAATACTGTGAACGTTATTTTGAAAATGAAAAAATGAATGGACCCCTAGAATAGACCTGGACAAAATTGGGTCTAATGGGTGGTCCTAATAATGTCAAGATAATATTGTGGGAAAATTAGGCAAGAATCAACTAAGCTTAAACCAGTACTATACCAGGGATAAACCAGATGTAAGATTTGACTAGACACAATTCCAAACCAGAGCAGAGGATGACATAAATATTTTCTTCTTTGTAGAGTTCACAAATGTTGAAATTACTATCATCTGTAATGGATATAGTTACCAGTCTCACCATTTGAAAAGCTATAGGCTGAACCTGTTTGTGAGAGGGAAAGTCTGTGCTTCCAGGCCACATAGTTCACATTCCGGCAGCTGAAAAATGAACAAATATTATCTGGAAGCTGGCTCTGTGCTCTTCGTCGTGTTTAGAGAAAACTCCTATGATAATGTGCTCCTCATGCATTCCTTTGAGACTGTGTTTCTCAAACGGTGGTGTAGCTGGAGACTTGTATATTACAGACTGTTTAAGTACTATTTGTATGTGTGTGGGTTTGTTGTAGCGTTGTTTAATTTCATCATTTTTTCTTAAAATGCTTTATTTCTGAATTGGCATGACAACAAAACTAGCTATATGAAACTAAAATTAACCATATCTAAAGAAGGAAAGACAGGACTAGAAAAAACTGGGCTAAATTTATACTAGCATCCTAGAAGAACTGGACTAAGGCTAGACTAAACCGGGGCTAAACCTGGACTAAATCTGGACTAACCATCATAGTGTTAGGCAGTAGTAAGAAGGTCCAAATTGCTTAAAACTAGGGATGTCAACAATTAATCCATTTACGATTAATTGTCGATTAAGACGTTGGTTGAACAAAATGCATAAATTGTAATTCATCGCTAATCGCGGACACGCGCACCCACGTGGTCACGAAACAAGGCAACCGCACACCGCGCTGCGCCAAGCTCAACTCACAGCCGGCCGCAGGCGCCAACGGCACTGCTCAGCAACCCCAGGTGTACGCGCGAGGCGAGATCGAACCGTGGCGCCCGGAATGCGTGCTCGAGCTCGGGCCCCGAGCCACAAACCAGCCGCACGAAACCAGCAGCGGCACGTGGTGGTTTAATCCTGGTTTAGTCCAGGTCTAGACCTGGTTTAGTTCTGGTTTAGTCCACGTTTAGTCCTGGTCTAGTCTCTTGGCCAATCAGGACAGAACACAATGTTACACTATAAAAAAAATGTTACACTATAAAAAAAAAATTTGAAGCGAGGGATTACTGTATTTTGTTATTCAGCATCAATACATTTGTCTGCTTTTTACTAAGGAATAATTAATTGAGGAATATACAATATAATAATACTATGATATATTTATGACTCAGTGTTATGTATACTATAGCTTATATTCTTAAAGACCCTGTTGAAACACTAAAATTCAGGTGAAAAACGCCGCTTATCAGTTAATCGTTAATCGATCGATAAGGTCAATCAACTATCAGTTAATGAATTAATCGATAATTTGCATCCCTACCTAAAACCAAGTTGAATCTCAGCTTATACCTTATTTACTTATTTAAGTCCATACTAAACAACTGTATGTTGTGTGTTGTTGCTCATGAATGAGAAATCTGTAAAGATGAATGTGTAAATGTTAAATCTTGTCATTATTTGATGTGGATTGAGGCCAGTATATTGCCATTTTACTCTTATGGCTCACATTTCTTTTAACTAACTACAATCACATCTTTGGGGTTGATAATGCCACCACATTCTAGGATATTGCGAGGGAAAAAAAAATATCAAAAACACTTTGTTTATTTATGCCAACAGCATAGACTTTCTGACAGTTTTTGTTTCATAAGAATAGGCCTAGTGATTACAGATATTAACCACAAACCAGGTCAAAACATCTGCAGTTAAACAGCAAATCTAATGCAATATTCTGACCTGTTCTCCAGCTCAGTTTTAAACTATGGACTCTTTAAAATGTGAATCTTGTTATGTAATCTGAAATGTATTATACTTGTACCTTTAGTATTACTTGGTTGTTCCATGTCTCGACTCCTCTGATGTTTTGGAAGAGGACCTTGACTCAGGAATGCTCCGCTGACTGAGATAACACCAGGGAGCTCTGTGTGTTTGGGTACGAGAGATTATAACTGTGTATGCAGAGTCAAGCGTGTCATGTCAAGATTTATTTTTATTTATTACGTAGAAGGAACATGACATTTTTGTTGGAGCTTCAAAGATGACTTGGCCTCTCCCTCCTGAATTTCCATGACCAAATGTCTGACATTTTAAGATACAAATGTTTAGTTTAGTTTACCATTTATAGGACATGTGGAAAGATAGTTTTAGCATCTTTTTTTTCTTGTCCGTGGTGCACTATATGTAACTTCTCAGCTGGAGGGTTTGCCACCTGTGTCTTTATATATCTACCTTGTATTTATTCACTTTTTAAATTTCACTTTTTAAAAACATGCATACTTGCTATGAACATACTCACCTCTCAACAGATCTGACATGTAACTTGACTTGTGGAACATTCTAGGTACGTCAATAACATCTCCATGGACACGAACAGATTCAGGACCCCTTGTGAAAAGTTACATAGTGCACCTTTAAAGGGATATGCCACCCCCAGGTCAAATTTGGGCATCTCCCCACAGTCCAGAGACCAAGGCAAGCTCTCCGTGTTGATTTGCACATTTATTTGCACTCGATATGAATGCGCACTACACAGAAAGTAATTGGGAAACGCATCGAGCAAATTAATTCCTTTTGGCCGAAATCTTTCTCTGGCGACGTTAGACTCCAGTCTAAGGCGGAGGAGCTGCAGATACCGCGGCGGTCAGTGGCGACAGACTTGGACAATGGCTGGGTGAGCAGGAAAACGCTTTCCACCACTTATTTTAGTCTCTGGACTGTGGGGAGATGCCCAAATTTGACCTGGGGGTGGCATATCCCTTTAAATCAACACTAATAATTAAAACTCTTTGTTGTATTTTTGGGACTTCATTATATCGACTAATCCAATGTTTTTTGCGTTGAAAGTAGCATTGCAACCTGGTAACAATTCAGTTCTGACTAAAATGCAATATACAATTTACCATCTTGATCTGTTTGAAGCTACTTTACAATGTTTTTGCCTTCACAGTATTTCCATTGCATTTAAACTCTTTGTCATCTGTTTTTGTCTTAAAACGAGAGAAAGTAACTGCCGTCATCTGTCTCTCCCCCAAACCCACTGAAAACTGTCTGCAGTGAGTCAACATTTGTTTGTCCCTTTTGTTACAAAGGAAGCTCCACTGACCATTTGGACAAAAGGGAAACCACTCACTTCACTAAAATGTGTCACTTTCTTTAAAATAATGTCTTGTGTGATTCGAATAGTCGCTTAATTTACGTCCCATGTTTTCTAGACCAGCGAATATGAGATGGTGAATATAGGATTCATGAAGTATTGTACTATTTTTTTATTGAACAGCGGTCATGACCAACTTTAATCAACTTTTAATTTAACACTAATAATTATGTAATGAACATGAAAAGCTTGAAAAGGGTTGTCACAAGTATCAGATACTAGATACTAATTTGAGCATGTATTGAAACAAAAAAAGTCACATTCACAGGTCAGAAATGAACCTTTCCTTAATTGAACAAGAATATACTGGATGACTGAGGGATTACACAGATATAATAGCACATGGTAATATAAAAGACAGTACTATTATGTAATGCTAAACAAAATAATCATTGTGGTATTAGTATCAGTATTGAGTCTATTCCTCCGTATCAAAATTGAGTTTGAAATGTTGCTATTGTGACACCTCAATTTGTGATTTTGATTCCATTGTACATATTGTGCAGCCTTAGCACTTGGCTGTGTTTGGCGTTGAAAGCTCTAATCCCAAATGAACCCCACGTGTTAGTGACAAATTTAGCCTCAGCCTTGACTCCTCTGGCCCTTGGTGTGTATCTGCCCCCACCCCCCATCGCCCCTGCCCCGTCTCTAACCCGGGGCGAGTATGGACGTGTCTGAGGACGCCCACCCCCCCCCCAATGCTGTCTGACCCCCACCTCACACTGTCTGCTCCTGGGACAGTTTTACTCAAGGACTTTACACCTGCTGTCATTTTAAGGTACAGTTACCACAGTGACAGACAACAAGGGATTCTGGAGGTATTTGGCACATAGCATGATAGATCTGAGCTACTTTATCCAAATAATTTACCTTGTAGATCAATAAAGTTTGTCAAAGTCCAAGTCTAAGGCTGCGTCCCATTTCTCTGTCTTACCCCTGCGTCTCACCCCTACCCTTTGGTTTTGTGCGTTCATGTGAGGGCAAGGGGTGTCCTGATTCTAATTTTGATCAAGGGCTAAGGCCACGACCTCGGGCTACATACCCCTTGAAACGAAGTAAGCTCTCGACCAGACTTGGAACGAAGGGGTATGCCTACAAGCTCAGGCAAGTTTTGCGATCAGGATGGCAGCGTCACATCGACCAGCCAAGGAGTCTCATAAATGTATTTTCAGCAGTTGTAATTATTGATTAACAGTTTAGCACGGTTTACAATTATGACACTTATGTTCTATGTTATTTTTCGTGAACTGTTGTCGCAGTGTCTTTTCAGCCGACGTGATCATTTTCATTGAACTTTCATGTATAAACAAGCTAGTTTTTTGTCGAGCTGAGCAGATAATCCTTGACATTTGTTTACGTTTGTTTGCGTCAGTTGTTGCCTCTGTAAGCGTAGCAGCCAGGTAGAGGCAAGCGATGATGATGCAAACGGTAATCGAGTGGTCTCCCATTTCTTAGGGGAACATTCGTACCCCGAGCCCTCTCAGCTCGGTATCGAAGGGGCAAGACTAAGACGTAGATAAAGGGGAAGGGGTAAGACAGACTAATGGGACGCAGCCCTAGTCTAGATTTTAAAGTGCATATGACATGGTAGAATACTAACTTCACTAAATATGGTAATTTTACTAAAAATCTTGCCTAGTTTTTTCAAGTTTTTAATTTTAAATTTTGGTTTTACTTCCTGATTGGACATGGGCCAATGTAAAACTACAATACATTTTTGCCACATATGCCACCAAACCAAACTTTTTTTAAGTGGAGTGTCCAAACACCTTTGATTGTCCATGTAGGTGTTATTCTTTGCTTAGAATCTCCACAATATGGCATTAATCACCCTAGAGACAAGCAGGTGAAACCCACAAACCATGTATTTTTGGGGGGTGCAATAAAACCGCCTCTAATAGAATAAATCTAAAATGTGAAAGTTTAGCATGCTGTGGAACATTCCAGACAAAGAAATAACATTTTTACGAGACAAACAGGTGTAGGACCCTCCAACAGGTGCATTACATAGAGCACCTTTTAAGGGTGTGTGTTTTTTTAAATCCATGCAAAACAAAATCTGTGGTTTATCGGTCTGCATGTCTTTTAGCTGTAGCAACCCCAATTGGGAATGAATACATTATATAAATCTTACTTTATATTAAATCATACTGACATATTAATAAAACAGATTACTCATACATAATTTCATAGATGAGGAGCTGACACTTTTATTTCTGTTTAAAATTCATAATCAATTCCTTCATTCTCAAAAGTAGGTCATGTGTCTAAGTAAGCGTAAGCCTTTCAGCTTTTCCTTAGTCCTCTTCCTATTCCTTGGAGGCCTTCCCAAATTCCTGTACCGTCTCCTGTATGCGTCATCTTTATGGAAAATTACAATCAAAGTTAGGGCCATGACAAAAGGGGGTGTAGGAGGACATGTTTACGACTATATTTTATTATCTATACTCAGGCTGCATGTCTCTTGGTGGTAGTGACACCGTTTGGACCAACAGATGATAAATATATTACATTGAATAAATTATAGCGCAGGCATAATAATTAAACAGATTTCTCATCATTTTTTAATATACTTTATTGTTATATTTCTATTCTTTAAGCTATAGAGCAGTCCATATTATGCTATTTTTTATGTTTTATGCTGTATACATACACTATATTACCAAAAGTATTCGCTCACCTGCCTTGACTCATACTATGAACTGAAGTGTCATCCCATTCCTAACCCATAGAGTTCAGTATGATGTCGGTCCACCTTTTGCAGCTATTACAGCTTCAACTCTTCTGGGAAGACTGTCCACAAGGTTGAGGAGAGTGTTTATAGGAATTTTTGACCATCCTTCCAAAAGTGCATTGGTTAGGTCACACACTGATGTTGGTCGAGAAGGCCTGGCTCTCAGTCTCCGCTCTAATTCATCCCAAAGGTGTTCTATCGGGTTAAGGTCAGGACTCAAGGCCAGTCAAGTTCATCCACACCAGACTCCGTCATCCATGTCTTTATGGACCTTGCTTTGTGCACTGGTGCACAGTCATGTTGGAAGAGGAAGGGGCCCGCTCCAAACTGTTCCCACAAGGTTGGGAGCATGGAATTGTCCAAAATGTTTTGGTATCCTGAAGCATTCAAAGTTCCTTTCACTGGAATTAAGGGGCAAAGCCCAGCTCCTGAAAAACAACCCCACACCATAATTCCTCCTCCACCAATGAATGGGTGAGCGAATACTTTTGGTAATATAGTGTACATGTAGTTGTTTAATTCACATGTTTAACACAAAAACACTGCATATTTAGGCTGTGGTAATACAATGCTCCAGTGTGTTTTTAAACATATACTTTCACTAGAATCAGTAATTTCAGATCTGGAATTACCAATCTCTACTGAGCAAAAGGTAACTTGAAACCTACCACTTCATATCATCACAAGGAGCATTTTGAGCTTTGAAGATTTGGATAAACTAATAATAAAAGATTGCTCATGTGTGAATGAAACAAAACAAAAAACAAAATTCCGGTTATGTTTTTGATGAGGTAACAACATTCTAACATGGCTTAAAGCTCACAAGAGTCAATTTTGCGTAAGCACTTGTTTATAATGCTTGAACCAAACTAATGAATAAGAATACGTCTTTCAACTCTTCCCAAAGGCCTGTACCGCCTCCATATCTGTCATTTTCCATAGGGAATGATGGTGGGTTTGAGGACATATTTATGACTGTAATAATAGTCTGAGATCATGCTGACGTATTAGATTGTTCTTGTTTTTCTTTTACTTCGATGCCAGTGTCTTTGATAGTGATTTATACGCAGTGATATCTAGTCCAGGTCTTCAGCTGGCTCAATGTTGTATTTTTATGTATTTTTTCTTTCTGTTGTATTGCCATGTTTTCGCTTAAAACTATATCAGTGATTTATAGGACTTAATTATTTTTTATTTTTTGTTATTACAGTTTATAACAAAATTGGCAAAATCAATATCATGATATAAAAACTTAAACTTTTATGTTTTGTTTTATTTTATTTTATATAGAATGCAGCAGCAGTAACAATTCACAGCTACAGAGACAATCTCCTTTTTTGTACTGCCAACATGAAGAAATCACTTTTTCTTTTTTAATGTTTTTAAACCTGAAAATAATGGCAAAATTTTTACTCTCTGACCACCATCAATCACGAATATCATCAATACATAGGCAAGGTAAGTTAAAGTGTCTTGCCTCAGGACATAACAGTATGCAATAAAGCCACTACTGCCCCACTAAATGCCAAAGGCTTGTTTGTCTTTTGTTTGTTTCAAATGGACTCTGCAATAACAGATGGTTCACAAATGCTGGAGTTTTCTCTACTTTCACTCAACAACAACTTACTAAGATAAAAGCATCAGATTAGAGCCTATAAGCACATAGAGCAACTTGATCTTGAATCTTGAATCTACTATCGAGATCAGTGAGAGACCAAGACATTGAAAAGTAGGGCAGAACAATTATTACATTCGAAATGAGATTTAAAGATCATTTCAAATATATAATTGGATGTATTTAATTGAGAGGTGTGCCAATCTTCTGTCATTAAAAAGATATAATCAGGAGTGTGTTCTGTTTGGAAGATGTTATTTATTTTTGTTTTGGGAAAAACAACAACAACAAAAAAAAAACGATGGATCATCATGGAAAAAATATTATTATTTTTTCTTTATCCTCCGGCCTTATTGAAAAGAAGCAAGAAGAAGCAACTTTATTGATCTCACACTGGAGAAATTCTTCTCTGCATTTAACCCATCCTGTTATTATTAGGAGCAGTGGGCAGCACATTACTGCGCCCGGGGACCATCTCCATGATCTTCTTGCTTCAGCTTGGTCAGGACCTAAGCTGGAGGTACCTATGGTGCATGTTTTGGGTTTATGGGGGAAACTGGAGTGCCCGGAGGAAACCTGCAAACTCCACACAGAAAGGCTCGGGCGACCCGGGGATCAAACCCAGACCATGCATGCAAACTCCACACAGAACACACACAGAAAGGCCTGGGCGACCCGGGGATCGAACCGGAACCTTCTTGCTGTGAAGCAAGAGCGCTAGCCACTCAGCTACCGTGCCGCCCCAGAAGTCTCCCTTTGTGGCGTTGTACTGTTTCTGAACCCTGTTTTTTTTTTTTTTTTTGGGTCGTCTGCTTTACATTTTCAGACTCGTGTCAAGCCCATCTCCATGCTCCTCCAGAGTCTCATATCTTCACAGACAGATCAGAGCGCTGGGATCAGGTGGATTTTTGGCCCCAAAATGACCCATTATGTGCAGTTATAACATAGCCCGTTTCTCTCTAAAACCCCTCTGATGTTAGGCTGTGTTCATATGTCCCGATGGATGAGTCAGATGAAATTATTTGAGTTGCTTCTGATTTGTGTCACTGCTTCACTTCCGAACTGCATTCCTCACTGACAGTTCGATGGACTTATGTAGCCGACATGCTTCAGTCTCAATGGAGGAAGCTATTGGAACAGGTACAGATCTGTTAAAATAATATACGAGCCTATTGCAATTTGTTTTATATCAGCTTTTCACCGAGTTTGACAACCAGCCAAGGCTACTGTTACTTTTCTTAAAGGTCCTATTTTAGGCTAAAATGTGCCAACTTTTAACATGTAAAGTGTAGGTTGACATAATATTAATATTATTTTATGAAAAAAGTTGACTATTTTTCACAATTTCTCTTGTATGCATTATGAACTTAGCTGACACAAACCTCCTGCATACGTTGAATTGAAATTACTTATTTTTTTCTCTAAAAATTCTCATGATCATATTTAGTCCTTACAATTTTTGAAGGATATTCAGCAACATGATTGGCTTAATTCATGTATTTGTTTAGCTTTTCCTTGTTTTGCTATGCACGGAACCTATGTTACAGGTTCATTTCCATTTTAGCGTTGTGTTCATTGTGGCTTTGCCTTAGTTTCGTCCTGGTTTTGTTGCATCTTTTGTTCTATGCTTGTTTGGTCTAGGTAATCACTTTGTTTGAGTTCATACCTGAGCATTTGCCATGTTTTCCCTCAATAAAAGCCGTATTTGAAAATCCAAATATTTAAAGAATCACTGCTCTCTTGCTTCATAACTTAGAAATGACAGAATACAAAAACAAACCAGTGTGTTGCAAAAGTTTTGACTTACCACAGCCTTGTCAGAACTGAAGATGCTACTAAGAAGAATGAGTGGCAAAACATGCTCACTCCTAAAGAACCTTTGTCCAGTTAACAGGACTACATTTTCTTTTGTGTTGGAATCTACCTGGACAACTGAGGGATTACATAGAAACCAGTGTGTTTCTGTGTAATCATATTCCAGCTATAAAATGTAAAACCATTTGCAATGTCCTTTTTATTTGTTAACTGTACTATAGCCAGCACACTTCAGTCTGTATGGAGAAAACGATTATAACAGCTCCTTTCCTTAAATCAAATCCAGATGAGGTTTGTCCAACACAACAACAGTCTGCGCCTCTGACCCCCAGGGAACAGCCCTGTTTCTAAAATTACACCCTTCAAAACTGTCATTTCCTTTTGCAAAAGAGTTTGAATGGGACAAATTAGCACAGATAGTTAACATATGGGCCTCAGATCAGGGGCAGTGGGCGGGTGCAAATGTGCCTCATTATTTGTGTTTGTGAGCGAACGAATGTTCAGAGGTGGCCAGTAACAAGATGCAGTAAAGTTACATTTTCAGTTTATTTTAATATAGTTTATCTCTTCCAGTTGAATCATTTTATTTTGTTATGAAAATCCTTCCTTGTTTTTGATTATCAGCTACTCTATCCTACCCATATTTGAGTCCAGCTATATGATTTACCTTTCTATAATTATTTCCAAAAGTTTAATACTTTGTTTTCAGTACTTTTTTTCGTTGTGATTAAAAAACAAAGCAAACTTTTATCCATATTGTGTTGTAAAACAAGTTGTAATACAATATATATTTTGATACACTTATGGAAAGTGTTTTGGTTCAGTTGTTGCTGTTGTAAAGCATTATGTAAGTAACGTTTGATTGATTATTGGTATTATTGTTTTCTGTTTTAGAAGTTTAATTCATCTCTTTTGTATTTGTCATATTTTGACTGCGTATTTGTTGTAGGTTCATGTCTTTATTCACTTTTTACTTCAAATTTGTATTGAGGATTTTTTGTTTCAAATTGTCAATGATATCATTATAGAGATGCAGCAGCTTTGTAATTATGATGACCAAAAAAAAAGAAGAAAATCCATCAACTGTAGATGTGGTGGGGCCAGATAAACTTTAGCCAATTGATAATGAGGCTACCTCGTTATCTATTGGCTGTTAGGTTGTCAATCAAACTCCCTATGCATCTAGTGTAACTCACTTACCGGCGCGCTGGGATTATGTGGTTTACGTTCGCCTCTCACACATTCCACAGACACAATTTAGCGGCTTTTTCCAACTGTAGCTTCCTCGCAGTTTGCACAAAGCTTGCTGCGATGGCAGACCAGAATCCACTACCAGTTAGCTGCAAGAGAAAGTCTGTTTTTGAGGTCACTGAAAGAAGAAGCGACGGAGAAAAGGAGCGAAGCCAAACTCGGGTGATTCTCGGAGATTCCTTCCAGCGATGGCTTGCACTGAAGCAGAGGGTCTATAGACTGATGTGTTGGTCACTAAATTACTTCTGGACAGGAAACTTCTGCTTATCATTTGAAAATGTACGGTATAGTTACAGCAGCAACAGCGATTCTGGGGGCGGTCCTTGAAGAAGGACAAACAGCTTGATTTCTCGTTCCTTGGAAAATCGTCTATACAACCAGAATCTATGACACCCGTGGATCATTGTTATAATTTGGACATTTTAATTGCTAGGTTGATCTAGAAACAAATCTGCTAACTTCTGCATCAGAAATTATCCAACCTGTTGTTGGCACCTTCTGTGGATAGCTGTATATCAGGCTGGCGAGTAGGAGATATTTTTTCATTTGCACCAAAATGGCTACACAACGCAGCGGAATCCTACATCTATCACTATTTAAGAAAAGAAAATTGGAAAACAAAGTTAAGTGGGCGTATACCAGTGGCGGTGAAAAAAAGACTGGATTGATTGGAGCAATGACGTCTTGAATACAGGGGTATAAATATTACTCAAACAGGGATGAACCACTCCAAATACAACTTCGAGAAGGTAAATGAGAATGGGAAACCGCTATAACATGGTAAAAAGCTCTGGAAAGTTGATTTTCCACAATAGGTCTGCTTTCAGCAATTGTTCAAATCTCTAGATCCTACCTTTTGTAGTAATATAAGTTTCAACACCAATATTTACACGGGGCACACCTTATGTCCACTCCCCCCTTCTCCTTTGGTTCTATAGAGGCGTGTGGTGCTCAGGAATGCTGACTGTTGTCTGGGTTTCTGATACAGGGGCTTTTGTCTGTGGGCCTGTTTGGGGCTGAGGGGGAGAGGGACGGGGCAGCAGGTGGAGGAGCATGTGCTGACAGTTGACATGCTGCTCTCCTGTTGTGGCATAACTTTTGACGTATGTATAATTATATTTAGTAGGTTGACAACAGTGGAACCATGACAACTTGCAAGACAGCAACAGCACAAGGATGTTACAAGGATGTTATGAAGTGCTACTACTATGGTGAGAAATAGTGAGGAAAAAGTGGAATTTATTGGTGATTTTCAGATCATAGATGTGATGTCATACTCCCAAATGGAGAGACACAGCCTTCTTGATATATGTAAAAAAAAAGACCAGTGCTGAATCAGATTGTTTCTATTAGTGACTAGACCTTAGAACTCACTATATTACAACAAAAAAATCAGCATTTAAATAAACATTTTAGCCTTCCACCATATGTTTTAAAGGTACTATATTATGGAAAATTGACTTGTGAACTTTAAACCATGTTAGAATGTTGTTACCTCATCATAAACATAACTGGAGCTGTGTTTTGTTTCGTTCACACCCTTTACCATTACTCTGTCTACATCTCCAAATCCCAAAATGCTCTATTCCACTTTGTGATGCATTATGAAGATATGCTGCTACCTTTTACCTTTCGTTTAAAAGGGATTGGCAAGTCCAGGGCTGAAAATATCCAGATGAATCCAGTGACGGTGTATGGACTGTATACTGTAATCACATGACATCACAAGGTGGAACTGAGGGTTTTCAATTTAAGAAAAGAACTCGGCCTGAATATGCAGGATTTGTGTGTTAAACATGTGAATGAAACAAAACTCAACTCTGGGTATGTTTTCAATGAGAAAATAACCTAACATATAAAAAAAGACTGTAATATGGGCCCTTTAAATATTGGTGTTATTTGAAACACACCTATTGCCAAAAATCTTGCCTGGGTGAATGAAAGGCCTTTTGCATGTATAAGATTACTGATGCCACCGCCTTTCCAGTTGGTGACATGACATGTAAAAATATCTCTTACGTTATTGGATAAATTGGGCTTGTTTCCTTTTCGGACCTGGCCACCATTGAAAAACATGTCATTATTTTGACATCGTGACTATATTTACGCACTACATAACACTAACATCACTTGTGTATATTGGAAAGCATTAAGCAGGATGTCCGAGTGTTTTTGTTGCTAAATATTACCTTGAAAGATATGCGGGCTTACTGTGAACAGGCTCACCTCCCCACAGATCTGACCTGTAACTTGGCCTGGTGGTGTCACTTGCTTCTCACTATTGAGATAAGTTTAATGACATACTGTGGAACATTCCAGACAAAGCAATAACATATCCCGGGAGATGAGCAGGTGGCAGACCCTCAACCAGAAAAGTTACATATTGCACACTATCTCTCATTTATAAACAACCTATATTACACAAAACCGATTCTTGTGAGCTTTAAGCCATTTTATAACATTGTTACTTCATCAAAAACATACCTGGAGTTGTGTTTTGTCTCATTCACACGTTTAAGCAACCTTTTATTATTAGACTAGTCTACATTTCCAAAGCTCTGTTCCACCTTGTGATGCTGTGAAGTGGTAGTTTTCAAATTAACAGCTCATTTGACTTTTTACCTTTTGTTTAGTAGATTGGCAATTGAGCTGAAATGATGCCAATGATTCAAGTGAATGTGTATAAATGGTTTAAAAACACAATGGAGCACTTCCTGTATTCCTGTATATGACATCACACAAGGTGGAACAGAGATTTTTTTGTTTGAGAGAAGAACTCAGCCTAAATTTAATATGCAGGGTTTGTGTGTTAAACTTGTGAAGGAAACAAAACACATTCCAGCCATTTTTTGAGATTTTTTTAGATCAGAAATAGCATAATATTGGCCTTTAAGTGTTGAATCAGTTTTGGTTATAATCATAGTCCGTATATATAAATGGACATGGCTAACGCGCTAGTCACTGTGTTCCAAATAGGAAGTTGGCATGTGGGCGCTGCCAGCTCCCCCTGACCCAGGCTTCCATTGACTTACATTGGAATATTGTGGCCGCTCTCCCTGCAACTGCTGCAGTGAGCCTCATTTAGGCCATAAATGTTCGTATTAACCCGCTCTACATGTCCTTTGTCCGTTAAAAAATCATGCTCATAATATAGTGTCTAGATCCAAATTCGCCGTTGTATCCGTTAGCATTGCGAGTTTCATTTGAGTGGCGCTAAACACTATGGGTGACGTCACAATCACTTAGTCCACTTCTTTATACAGTCTGTGATTATAACGCAGTGTTTTGTTTTGTTTTTTGTGAGGACTTTTCCATGAAGTCAGTGTGTATAATTTGCTTGTCATTTTGAAACACACTTGCTGCAAATCTGATTTACAGAAACTGAACATAATGAAATTGGGACACTTCACTTAAACCATGACGTTCAAAAGCTTATTTCTCTTTTAACTTAATTTAAACTAAACTTGGGCACGCTGTTCTGGTTCTAGAGTGGTGGGGAATCTTTCATGGTGTGTGAATTGTATTATGCAAGTGACAGTACAACATTTAAAGGGCTCATATTACTCTATTTTCTGATCTGTGTTATAATGTTCCTCATCACAAACATACCTGAAGTTGTGTTTTGTTTCATTCACTCATATTTAACACACAAATCCTATTTAGGCTGAGTTCTTCTCTTAAACAGAAAACACTCTGTTCCACCTTTTGATGTCATGTGGTGATAGGAAGAAAGTGCTCCACTGTGTTTTTGCAGTCCATACACCTTCACTTGAATCATTTGGATGATTTCAGCCTTATTACTTATTTTATTTTATTCTTGCCTGCATGCACTTTGAACTTTCTTGTTCAAACTGTCTCTGCCTCGAGCTACTGTGGCAAGTAAACTTCTCCTATGTGAGATCAATAAAGTCTTATCTTATCTCTCGTCAGCCTCGATATTGAACTAAAGGTGAAATGTAGCTGTTAACTTGTCTGTCTCAGGGACTGCAGATGGAAGTTCGCTCTGAGAGCTGCAGTCTCGTGCAAAGCATCTCTTCAGTGTTTCTTTGATTAATGCTCCTGTACATGGTCTCTGTCAAATAAAATAAATAAACTAAAACTATCAAAACATGACATCACGAGGTAGAACAAAACATTTCAAGATTTGGGGATATAGTCAGACAAATAATAAAATACATGAATGAACGCTCATTATAACATGGCTTAAAGCTCACAAAAATTAACATTTAACCGCTCCTGGACGAATGAAGGTTCTATATGAAGCGGTAGTTTTCAAGTTGACAGCTACCATTTATCTTTTGCTCAGTAGAAAGTGGCAAATTTAGGGTTGTAATTATCCAACTGATTCTAGTGAAGGTGTATGGAGTTTAAAAACACACTGGAGCACTTTCGTATTATCACATGACATGTTTGTGTTTTCCGTTCGAAATAAAAACTCATCCTAAATATGCAGGTTTAGGTGTTAAACATATGTGAATGAAACTCCAGGTCTGTTTGTGATGAGGAAATGACATTTTAACATACATCAGAAATATGATGTGATATGGGCCCTTTAAAACTTACAGTATCCATCATATATTTTAGTCCTGAGTCTTATAGAAGCCTTCTCCATTCCTGTGTGGTGAGGTTGTTTTCTCACAGCCCATAAAAGTTAGCGACACATGACACACACTCTTCACTTTGACCTTTGACCTGGGTGCTGTTTGTCCTGATGTGCACTGTGTTTACAGCTTTAGGCATGTAATGTATAGTTCTGTTCACTGTTTATGTCTATGGCCTATTCCCAGAAACCACATTGGTCATGGTACAGTCCCATTTAACCCACACTTTTCTTGCTTTAGTCCAGTTTTAGTCCTTAATTATTGTTTTTATTGGGTAATACTTGTTACCTAAGCTTAGATCTGTGTTGGCCAGGACTTGTTCATTTAAATCCAAAAACATTATACTTTAGGTTATTTGTGTTGGGTATATACCTAAGTAGTGCTGCAGCAATTTCTCATAATAATCGTGACTAGTTGACTTTTAAAATAAACATAGTTGTATTTTAATAATCATTGTCATTACATGATCCGGAACAATATCTCTGTTTCTATTATACAGACTGATATCGGTCTGGTCCCCACTCTCAAACCAGACTTATATCTACGAAAAGTATTGAAGAAGTTTCTATTCTGGATCCCAGGCAAATTATACAAACTATACAGATTCTAAAATGTAATAATAATACAATCCTTTTATTGGGCACAATTACATCAAAAAGAAAAGGAAAACAGTATTATACTAATACTATATGTAGCCTCTCATAAAATTGGGTTGTCAGTGCTGTACCCAGCAGATGCATGTTTTTCTCAGTAAATGGAAAGGCCAGGATTCATGATTCCAGAATTCACTCTCTGAGCTGCAGAGGCCGCATTAGCTTTGGGTAATGATTAGGGCTGCAACGATTACTCGAGTAGCTCGAATACAAAAAATAATCGAGGCAAATTATTTGTCTCGAGGCTTCGTTTAATTTTCGTCACGTGGCGTTATATTTCAATTCATGCATCATCGCGGCATTGTCAGACTACTGCGCTGTTCGGATAGACTGCATCACTGTTTCCATTTACATAAAAACTATTTAAACATTTATAAAATCAGGAATGAAAGAGTTCCGTATTAAACTTTCGTATTAAACTTCGCAAAGCTTCTGACTGCAGCCCGCGTGGAGCCGCGGACACGCGCCGCGAGCGCGCGCAGCTGTTTCGTGAGAGAGAGAGAGACAGATAGAGAGAGAGACAGAGAGAGAGGGGAGAGAGAGAGGGGAGAGAGAGAGAGGGAGGAGAGAGAGAGGAGAGAGAGAGAGAGGAGAGAGGGAGAGAGAGAGAGAGAGAGAGAGAGAGAGAGACAGAGACAGAGACAGAAAGAGAGGGAGAGAGAGAGAGAGAGGGAGAGAGAGAGAGAATTAGATAGAACATGCATCATTTGTACTGTCCAGACATGTTCTGCCTTGTATGGTTTTATATTAATTTATACAGTTTTAAGTTAAGCAGGACAGATATTTATTTTATTCTGTTAATCTTATTATTTTGTATTAAAAATAAATTGCTAATAATTATTTATTTTCCATGTGTTCTTATCACTCAGATATGCACCTAATTCAATTCAGGTTTAAGTCAAATAAAAAAAAAAAAATCCCTTCAAGGAACAATGGAAATATACCAAAGCATTTACAGTTTAGGGCTGTCAGTGTTCAACTACAGTGCTCATGTATGTGACAGAGGGGTGTCAGTGTAAAGTGGAGCAGATCTCAAGATTTGTACCAGGTATGTGTATGTCACCACTACCTGTTCATAAAATGTGTTTATTTTGTGTGCTTTGATTTCAGAATTCAAAATAAAATTTAAAAAAAGTATGAATCGTTAGAGTACTCGATTACTCGAAAAAAATAATCGACAGAGTACTCGATTCCAAAAATACTCGATAGTTGCAGCCACTGTTCCCTCTAAGGTGCGCGCGTGCGCAATTGCGCACTCCCCAGACGTTCAGCGCGCACATCAAATCCTTTTCAGCGCATAAAATAAAATCTAACCTGAACTCAGCGCTGGTTTGACACACGGAATCCAGTCTGATAGATTCAGTTTGAACATGTGAATGTGCACATGCGTTAGGGACAAGCCAACTACAAACAGATTCATTTCGATCGCATTTCGCTCGCTTCCTTCAGTAAGAGTTGACGTGCGCATCGCCGTGGGTCAGAGCGGCGGGTCAGAGCGGCGGGTCCGCACCAGCCGACGGGAGCGCCGCCAGCACAGAAGAGGAGACAGGTAGAGCCATAATGTAATCCTCGGCTGTTTTCTTTGTTTCTGTCCAAGCCATAGGTTTTTGTGAGCAAAAAGACGGGACTTTCTGTGTGAAGTGTGAATCCTCTCCCCAGAGCGTTAAACCACAGAGCTCTGTCACTCTCACAAAATTACTTAAACTGGGTAATGATTAAAAAGCAAGATATAAACTGATAAAAATTTATACTTATTTTGGAGATCATTATTTTGAGAAAGACCCATCTTATAGTGTCCTATAGGTCCTACAATCATCCCTAAAAAATCTGCAGCTACATATAGGCTATATTTATCAAAATGAAAAATGAGAAGTGGACCAAAAAATTCAGTTATATTAAAAGTAATCTAACAGAAATAACAGCAGTGATTTGATTCATAAGCTGCCATGATCTCAGGTGTGATACTGGTGTGGCCACAGTGTGCAGGTCGGATGTTGCTCACAGGAGTCCAAGGAACGCTCAGGGAGTTAGTGTGTTTGCTCAGACACATGAAAAATTAGGGGGAACATTGGTTGCAGCTCTAGTAATGATTAGCTGAAGATGCTGAGAGACTTACAGTATGTGAGGCTCATTCTGCTTTCTGATTGAATACCAAACACTTTTTCTTTTTTTTCCTTTATTTATTTCATTCGTTAAGACAAAACAAAAAAATAACAGATGCAACATACTTGCATCTATACAATTATAACTTAAATATGAATAAAAGGGTACAGAAAGACGCATAAGCTTATAACATCTGCCCCTTATCAACTCGAAATTATATTACAACTCCAACGAGTTTAACCAAAAAATAAATAAAAATAATAATAATAATTTAAAAAAACATACTCTTTTTACTGAGCAGTATTATAACACAGAAGTATAGCATAAATAAATGCCTCATGTCCAGTGTCTGCATTAGAATTTCTGTCAGTCAAAGTTGTATTTGATTTGAACATGTTTAATCATTTCTGGAGGCACAGATAGGTGATGTTTATGGAATCAAACTCTTACATACAGTTCCTTTAAATATAAATGTTTTTTTTCTCTCCATATTATCCCTGGCCTTCATTTGTTTGGGCTTGTGCTTGTAACATATAGTCCTTTTGCACAGTTTATGAAACCAAATGAACAAAATATACAGTCTTTGCCTGGAGTGAACCCGGAGCCTGTGGGTCTTATGTGTCACTGTGGATGACACGGACAGTTGCACGCTCTATATAGATCCATATTTATACTTGCTTTATGACACAGGGCTGTTTTTCTTCTCACCACAGAGGCCTGCAAAGAAGGCAATTAAATAAGGCTTTTTAATAGGTCTCTAGCCTGCTTATATTCAGATTATAGCTAGTGTCAGTTACAAATAACAAAAATATATGAAAATGTATGGAAAAAAGTTCTCAGAATGTTGTATATAACAAGAAGAAGTCCATGAATAAACTTTTAAAACATTTTGCGTATACTTGTTTATATGCCAGATGAACTGTCTTAGATATAACATTGATTTCCCTTGTGGATCAATAAAGTTTGTCTAAGTCTAAGATATTTAAACTTACTGCATTATCTCAAGAAATATTAGTCATAATCAGTATCATCTCAAAGGCAAGGGATAAACTCAAACAAAATCAGAAGTGAACCAAGACTGAATCTGGTCTAAACATGGACCAAACCAAGACCAAACCAGGATTATAGTTGGATTACAAATGTTCTTGAGTAACTAAGTTTGTACCTCTAGCCTAACCTTAACGTACTGTATTCTGTTCTCATACCCATTCATTCATTTTATTTCTTCAATATACCTAGAATCTTGAATATACCTTTATTGATCTCCCAGAGAAAAGCAATGTATGAATTATTGACATTCAAGGTCCTATATAACACAAAATAGACTCCTGTGAGCTTTAAGCCATGTTATAATAAAAGTCCTCAAAAGCAAAGTGGAGTTGTGTCTCGTTTCATTTACACATTTGAGTAATCCTGCATTATTAGTCTGTCTACATCTCCAAAGCTCAAAATGCTCTGTTCTACCTTATAATTTCATGAAGTGGTAGTTTTCAAGTTAGCCGCTTTCACTTTTAGTTCAGTAGAGATTGACGATTCCAGAGTTGAAATTATCCAGATCATTCTAGTTATAAGGTTGTGGTTGTGAAAACACAGTGGCACACTTCCGGTATTACCACATGACGGAACATAGTGTTTTCTATTTGAGAGAAGAACTCAGCCTGAATTTTCAGAGTTTCAGTGATGAACATGTGTGAATGAAACAAAACACAAACTCCAGCTCTGGAAAAAAATAAGAGACCACTGCAAAATTATCAGTTTTTCTGATTTTACTACTTACAGGTATGTGTTTGGGCAAAAGGAACATTTTTGTTTGAGTCTATAAACTACTGACAACATTTCCCCCAAATTCCAAATAAAAATATTATCATTTAGAGCATTTATTTGCAGAAAATGACAAATGGTCAAAATAACAAAAAAGATACATGTTTTCAGACCTCAAACAATGCAAAGAAACAAGATCAAGTTTATTTCAAAACATAATACTAATGTTTACACTTAAGAAGAGTTCAGAAATCAATATTTGGTGCAGTAACCCTTATTTTTAATCACAGCTTTCATGCATCTTGGCATGCTCTCCACAAGTCTTTCACATTGTTCTTGGGTGACTTTATTCCACTCCTGGTGCAAGAACTGAAGTAGCTCAGCTTTGTGTTTGTGTTGGAATTCAACAGACGCTGGAATGGAATGGCTGTAATACATGTAGAGATGCTGATTTCAGAAAAAAATGCAGTGGTCTCTTATTTTTTTCCAGAGCTGTATTTTTGATAAGGAAACATTATAACATAAATCAGAAAATAGCAAAAATATGGGCCCCATAACATAAAAGACAAAACATCTTTGCATTTAAAACTCCTGTAAATATTATTGACTGTTAAAAATTACACCACTAACCTTTTCACTAATATGATCACTGAACCACAGATACACAGTTACTTAATGCTGCCCTGGCTCTGCTCCCACTCTTCTTATGTCCCCGTCCTTCCCTCATGTTTTTGTTATGACACAGGAGAAGGAAACTGTATCATGTTGTAAACAGGAGTAAATTTAGCTGCATTTCGGGTGAGCGGTCACACGTCGGCCCTGAATACTGCAACCAGCAGCTTTACATGTGAAGATGGTACACCGGAACAGGCCCATAGACTTGTACAGACATGAACTCTCACATTCTTTTAGTAGGGGCGTCTAGGTTCACCAGTGCACCTTATAAGGGCTGCAACAAGCTATTCTAAAATGTCTTACTGATTGATAATTGAATGCAGCAGGTCTAAATTGCATTAGTTCCATTAGTTAATATAAGGAAGATCACTCTTTCATAGTATGTTTTATTAATCACTGTCATCATCAGCTGTACATCTCCACCTAGAAGCCACGGGCCACTCCTTTGAGGACAGTGAGGTAGATCTTGGCCAGAGAAAAGAACTGGTTAAAGAGGCTATTTTTGTGAAGAAAGAGAATCCTTCCTTGAACAGAAATGGAGGTCTTAGACATCATTTGTCTCCCATCTATAACACTATCCTCAAACCTAAATCAAAACAAAAGGGCAGCAGGTCAGATCCAAAGGTGTGAAAACACCCATTATGTTCTGAATGGTTCTGCTAACAAAACCCCACACTCCACCCCCACTGCATATTGAATAGGCTTACCTAACTAACAGAAACCAAAAACAAGTAGGTGTAGTAGTTTCAAAGTAATTTCACTGTAGTTAGCTCCTCTCTGCAGACAGATATAGGCAGTGTCCACCAGCGTCTGACCAGAACTGAAGAAGCAGCTTGGATGAGCTGCGAAATGTATTCGACCAAATACACTTTTATCCAGTTGACAAATTTCTCCTTTTGCCATTAATCACTGTCCATAAATTATATTAAATGTGCTGTACCAGATTTTTACTGTCTTAAAAAGTTCATTTAAATGAGTTATTCCTTACTTACCTTATGCGTTCTGTTTCTTAGTCTCTGCACAATCCAGATACCACTTAAATGTCCAAATCAGGTTTTTGATTAAATATTATTAATTATGCATACTATTGAAGTACATGCAGGAAATAATAGCAAAAAACATTATTCCCTGCATGTATTTAAATAGGAGAAGCCTGGAGGAAACTCACAGCACAGGCCCATGTCTGACCCTCTACACTCTGTGGGCCCAAAACACAAGGCTAGACTACTTCCGGATGGGTTAAGTCATAGTTCAAAACTGGTTCTTTTGTCAACTGTCCGTCTGACAACTATTTAATTTCACCAGAAAGAGACCGCTCATAGTTTTTAATAGCAAATATAATCTCAAGTGTGTTGTTTTATTTATTATAAGAGCATTTACTGGTTACTTGATCTTCTTTATGGGGTACTTAACAAGGATATTAAATCTTTATACTTAAGAATATCAAACTTCAGTGTTATATTTTTTAAACAATTATTCTCAACATAACCAAAACAAAACTAGTGGAATTCTTCACTTTTTTCACTTCTTCCCCTCTTAATAATAGCCTAAAGCAAAAGGTAAACCACATTGAGACTTATTTGAAAGTAAAAAGAAAATAATAAAAAATACATTTCATATTATTGTATTTCTTTGCTTTTAAAAGTTGTGTTTGTCTGTAATCATGATTAATTGCACAGTCTGTTTAACTTGGCTCACTACATTACATTATATTACTGCAGCTGTTACATACATTTGCCTTGTGATAAGCCCAAGGACTGTTCTGTTTCAGCACTAATGAATCATTTTACAGACTTTTGAATGTTTTTTAAAATGTGTCTCTCTGGCGTTGTGTTGCAGATGTGGTCGTTCGGCTGTGTACAGGACCAGGGAGATGGCCGCCCGCGCCCTCGTCCCGTTCGTTTTGGTCACTAAGGTTCCGTCCACAGTCTGTGATTTACTGAAGGAGCTTCCAGTGATGCCCGGGCCCAACATTCAACACAACCACATCCACGGGACACTACTACAGGTCTGAACGTACCAAATGTGACAATAGTACGCATAGAGTAGAGCTGGGCGGTATGACCAAAAATTGATATCACAGTATTTTTCAAAATTATATCAGTGTCGCGGTATTTTTTTATTTATTTTTTTTCCATGCATGATGAGGTGTTAACCCCATTTCCCAATAATTTAGAGAATAATTACTGCAGTAAAACATATCTGGGTCCAGTGTTTTAATCATCTCCTTGAAGCATCTTTTACATGTCTTTGGCGAAGTGGACAGTAACAGCGTTGGTAATATCGTTCCACCGTTTGCTTTTCTTGTCGTAGGCAGTCCCCTTAGCAAACGCGTCTTTGAGTGACGTCTGAGTGGCGTCTGAGTAGTTTTGTGTTGTAGCGCCGACTTGAACGTTCCCTGCAGACGTGGAAGGGGATGCAGATCTTAGTTTCGTGCATTCTTCATATTCCAGGACATGTTTGTGATGGAGGTGGTGAAGCAGATTGCTCCTGTCGCCTCCTGCGGCTACAACTTTAGCCCGACGACATTTACAGAATACGGTTGTTTGATCAGCGTCAGGTTTTTTAAGTACTCCCACAGAACTGACACGGCTCCTCTTTTCGGTATAAGTTCCTCTGTGTCTGTAACATTTTCTCCGTCCATGTTGTTCACCGCTCAACACACACTGAGCTTCCACCGCTCTCACGCCAGTGCAAAACAGTCCCCCTCTCAAACCATGTCCCGTGGCGCCACGTTCCCCCGCTCTGTGTTCCCCCACACTATTTTGTACGCACACACTCACCGGTATTGGGTATATGAAAAATTCATGTCATTAAAAAAAACCACCAGTATTCAGTATGAACTACTGGTATACCGCCCAGCCCTAATATACTGTACAACTCTTTAGAAAGTGGAAAACATTAGATTGATATTCCAGATAGATATTCCAGATAAAAAGTATTAAAGCAGAGCTATTATGCCAGAGCGTTATAGTTGTATAGTTGTTTTCCCTTCTCATTTACCCTCTCACTCACTTTGGAGTGATTTGTGCATGTTTGAGCAATCACTTATTTTCAAAACTCCATATTGCCGATTAACCTTTTTCACTGTCATCGATATTTGCGCATTCCTCTCTCCTTACTTTTACTTGATTTTATTTTCTTAATCGGTGACAGTGATACACATAGAAATCAGGAGTAATTTTGGTACAAATGAAAAAATTAAAGAATACTACTCACTGCTATCCTCAAAATGGTCGATTCTTCGTTGTGATGACGTTTACAGCTACGTCTGCTCCCATTGTCGAAGTCAGTGGGCTCGTTTCTTTTAATTGATTTAGATTAATATTGTGATTTAAAATGTGCAGATTATAGCATAATGATCCATGGGCGTCATAGATGATCTTTAATAATGGTAATTCATAAGGAGAATGAGTAATGTATTTTTTGGATTGGAGTTATTTCAGTTGTAAATATACACAAATAATTGCAGATACACTTTTGTAGATGCCGCAAATACCTTAAAATAAAAGTCTTACATTATTTACTGAAAAGGAAAGTATTAAAGCAGTTTTAAGGAAGGCTCTACCATTCACCTTAGGTATATTCTCCTTTTGTCTTTTCTACAATTGAACAACCCTGCTCGTATGTCTCGTATGCGTCAGGTTCTAAACATTTATATTGTTACAACCATGTTATTTTTATTGTCTGCTATAATGTGTCATAGTCCATGAGCATGAATTTGAATGTGGAAATTGATATAAAAGAACATACGCTTTAAAATGTTAATGTTTGTACTATAATCAGTAGTGACTTTGCTATGTGCTTAGTTTCATTTTTCAAGTTGTCATATCTGATACTATCTTGAGGCAGCAAACCGGAGTTGACAATGGAGTTGAATAAGTGTCTTGCCCGAGGACCACTATAAATCACAACTGGGGACGTCATCTCTGTAGATAATACAGATTGACTGATATGGATTTTTTCATGGCTGATGACGATTGTTAAGAATCCAGAGAAACTGATAGCCGATAAGCTCTGATGATATTTTTGGGACAAATTATAGCGCTGATTTTGATTATTTTTGTTATTTAAATGACAAACTACTACAAACTGACTTGCAACCCTTTACCACAAACATTTAAGAGAGCTGTGTAGTTATGTTTTGTGTAGTTATCTCTTCATATTAAGGTGTTAAAATAAAGCTTTGTGTGTGCCCATAGTTGATATGCTAAAAAGTGCAAATATCAGCTCTATCTCTAGCATATAACCCTTTACAGGATGCTTATTTTTACATCCAGCCTCCCTCACGGCACAATCACAACACAAACTTTATCAGAGTCTCCTCTTGTCCTTCATTTCGCCCCTCACACTTCCCTCCTCCTGGAAACCCCCTCTCCTCTCTGCTTTCTCCATGTGTTGATATTAGCAGCAGACTGTTTGGTTGTGTTTGTCTTTGGATGATGACAGAACTAAACTCTGGTATTTGCATAGCGATAACTGCCTTGTCTGGACAGGCTCTCTACGTTGTCTGGATCTACAATCTAAATGTGGTAGTGCAGTTTTGCTTGTTATGATAAGTGCATCAGCTTTGGCATCTTGAATTTCAGCGCGGTGCAAGTTTTTCACGTCTGAACTTGCTCGAGTCGATAAGGCCTCGGGATATTAGAAACTAGATACCGCCTAATGTCCTCTTTTTGAAATGTATTTGCTTAAAGCTGTGGTGAATCAAACAGAATGATGGAGGAAGTGGTATGTTTCAGGTTACAACAGGAGTCCATCAATCACACTCTATGGTTTATATGTTGAAAACAGGCTCTTGAAGTGCATTGTTTAACATTGTGAGGTATACACTGGATAAAAATGAATGGGCTACATTTGCAGCATTGAGTTTTGTTTTTTGTATTTAGCCTTGACAATATTTTTCAGAATGCTTCCTAGACCAAATCAAAACTTGACTTTTTAGAGCTTTTAACCATGTTATAATGGTTTCCTCCTCATTTATCCACTTGAAGTTGTATTTAGAGTGCATTCATGCGTTTTTGAATAATCTTTATACTCCTGTACACAAGACGTCATTGCTCCAATCTAACCCACCACATGTACACTACTCTCTACTTACTTTGTTTTCTTTGGTGATACACGTAGCATTTGGCAGCATTGTGTAGCCATTTTGGCTACGCAAACAGAAGGTGGAAAGTTCAATCCTATCTCTGTACACTCTCCTGTCTTTGGGCAAGAAACTTCACCCAATCTGCTTTTATATATGAATCTGATGTATTAGCAGTTGGTCATAGTGGAGTACAGCAAATGAATAATGACACTGTGGTATATTAGCTTGCCAAGCACAGCTATAATGGCAACGTTATTTGCTATAGATTATGAAAATATTGTTAACAAAGCAACATGGACAGAAGGTCTTTTGAAGGTGGACATTTCTATTCATGTTGCTGTATTCTCCTAATTATCTTTTGATGACAGTCACCATCTGTTTAATACACATCAAATCAACACTAGTATCCCAACGTATAGACACACTATAGTGTAATTAATATGCCTCATACAAAAGTCTTTGCTATTTCTATATCTCTAACCTTGCCTTGACCATGGTGCTGACAGTGTGGCGAATGGACATGTCTCAGAGGATGTCTATTGTGGGGTTATAGATGACATCATAACATAATAGGCGTATATTATATCTTATGGGAATGGGGGACAAGATGTACTCTAAATTTTGATATGGCAACGTATCGCAATGGACATCCTGGAAATGTGCATATCCATACAAGATGCTGTATTGTGATACCAATTCCAATGCATCTGCAACCTAAAAACATCAATTTAGTCAACTTTTAACTCTATGTTTAGGAATATTTATCGAGATACATATTGTATTGAGGTTTGTGGCAATACCCAGTGCTATCGAGGTAAAGCTAAAGTTACTGTTGTGACAGTCTGGATTCTCATTTTGGATTCTTCTAGTAAAATTACAATACAATCCATAGGAAAAGATGGATTTTTGGTTGTTGTGTGGACACTTGAAGTTGTTGAGATTAAGAGGTGTTTGTCTCTATAGGAGCAGGCAGCGTGACGGGAGCAGTGGGGAGCATGCAGGTGAAGTGGTCTAAACATAGAGCTGATATGTGAGCGGAGATAACAGAAGTATACGTATGTGTGTGTGCTGCACTGGGTTGGAGCATGTTTACACTTCTCCTGTACATAGTATTCATCACTTCCCATCACAGCAAGGACATCTAAGGTGCATGGAAGTCTTTGGACGATAAAGGAGCCATTGGTTGTCTTGAATGTGTGCATGGACTATGTTTAAGAAGTTGTTTGTTAGTTCTGTTAAGACATGGGCCGCCTTTTTAAGAAGAATATTTTATTTCAGTCTCATTGTGTTGATATAAAGTAGAAAAGTACTTTGATTGTATTTTGATTGTTGAAGAAGTAGAGTTTGTATTTCACAATCAGTATACTCTCTATCAGTTTTGATAACACAATTCTAAACAAAATCCACATTCCACATTCATTTTTTGTGTTTATTGAACAAAACCATGTGCCGTAACTCTGACCATTCTTGCATCTCCTCAAACATGATTTGACTCCTGCTTGTTTTTATATTTCTCATTCTAGTTATATAGGTTCTATGGATCATAAAACTTAAACTATTTTCTTCAGTATTGCTGCTTGTTTAGGTTTAGGTTTAGTGTATTTAATCTCCATAGCAACCATGTGTCATCTCCATAGTAATAATAACAATGTGCAATATTATTTAGTGTCACTTTACCTGCTACTTATTTATTTAACTACCACTGTCCATCACTGCACTGTACACAATCATCTGAGTCACTTTATTGTAGTGATATTATATATGACTATACTGGAGTCACTTTAACTGCTGTTTGTTCACTGCTCAGAATCAAAGACATTTATTGTGCGCGTTCCTGTGCCTTTAACCTTACAGTGTTGTGTTGTTTTTTAGTTGATTGTACATACTTATTATTATTATTTATCTTAATTTTGATGCATGCTCATATTTTCCTACTGTTTCTGAAACTTGCGTTGTGACACTGCAATTTCCCCATTGTGGGACAAATAAAGGATTGTCTTATCTTATCTTATCTTAAAAGGTGACAATGCAATTTCATAAAACACATGATTACACATGGTTTAAAGAAAGCCAGAATTAGCCAGAAGGCTCGTTTTCATTTGTAGTCCCCTGGCCATGATGTAAAAAGGCAAAGAGCACACAATACATATACAATATAATACAAAATACATATACACACACTTACTATACAATTAAGAAGGAAGACGACATCATATCACAACAAAACATTTGATCATAACATCAGAACATCACAGCAGGCTTATCTTTTACTGTTTTCAGTTTTTTTGTGAAGGCCTTGTATGTTGTGAGCAGTTTAACCTCCTCAGGCACTCGCGTTTCTCACTGACCAGGCCAACTTGAGTGTTCTAGTTTCAATACTCGTTTTAGTATTGATTAGAATCTGGGTATACATTTTTCTTTCTTTGGACAGTCTATAGGAGCACATCACAGTATTTGTCTGTATGTTCTGCACCTTTTTCAAACATATGGAACAGTGTGTCTCACCGTGGGTAAAGCGTAATTATGTTAATATGCTTCACAGTGTAACAGGTAGCAGATGTGTTTGCTCAAGGCCAAAACGACTTCCTCTGTTATTGTCAAAGAACAACACAGAGTGAGACATGTGGGGATGTGAACTGTCCGGCCCACTGCTGTGCCACACCGGCCCTCCGTTCACACATGTACTGACCCATAACTCTCCTCGGAACGTGCAAATATACTCCAGTGTGTCCGGAGGAGAGAGATGCATTGTAAATGACTGAAGGCATCTGTTTTTCCAGTGACTCATGTATTCAGTGATTTCTCTCTTCCCACGCCTTCTGATGGGTTCAATGTGTTTGGGTGGACACATTGTACTCAGAGACAAAGTAAACACGTCAATCACCATTTGCTTACATTCACGATAATAAAGTCTTGATATTTTTATTCCTGAATCACTTGAGGAAAAATAAAACACGCATCTGCAAAAATATCGTTTTTGACAGAATTTGTCCATCAACCTGAAGGTGAGCTGTTCAGTCCAAGCTCCAGCAGTATGAATGCAGTGAGGTTTGCCAAAGCATAAAACAAAAAATGTATTAGTCTCAACTTTTGAAAAACACACAACTTTTCAAAACATATGTTGTATTATAAATGCATTTTGTTCTCTTAGAATTATAGGGTCGTGTATAAAGTTGTGGCCTGTTATTAAAGGATTTATATTATATGTTGTTTCTTCATCAAAAACATATCTGGTGTTGGTTCTTCTCTCAAACTGAAAACACTCTGTTCCACCTTGTGATGTCATTTGGTAATACAGGAAGTGATCCACTGTGATTTTAAACTCCACACACCATCATTAGAATCATTTGGATAATTTTAGCCCTGGAATTGCCAGTCTCTTCTAAACAAAAGGTAAAAGGTAGCTGTTAACATGAAAACTACCACTTCATGACGAGGTGGAACAGAGCATTTGGAGCTTTGGCGATGTAGACAGACTAATAATAAAGGGTTCCTCAAACATGTGTGACTGAAACAAAACACACCTCTAAGTTTGTTATTGAGGAGACAGCAATATTAGTACTATAGAATTGGGAAGTAGTTTTTGCTGATAAAAGCTTCAAAAATAGACCAATCTTTACAAACGAGAAATACAGAAATATTATTTGAATAACTTAAACGTGCTGTTGGAACTCTTTTATTCTATTTCTAAGAGAAGATTTGTTTGATAAATGTGTAAGGAAAAACAACAACTTTCAGATACTTCTTAAAAGCATGTTAACATAATTAGATAAGCCTGCTAATATTTGATATGAAAAAAAATTCCAGATTGTTCGTGATTTATTGAGACCACCTGATTCTGAGACTAACCATGCTTAGTGTTGACACAACTTGGGCCGGTTTTAACAAGGCTTTTGGATGAACCGGCACTAACACGATTCGACTGCAGTTTTGGCACTCTGGCTCCTATTTTTATGGGCCATGCTTTTCGCCTCTGGTTGCTAATCATCCTTTGTGTATTTCCACAACAGTCTGAGGAGAACTATGGATCTTGAAGTGTTTTGTTTTTTATAGAGACATAAACTTCAGCTGTAAAAGTATCTAAGAAAAAAAAGGAATATAATTCTTTGTACTCTCAAGCTATTGTAGATATTCTGTCACAGCACAGATACAGACACATTTTTTCATCATTTGTAAATTTATTGTTAAAATTTTAGTATCCGACCTATTATGCAAAATCAACTTTTCAGAGATTTTTTTTACCATGTTATAGTTGTTTCCCCTTCTCATTTCCCCTCTCAAAGTTTGATTTGGAGTGATTTGTTGATGTTTGAGCAATCTTTAAAAGCAAGCCTGATTCTTTTATTAAAGCATTTTCTATTAATATTACAATTTAAAATGTGCAAATTATAGCAATGATCCACAAGTCTCATAGATTATAACTATGCAGCAGACATAAGCTCAATATGTTTTCTTTAACTGGTCAGCTGAACCATTAAATGAAGGTGATCAGTACCCAACAAAAATATTCCACCATAATACAATAAAATACACGTTATTCTTTTGTTCCAGACAAACGATTCCTTCCTGATTTGAAGGACTTCATGAAGACCTTTCCCCAATCAAAAGATATTTTTTTATTTGAATTGTTTGATTGCTATAACCTTGGAGCATGGTTGCCATAGTTTGAAACTGATGAAAAGTTTTAAAACGTACTGTTTTTAAAGGTGCACCATGCTTTTTTTTAGTGAAGGGTATGAGACCTTTAAGAGGGAGCTGAGCCAAAAGGCGAAGCTCTCAATTTACCGGTCAGTCTACGTTCCTACCCTCTCCTATGGTCATGAGCTCTGGGTAATGACTGAAAGGACAAGATCGCGGATACAAGCGGCTGAAATGAGTTTTCTCCGCAGAGTGGCTGGGCGCACCCTTAGAGATAGGGTGAGGAGCTCAGTCACACGGGAGGGGCTCGGAGTAGAGCCGCTGCTTCTCCACGTTGAGAGGAGCCAGCTGAGGTGGCTCGGGCATCTGTTCCGGATGCCTCCTGGTCGCCTCCCTCGGGAGGTGTTCCGGGCATGTCCCACCGGAAGGAGGCCCCGGGGAAGACCCAGGACCCGCTGGAGGGACTATGTCTCCCAGCTGGCCTGGGAATGCCTTGGGGTCCCCCCGGAGGAGCTGGAGGAAGTGTCCGGGGTGAAGGAAGTCTGGGAGTCCCTGCTTAGACTGTTGCCCCCGCGACCCGGCCCCGGATAAGTGGAAGAAAATGGATGGATGGATGGATGGATGGTATGAGACCTGCTTGTCTTTTTGGAGATATTAATGTTTTGATCTCGCATTTTATGCCATTAAACACATTTACAACAATTTCATTATGGAAATTTTAGTTACCTCAAGAATGAGAACTTTGCACTTCAGTTTCTTAAAATAGGTGCATTGGAAGAGAGGGAGCAGCCCCAGAACATATGAGAAAAAAATAATCCCGCACTCCGTCTTACTTGCAAAATGTAGATTTATTAGGACATACAACGTTTGGGGACTAGGCCTATCGCCTGATGAAGGCCTAGTGCCGAAACCTTGTATGCAATAAATCTTACAGTTTGCCAGTAAGACGGAGTGCGGGATTATTTTTTTCCTCATAATTTAATACCTCAAAACACATGATTTCTTACTGTTGCCTCTCCAAAGATCTGACTTGTAACTTGGCCTGGTGGGACCACTTGCTTGTTTCTATGGAGAGAGATGAGTTTAACACTGTGGAACATTCCAGGCCCATCAATAACTTCTCCATGGACACAAGCAGATGGCATACATGCTGTTTATTCTAGTCTTATTCTTTCTGTATCCAACATCCCTCAGGCCTGAACAAAACTCTATTGGCATTTATTATATAACATTGCATAAGATGTCTATGAGAGAACCCATTGTGTGATACTCATCTCTAACATTAGCCTGGTATGCGTTTAATGAAGATTTCTTTTTCATCTTTACTCCAGCCAACCAGCAGGCGGCAATCAAGACATGCACTGAGAAAGATCTATTTTTACATCCAAGACTATAATTAGGCTGAAAGATGTGACGCCAATTAGAAGAACGATAAAGCCAGGCCTATGACATCTCTCATTTCATGTTTACATAATTAGCTTTAATTAGCAAGGGGGTATGCTGCAGTAAATTTGTCTGCAGTGGCCTGTATTTACCAAATATGGCCCATATAATGTAGAGTTGTGAACAAGCAACAGGTGACGCCCCAAGCTACTGAAGAACGGTACATCACATTGTTGCTGTGGGGCTGTGTTACGTAAACAGGTAACCATAAATCACATTATTATAACTAGTAATGGGCAGGTGGGGTCATACAGCTCTGGGTCATTTGTAATTTGTGGTCTAATATGGTTTGACAATATTCAGAAAAGATACTTAAAAATGACTATGAAGATGGAATGGATCAAACAGTGAGTGCAGAAATGGGCCTAGGTACCATTAAAGGTTACCAGTCCATTATATAATAAATGTTGGTGCAGAAAACTGGTACCAAAAGAAGAAGAAGAAAAAAAAGAAATCCTGGTGGGACATTTGTGCACCACATATCAATGCTTAACGCGTACGTTTTTATTCAAATAAATTGAGTTTAATAGAATTTATGAACATTGTGAGTCTGTTTTTGTAATTTTATAATGAATACAGACATTTGCAGGTATTGTTAAAGTACTGGTACCCAAAAAATATTGAAAACTGCCCAGCCTTATGCAGAAATGTCTTGTTCCAAATAAGACTTAATTTATAGTTATGATTTATTATAAATTGAAATATTCAGATTCCCAAGAAAGATTCAATAAATGATGTCTAAATATAACAAAATAGGTACCAAACTGCATTGTTTTAATCCCCGGTAGAGTAGTGATTGTGCAGCTTTATTTCTTTTCAAACCAGCCTGCCCTGCCTTTATGGGGATCTCTTCTGGTGCAAATGGGCGCGTCCAAACTTTGCCTAACCTCTGTCGTTGGCTTTTAATGTGAACCCCGAGCCTCTCTCCTCTTTCTCTTTAAGTGTATTTTTTGTGCTGGTCCGAAGCTCGAATGGGCGCACCATTATTTGCACTTACCCTCTGCGGCGCGTGGAGCGTGTGGGCCGGCTGTGGTTGCGGCAGTGGGCGGGACGGTGGCTTGATAACAGAGTCTGGAGGGACCTCACATCCACCAAAACTATTTTTAAAACCTCCAAAAGCGGACGCAGAGCCGTTGCAACATATGCACAGTTACGCCTCGCTACAAAACAAGGCAAGACATACCAATATAGATGTTTTTTTATGTCGTCTGGCCAAAGCCTATGGGAGTTTCTGACTTTTTCCATAATTGACATTTCACCTACAGTAGAAATCACATTTGGTTAAAACTGCACCAAACAATTTGAATGGCACGAGTAGGTATCCATCAATATTTGGTTGATTTTGTTTTGGGTAGAATCACATTTTTATACATTTATTTTTTGGGGAAAGCGTTCATGCTTGAGTGCACTAGATAACTGCCATTTTCTTCTTCCATACTGTGTTGACAAGCAGTATATTTAGCCAGTTTTGTATTTAACTTTAAAGTGCTACTTACCTGTTACAGTACATTTACCATGGAGACATTTTTTTAAAGGGAAAATATACATTTCATACATATATATGTTCTTTTGAATACTTTTGTGGCGTATAGGTTAGCTCTGCCCTGTCACTGCAGCATCATGGTCAGGGTGCCACCTATTTCAGAACACTGGGGTAATTTGTAACCTTTATAGTCACTTTATTATTGGAAGTACTGGTTTTTCCTCGAAACCTTTGGTCAGTTAAATGTTTTCTTTTTCCTTTTTCCCATCCTCACACACATATTTAAAATTCAGTGACCAGTAAACTGTGTTATTGTACTGTACATTACAATTTTAAAATTCTTTAGCAAAGCAACAAGAGCCATTTCTGAATGATTGAAGTAACAATTATAAGTACAACAGAATTATTAACATAACAGAAGAAATATTAACGATGCACTAACTTTTCTGGTGAAATACCTGTTGATTCCTTGTATCCAAGGGCATGTTGTCACAGTATGGCATAAAACGTCAGCTATCTCTACGGAGACGAGCACTTGACACAGTTACAACTTTCTCCCTAAATTCCACATATTATGTCCATCTAGAAATACAGGAATACTAAGCACACAACCCTTAGACATTCATCACAAATGATGTCAAAATTAAGTAGAGACAGTCACCAAAATGTAGTTATTTTATAACCAATGATAGGATGAGCAACTGGCAAATCACAAATACAATAAAAAAGAAATATTAGCAATATTACTAAGCATACAGTTTAGTGGTATGTATACTGTATGCACATACAACACACATATTTTCAATACACATGAAAGTAAGTGATCATAAATGCTGACCAAACCCTTGCCTTAACAGATGGATAGTGATGCAGTTTTGTGTTAAATCAATAATATAATAATATTGGTTTATTAAAGGGATAGTGTGTGTGTGTGTGTTTTTTTTTTATGTGAATCTGTATGGGTTCCCTTCTAACAGTGTCGTGCATTAACACTGGTTTACCGCTGACAGTCTCTTCTCAGCCCGGTTCTGCTCGGGTTCTGGAGCTCACGTAAGTAGGTCTGGTAAGTTCGCGGGGACAGTTAATAAAGCTTGTTTTTCTTCGCAAAACAACATTTGTCCAAAAAGTGATATGTATTTCCGTCACACACAGTTGCCCGAAAAAATCCAGCAGCCTAATTCGCATGGTGCTCTTTTCTCTCGGAGTTGTATTACTGCGCACGTAGCCTAGCCTGTTCACTTGTAAACATTCGCTTACGGCGGATGTCACCGTACCGCATCCGCCTTAAACATCCACCAACAAGTGAACAGGCTAATAGAGCTAACGTGGGCGCAGTGATACGAATCTTGAGAAAATATGCGAATGCGAATTAGGCTGCTGGATTTTTTCGGACAACTGTTTGTGACGGAAATATACATCACTTTTTGGACAAATGTTGTTTTGCGAAGAAAAACAAGCTTTATTAACTGTCCCCGCGAACTCACCGGACCTACTTATGCGAGCTCCAGAACCCGAGCAGAACCGGGCTGAGACAAGACTGTCAGCGGTAAACCAGTGTTAATACACAACACTGTTAGAAGGGAACCTATACAGATTCACATAAAAAAAAAAACACACACACTATCCCTTTAATAAACCTATATTATTGATTTAACACAAAATTGCATCACTATCCATCTGGCAAGGGTTTGGTCAGCATTTATGATCACTTACTTTCATGTGTATTGAAAAAAACGCACTATTAACTATAATACTACTACTAACTTTAATAGTTAGTTGAATAGTTAATTTCAAATTTTTGCTAACCATTTTGTAAACCCATGGATAGATTCTTTAATCACCATGGAGAGGTCACATTCTACATAAAATGTTCTGTTCTCAAGAGACCAGTGTGTTTCAAACAATGCTCAAGACTAAATACCCATCTGACTGTTGCCAGAGGAGTTACATAATCACTAATAGGATGACTCCAGCATCCCGTCCCACATAGAGTGAGTGTAGTTATGTTTCTTTGGGAGGAACCGGGTGGCTGCTGCTTTACTATAAATATGCCGTATATTTGCCGATTCTGGATTGAGCCAGTTGAGTCTCCCATGAGCGGGACTTCCCAATCCAGAGCATGAGGTGTATCTTGAGCAAAGCATCATGGGAGTCGCTGCAAACCGAACCTTATAATAATGGAGCCTGTGATGGTGAACCAGTCTACTGATTTCATAAGAGCAGCCCAGTAATAAGCATAAAATATACTGTCCCTGCTGTCTCCTTAAGTCATGTTGGATTCTAGGTTAGAGGTGATGAGATGAGCAGGTAGAGAATGACGCTTTATATAATGTTTTCTTCATTTGAAATATGTGAGATGAGAAATTTGGACAGTTGCCATCGTGATCAAAGAGATCAACATTTTTATTTAAAACAAAATATATGTTTTCCTCAATCCTCAATGTTGCATATAACAGGATGAAACTCATGAATTCACCCAACTCATTTAACTAAATTATTGTGCATTTTGTATGGTCTTTGTTACTCATTGCATCATTCATTCCCTCCCTTTCATGTTTGTGGTAAGCAGCTGTGTGGCAATAATTCAGGTAAGGTAGTGGAGTGCCTTGATCAAGAACATGACGAATGGTACAGATGCCAGTAGCAGGAAATTAACGTTTTCAGTAGGTGATCCCATAGATCAACTCCGCCTCTACCCACCCCCACACATAGTTCCAATCAAAAGTTTGGACAAACTTTTTTATTAATTTTTTTTCTTTATTTCCATTAGCATTGTAGATTTATTTCCTTTACATTGTAGATTCTCACTGATGGCATTAAAAATATGAATGGACACACATGGATTGTAACAAGCCATAAACTCAAAATAACTTAAAAAAAATAACTAATAACTAAAAAATAACTTTAAAAAATGTGTGTGTAAATTTTATTGCACTTGTGGCATTTCCTGACCCTGACAAGGTACACCAGTGAAATCAAAGCCATTTCAGAAGATTATATCAAGAAGCTCATTGAGATACAGTAGGTCCAACTGTTTACAGCACTGTCAACAAAACGGACCTTATTAGATCTAAAGTTATAGTTTGTGTACCAGAGTTAAAACTAGTTAAAATGTACTATTTTTGTGTTGCCTTGGATACTGTGCATGTTTAACAGTTCCGAGTCCTTTACCTCATTATTACATAGTATATACTTTTTCTGACCAAACTGACGTCTGCCTCTTCTTCCTTTGCGCTCATCTCGCTGTGAGTGACGGATTTGCCAGTGCAGCGGCTGTTTGTTAGACCCTGGGTGTAGCTGGGCGTGGAGTCTGCAGGAGGGACCAGGGGGCAGGCCAGGGCTCGGCGGCCAGGCTCGGTGCTACGTGGTCGGGCTGGTTTTTCCCCACGTTGCCTTCTCTGTACGGCGTAATGAATGGCTTCCTCCTGGTCTGTGGCTATAGGCCCAGCTTAAAGAGTATACTTACCATGGCTCAGAATACACACCCCAGTCATCCAGCCGTTGTGCCGAACCTTTTTGGACACTCCCAGCCACCATCCACCTGCTACGGGCCGCTTGCTCACACACTCCCTCAAAATACTTCTTCTGGTTAACAATAGGAGGCTCTTTTTAGAAAATCGGTAGTTGTGTTGCATTTTTTGCATTTTACTGCAGGTGTCTTAAAAAAAAAAATCTCTTTTCTGGGAAAGTTCCACTGTATTAAACCTATGCTGCCGCTAGGTCAACTTCCAGGTCAGATCTGTGGAGAGGCAAGCCCGCTCACGTGTATGAATGCAGATATTTCAAGATGGGGTTTTTTTACAACAGTTTAATGCCCTTTTATGGGATATTCCAGACAAAGTAACAAGCAGGTGGTGTGCTATTACTAGTTCAAATACAGTATTTAAAAAAGGACATGACTCTATTTGAAAGTACCATAGTAGCTTGAAGGTACATTGCAGTGAACGTGGCTTTAGACACTTTTCTCCAGTGTAGTTTATTGAGCGAAAAACACATCTAACAAACCTCTAGTCCTCAGTTCCATTCACTCCATATAAAAAGTATAATTTAGCTGAATGAGTTGCTTCTCCTCTGTTGTCTGTCACTCCTCTGGTCAAACATAAGTGCTATACTTTGCTGAGGTTTGGTGATGTGAGTGCCTCAGGGCTATCCTGTCTGCAGCCCTGTGTGCTCTGGCTGCTGCACAGTTGGCAACACGCTTTCACTTTTTATTTAGTAAACAACACAGACCAGACTCTCTGTTCTGACTATTTGATCTTGAGCTAGACAGAAAGCTGTGGTGAAGATGTTTGAAACAATTTGCAAAAAAGAAAAAAAGAAAAGAAAAAAGGTAGTTTGTCGATGCACTAAGTATTTTTTTTTTTTTGGTGAAGAGTTCTGCCACCTGCTTGTCTACATGAACAGTGTAGCATTAAACTTATTTATCTTGTATGCATTTAATTAAAGCAGGCAAGGCAAGTTTATTTATATAGCACAATTCATACACAAAGTAATTCAAAGTGCTTTCCAGAATAAGAAGTGTTCTGGATGTACTGCAGCTGTCTCACAGCTCGTTTGGAGAGGCCAGTGAGCAGGCCAATACAGTTGTCTAACCTACTGGAGACAAACACATGGATAAGTCTCTCCAAGTCTGCTTTAGACAGTATACCTTTGATTTTTGCTATGTTTTTTAGATGGTAAAAGGCTGCAGATGTTATTGATTTTGATGTGGCTGTTAAAGTTCAAGTCTGAGTCCATTATTACCTTGAGATTTCTAGCCTGATTTAAATGTTTTAGAGAGAGAGCCTGAAGCTAACTGCTGACACTGTTTTTGTTTCTGTGGGCCAAAGACTTCAGTCTTGTTTGAGTTTAGCTGGAGAAAGTTGTGCATCCACATTGAATTGTTGGATATAGTGACAGAGTGAGTCCACTGGTCCATAATCCCCTGCTGCTCGTGAGACATAGCTCTGAGTGTCACCTGCATAGTTGTGGTAGGACATATTATTGCTGCGTATTAACTGGCCTAACGGCAGCATGTAGAGATTGAACAGGAGAGGGACCAGGATCGACCCCTGGGGCACCACACAGGTCAGTGATCTGACTTCCCAATTTCAACAAGTGTTATGATATATTGAAAAACATTCATACTTGGAGTTGACTTGCCTCTCCATATGGCCTGTAACTTGGCCTTGTACAGTCATCTTCTTATCTCCAGTGGAACAATGTGGCACCTTTTAAGAGTTTTTTTTTTACTTTGACTATATAGGTCCGATTTCTACATGTTTTGGTTAATTATGGTGGGAAAATGTTCTCCCAGTTATCATGATGTTTATAGAAAAAATCTAACTATTTGTTGTGTTTCTACAATACTTAAATATCTCTTAGTTGTCTCACAGTTCAAGTTTTGAAAAATCAGGGAATTTGTATTGTTTCTTTTACTATGTAGATTGAAGATAAAATAATTTGGCCCAAAACTGTCATGAAATGTCACTATTGTTTTGTATTATATTTATCCATTTATACCATTCAAGAATGGGGAAAAAAGACAAGCTAACTAATATGTCCCATAAGGAAATGGGGTAGGGGTCACTAAGTTTTTACTACTTCATTTTTGCATTAAAACTGTAGTAGACCTTATGATACATTTGTCTTGTGAGTAGAGAAAGTGAAGCCTTTAGGATTTCTTGAAGCACTGCGCACATAATCAGTGTATACTATACATGAAGTGCTTATTCTTGTTTAAACCAGACATTTTCTATGGGCCAATCATCACTGACCACAAACTCCAAACATATAGACAAGAAGAACCGTTTTCTTCCATTCTCAGCCTGTCTGCTCCACCAAAGTGCTTGTTTCTGAAAGGAAAGTGGGTTATTGGGAGGAAATCCACATTTGCTAAAACAACAAGGCCCTATCTGAACCCACGACCTTTCAGCTTGAGGGCATTATGATGTTAAGTCCAAGGCTCCTACTCCACCCACCATACCACTGCTTGAGTTCAGTCTGTTTGAGAACATCCAGGACACTTTTAGAGACTACATGAGTCACGGACTGGCATCTCAGTGCATGCCTTTAATATAGGCGGTGGATCACTATATTACTGCGACTTGTCCCATAAGAATCCAGTTACTCGGCATAGCATAATAATTGCACTTTATTCATTTACCTCTTTACATTGGATAATCTAGACCCACTGATAAATATTGTGTAGGGAAATTAGGCCAACATGTTGTCTGGATTAGAGTTTGAAGTATGTATGCTCAAAAATAAGTCAAAATATTAATATTAACGATCTTATGATACAAGGAGAAATTCATCTGCTCATCCGAGAGGCTTCGTCAGTTCAGAACTGACGAAGCCTCTCGGATGAGCGGCGAAACGTTTTCGACCAAATAAACTTTGTCCAGTTGACAAATTGAATTTCTCCTTGTATCATGGATTCTACCTGGACAACTGAGGGTTTCTTCACGCGTATTAACGATCTTATTTAGCCTGAAAGGTAAGCGCTGTTGGCCCTGGTTAGTGCTTTGATATGAGGCAGCTGGGACGTTAAACAATACCTGGAAATACAGTTATTAGGGCTAAATGAAAGGGAAAATAATATCTAATTGCAATTTTTCTGGCCAAGATTGCAATTAGGTTTGCAGGATTCTGTTCAAAGTTTACAATTTAAAAGCTTCCATGAGAATTGACAAAAAAAATGGAATATGAACTGACAAACTAAAACAAGAATCACATTTTAAAGCATATTTGTTATCAGTTTTCTGCAGAATGAGACAATTTTGTTGTTTGCGCTGACTCAAATTGTGATTTCTTTCAATTGTGATTTATCTTGCAGTAATACCTTTTTTGTTCTTGTGTTTTCAGGTGATGTTCCTGCTGCGTTCCTTTCAGTCCGATTCTCACAGACCCCTCCCATCTGAAAACGGCATCAGCTCAGCTCTCCGTCAGAGAATGTGGATCGCCTCACGGTATGTTTATTCAGACTTAAAGTATAATCAAATTCCTGCCTCCAAAATCTGTACAATGTGCCCAAAGCATTACATAAGTGACAACAAATGAAGGCAAAGTATTTTAAAGCTCCCTCACATTCATCATCTATTGAGCTTCTGGGCGCAGGCTCCTGAACATAACTTTCTCAAAGCTGCTTCAAAAGTCTGTCTGAACACAGCTCTGCATCTATCAGTACACGTGTCCTTCTCCTCGGTAACTTAAGCCCCTCACTCAGATAAGTGGAAGAATACAGCCCCTTGTCCCACCGCCCAAGCCCTCCTCAGCCATGTCCGCTCCATGTCCCGCACTGGCTCCCGTTTCAAAGAGACCGCCCGCTGTCCCATCTGCCAGACCCCCGCCTCCTGCACCTCTCACCCCAAGACCGGGCTTCCAGATCAGGCACAGATTAGCGCGCAGCCCCCTGCTGCTGGTGGGAGGTCAGATTTGGTGCCTAAGCAGATAACGCAGTCCGCCCGATCGCACTGATGAGCTTTTATTAGCATGACGAGGTGGATTCTTGCCCAACCAACCGCATCTGCAGTCAGTTTGATCACTGACCAGGACGTCCCCAGATCTAAGGCGGGTCAAAGGAGAGAGGAGAGCAGGGGTTCTCAATCTTTGGTCTGGAGACTGATGGTTATGCATAGTGATGAGTTATGATCAGTATCAAATTATTGGTAATATTTAGAATGTGCTTATCAAGGCAAAATTGTACATACCTGAAGTGTTTGTTTTCAGTTTGAGAGAAGAGCTCAGCCTAAATATGCAGGGGTTTGTGTGTTAAATATGTCTGAAAGAAAAACAACTCCAGGTATGTTATAACATTTTAACATAGATCAGAAAATAGTGTAATATGGGCTCTTTTAAAAAAAAAAAAAATCTTCAAACATTAATATTATGAAAATGCTGCAAAAAGTGCTCCTTATGCTGTGTTGTAGTCTTTCAAACAGGGGTCATATTTCTGCACATTTGTGAGTGATTTTATTGTGTCATTTTTGGACCGTCAACTCAGTGTCGAGAATTAACACGTGTCCCGCCAAAGCAGCTAGTTTCATGGAGCAACAAGTGAATTTTCATAACTTGGCCCCATAGAGTATGTAGTGTTTATTATGAGGTTTTACACTGCTTTTAGGGAGAAAAGCTGCAGGCTTCTTATGCCAGTGTCCTGTGTGTCCTGACAAGTAGTTTTACAGTATCTAAACAAGGGTCTATTTCATGACTCTATTTAGATGTTAAGGTTGCAGTCGCAGCTTAATATGGATGTGTGTGTATTTATAGTTACTTCTTTAAGGTCATATATTATGTATTATTCTGACTTTCAAGGTTAGGAGTCTTTATTATCCCTGGAGGGCAGTTTGGTTTACAGCAACAATATGCAACAAATAACTACAACTGAGGAGCAAAGAAGTTTAAATAAGTTTAAATGAACTTGCTTCAAGGTTGAGATACTATTGAAAGAAATTTGAGTAATCAGAATGACGCTGAATGTTTATACTTTGAAATTATGTGTTTTATCACAGTTAGCTCAGATATGTGATGTGTTAAATATGAAATAATCTTCCAGAAACATTTTATTATTAGGGATATTTGTTGTTATTTAAAATTACCCCACATTTTTTTTTTACACTTTTTTGCTATATCAGTGACGTTTGGGGCAGTAAGAATGTAGGCAGCTTCTACTACGTCTTTTTTTTTTAAAAATTTGTTTATATTACAAAACAAAAATGTAACGTTAAATTTTCAGTGGCTTCTCACAACTCTTTTTCAACTGTGATGTGAGCCAGTATCTAAGTAATTCTATGTCAAGTATTATATTTCAGCCACAACACAATGCTATTCCTTAAAGTTGTTGAATATCTAAGAATAAAAATAGCCCGTCTAATCCCTTTAAACCTCTAGGCGTTCTGTGATGTCTTAGCAGCGTGTGTGGCGAGTGTTGAGTTTATGTGCACGCTCAATCAAGAGTGTGACCGCAGCGCAGCCCCAAGCCACAAGAGGGAGAGAGAACAAGGGGGCAGTGTGTAGACCAGACGTCATCTTTTCATCACTATCGTATTAATAACACACACAATCTATACACACACAATTAAAGGGGCCATATTATGCTGTTTTCTGATCTGTTATTACAATGTTTCCTCATCAAAAACATACCCGGAGTTGTGTTTTGTGTTTTGTTTCATTCACACATGTTTAACACACAAACCCTGCCTCTTTGGGCTTTAGACTTTGAGTTCTTCTCTCAAACAGAAAACACTCTGTTTCACCTTGTGATGTCATGTGGTTACACAAGAAGTGCTCTTCTGTGTTTTTAAACTTCGTCCACTGATCATTTTCATCCTGAAATTGCTAATCTCTACTGAACAAAAGGTAAAAGGAGCTGTTAATGTGAATACTGCCACTACGTGCCATCACAAGGTGGAACAGAGCATTTTTAATTTTGGAGATGTAGACAGACTAATAATAAACAATTTTTGTTCTAACGTCTTTGCACTAAACTGCCCTTGAGCTAATGTGGAAAGTGAATTTCTCCTGTGTGAGATCAGTGAAGTCTTATCTTATCCTATCTTACAGGGTTTCTCAAACATGTGTGAATGAAAACAAAACAACTCTGGCTGTTTTTTAACATTTAACATAAAACATTAAAATGGAAAATAGTGATTTAATATCCTTCTTTCTGGTATTTACTGTTACACATAACATATTTGGATCACCATGTTCATTTTGTGCTTTGGATAGGTAGACAGACTAATAATAAAGGGTTACTCAAACGTGTGAATGAAACGAAACAACTCTGGGTGAGTTTTTGAGGAGGTAACAACATTCTAACGCGGCTAAAAGCTCACTGGAGTCAATTTTGCGAAATATAGAGCCTTTAAGGTACACTGCTTTAGAGGGTACGTTAATAACAAAGTACTTTTATTAGATCAGCACAATGCAGAGGTGTGGACTCGAGTTATGTGACTTCGACTCGAGTCAGACTCGAGTCACGAACTTGATAACTTTAGACTCGACTCGTCAAAATGTACAAACACTTGCAACTCGACTTGGACTTCAATATCAGTAACTCGTGACTTCACTTGGACTTAGGCATTTTGACTTGTGATGACTTGATACGTCCAATGAAAAAAAAAACTCTAAAAGTATGTTGATAAGGACCGCACTCGTTGTACTGTGAATCTGCGAAAATGTATGTAAAGAGCATGTGCACGCGGCTTGCACAACAATCCAATCATGAATACAGATCTTGCAGACATTATATGATTTGTAGAAATTTTATTTCTTTGTAAGGGGGACTCGAAATGACTCGAAACTAAAATGCTAGGACTTTGGACTCGACTTGAGACTTGTGAGCTTTGACTTCGGACTTGACTCGGCACTTGGATACTCTTGACTCGGGACTTCACTCGGACTTGAGTGCAAAAGACTTAGACTTACTTGGGACTTGCCCAGCAATGACTTTGTCCCACCTCTGGCACAATGTATCACAAAAGTATCACTGCAATATTGGCTGACGCAATAACTGATTGTCTTTTATGTTAATCTGGAAAATCAATAAAATCGGCTTTATTTAAGTCCAAAATTAGGCTTGATTTAGTTCTGATTTGGCTAAGATTTTTTGACAGAAATTTTTTTTAGTTTTGTTTGAAAAATGTGTGAAATTATTGAGCCAAGTATATTTAAATATGGCAGTAATATCAAAATTGCAGTTCTTAACAGCCACGTATCGAAACATTTTCAAATCTTGTGCTGGCTTGGTTTTTATTCCGATATCCTGTGATTCAGTCGCTCCTCGCTGGTTTCCTTTCTCAGTTTTACAGAGCAGCTGGCAGCTTTTAAAATATCTCCCTTACATCGCTGTGCATTATGACCTAATAATCTGACAGCATTAGCTCACATGGACACCCCCTCCTCCCCTCTGCTCTCCGTGAGAATCTACCCCCTCAACCACAGACACAGACCCTTATCCTGCCTCAGTGATGTTTGCAGAATATGTCCTATTACTAATACTACTTTTACCACTACTACAGTAACTTTATTGTATTTTGTATCTATATATTTTGGTTTTGTTTATATTGCAAAACAAATGTAATGTCAAATTTAAATGACTTTTCACAACTCTTTCTCGTATGATGTGAGTCATTTTCTAAGTAATGCTCTTGGTACCTGTTCAATAAGATAAATAACTAAATTGCATTTGCGCTCCAAGAAATTATCTAGATAGATATCAGACTAAAATCACAGGACAAACATTCATCTTAATATCTTAAATTAAAATAAATACATTTAAAAAAGTGCTCTTGTAAATCTTCATTGTTTACAGCAGCAGAAAGAGTACCGTGGTGATCAGGAGAGCACATCATAGCACAACAGGAGAGCACGTCATAGAAATCACATGTTATCCAGATCTCAGTCTTGCTCTTTTCAAAAAGAGCCATTCTAATGGATTTGAAAATGACCTAATATTCTGTGCTGGGAAGACTGCCTTTGGTGTATAATTTTTGAAGAGTTTTAATTACTGACTGGAAGCCGTTCTGCTGTCTGTCTATCACAAATTAAGAAGCATGCTTTTAGTAGAGACTGGCGGTCCCAGGTCTGAAATCATCCGAATGCTTCTCATGAAGTGAAGTTTCATCGAAATTAAAAACACAGTGGAGAACTTTATGTAAAACCATATAACCACAAGGTGGAACAGAGTGTTTTCCATTTGAGGGAAAAACTCAACTTAAATATGCAGGGTCGAAATGTTAAACATGTGTGAATGAAACAAAACAATGTTTGTGATGAGGAAACAACATTATGACATAGATCAGAAAATATTATGGGCCCTTTAAGTAATATGAAACACAGCAAAAATCAGTTTAAGATGTCTTTTCACTAACAGTTACTTTTGTTTTCAGACAGAACAGCTGTCTTGTTACCAAAGGAGCGTTTCTGGACGTCCTGACCTGTCTGTGTGGGCCAAAGATCAGTCTGTTGGAAGGTGAGTCCTGGCTTTTACACCTATAGTTTTGTTTTGTTATTCTAAGTTATTTATATGTTTCTATCTAGACGCCAACTGCTGCTGTGAAAGATGTCCAAGATTTAGTTTTTATTCTTTGAATGTTTTTTGACCTGGTGCAACCTGAGTGGGTTTCTTTTATACTGTGTCTGCAAATGCTCTCAATGTACTCTATTTCATTCATTCTTAATCACTTCAAAGTGGGTCTGTGCCATTATCCCAATCTTATAAATGAGGAGATTGGCATCACAAGCAAATCAAAGACACTATATTGACCAAAAAGGCAAAGTAGTGAGCAACAGCAGAAAATACAATGGAAATACAACCATGGAAAGGCTCAATATAATGTTAATACCTTAATGATAAAGTATATAAAAATGACAATAGACTGTAATTATCAACACAAAATAATTGTAGTTTCAGTAATGTTATCATGGTCTTATACTAGTTCAGATAAGTTTTCAGTACTTAGACTGATTTCGATTTTAGTTCTTTTACTATTTGAGTATTTGTTACCCCTCGTAAGATCAATTATGCAAATTACTACAAGCCCAAAGGGATATATTAATTCTTAAGATCAACACTTTTTTTTTTTAATTAAAGACAATAGCATACATAAAACATAAAATAATACAATCACAAAATAAAAAAACAGCACAAATAGGGCTGTAGGCCTTTGGTCTTTTAGTCTATTATTTATAGTCCATTAATCGGTCAGTGGTGTCTTAGTTGACCCAAATGTTATCATTTGACTTATATTTGACTTATATTTGACTTGTATGGGACAACAGCAGAAAGGAGAAGTTAGTGAGTGAGGGAGTGAATATTGTTTGGTATTTAAAATGGCATGAGTCACAAGTTTAAATACATTATTTCCTAGTGCTTTTTCTGAAGGTTTTATTTTTTGCATGAACTGTTGTGCAGGTTGTAGCCTTGTGAATACAGTTTGGGTCAGATACATAAAGATACATAATTATTGAAGAGCTTTTGCCACTCTTCCTTTTTAGTCGAATAATCGATTGGCAGGAAATGTCTTCAGTAAACAAAGATTTTTTTAAGTGGACTACAGCCCTAAACATAGCACATTTTTGCAGATACAATATTACAACAAATCTAACATGGACAGAGCAGTCACTCCTGGATCTACGTCTCTTCTTTCCGTTCTGAGACAAAGCCCACAGTTTGTCTTTCATCGTATGCCATCTTCTCCTCTTGTTTCTTACTTTGCTGACGCAGCTCTTTGACACCAACTGTCTCTCCTCCATTTGCTCTGAATGCGACTGTGATGGAGCAGCAGACAGCAGCAGACAGGAGCGTTTGTCCACCTCCTCGCCTCCCCCTTTTAGCCCAAATGTTGACAGAAGCCCCGGACACTTCACTGGTGGAATGTGAAACCGTAGGATATGTTTGACAGATGGTAGGATCGCGCCTATGACCCACTTTATGGAGCAGAGGAGGAGAAGAAAGGGCCCAAAGGTAGAGGGGGAGAGAGGAAGGGGAGATAGAGGGAAAGGGAAAGGGAGAGAGAAACAGAGGGGGTAGACGAGGTGCCTGTATTTTCACACCATGTGCTGAGCATATGCTGGTCTTGACAGTGGAAATACCGAGGATTTCTCAAAACAAGGCGGCCCCTTACATAACTAAACAAGCCCGCGCTTCTTTTAACCCGCACACCTCCGCTTTCTTTACCACTCAAGTTCATACAGCTCTGTAATAATGTAAAACCACACACTCACTGATTAGTCTCTTGCCTATTATGCTCTATTATTGGTGAACTAAACACTGTCTCTTGACCTGTTGAGTTATTTCTCATTTGAAGTATCCTGTAAATGGAAATTTCGATTAAATTTAAGATTTTTGACTTTCACTGACAAGTCTAGCTGGAATGGATAACAAGTAGGCATGGGACGAGACACAATTTTCTCAAGACGATACACACTACGAGATTAGGTCCACAAGAACGAGACAGGATGAGATTTTGACATAATGTGTAATAAATAAGCAGGGCAATCCATTTCACCATTTGGGCTTCACTATTTTTATTTATTTTGTGTAATACTTTAGTGGCCATTATAGTATTGCTTTTTTGTACTACAGCTTCTTTTTGGTCTAAGATAAAAGTAAAATTCAGGGGGAAAAAATCTTGTGTTTGCACAGTCTTGTGGCAATTTTTTTTCGCGAGATCTTGTGGCACATGATCTTGTCTAATAATAAGAGTTAAATGTTCAACCTTACAAAAACCCATCTACAGTAAAAGTCAAGATATTTCTTTCTAATTGGATACTTTCTAATTGAATACTGCAAATCAATACAAAGTTATCAAAAACAAAAAAACAAAAAGGAGCAGGCAAACACAGATGATATATTAGTTCAAAGGTTAAAGGTTTTCCTCCTAAGTTTTTTTTGTTTTTAATTCCAGATATTTAGCCCCATTTGAATAAAATTATTAGCAGATATAAAATGCTAAACTTAAAAATAGCCTAATGATTTGTTGCGCGTAGAATCTCTCAGTCGTCCAGGTAGAATCCATGGCAAAAGGAGAAATTCAATTTGTCCAGTTGATAAATTGAATTTCTCCTTTTGCTAATGATTTGTTATAATATTGTAAAATAATGTCTGAAACTTCTTCACAGTACAGCAGCTTTAGAACGCAGTGAACGTAGTCACTCTAGTACCAGTTCTAAACCAGGACTAATAGAAAAGCTTTATGTTAGGAAGGACATTTTATATAAATCCAATTCCAAATCAAGAAGCAAAGACTGCACAGCTCATTTTGTTAGTAAAAGTAAAAGCCAAAAGGAAAGTGAATTTTGACAAAACGTAAAAAATATTATTTAGGTTTCATCTCTTTGCCCAGTTGTCATAAATCAGACATTTAACAGACACTGACCTATAATAATTTGAGAATCGCTAAACTGACCTTTCCGAATACCAGTGCAGATCAAAGCCACAGGTCTCTGGTGGAGTAAACAGGTTAAGTAGTTCTAAGCGGCACCCACTAATTAAAATCTGTGAAGTGGACTTTTACATGATAACCTCCTGTTTCACAGGGCCTTGTTCACGTAGGTCTGATGCAGTAAAGAGTGTTTGGGACCTGGCTCTGTTCGTCTCTCAATCACAAGCACGTGGACTATTAAACTCCAGGCGACGTTTTATCTTTCCACTTTTCTGTTTATGTGTTTCTGGTGCCATGGAAAGCTCTGCAGTTTCTGGGTTGGCTTTTAGTTTATATTTTATTTATTTAGTTATTTTTTATAAATTAGTGTCGCCACGATACTAAAATTTCAAACCATTTCAGTACTAAGAAATAGACTCAGTACTCAATACAGATACCACAGTGATGATCAAAAACACTTTCTCTAGAAAATAGGACGTAATTTTCTACATTATATCATAGTATTTTCTTTTAACCAACACTTCTTTTATATTATGTTTATTATATTACCATGTATATTACATCTGTGTAATCCCTCAGTCATCCAGGTAGGTTCCACAGTGGTCCATGGGCGTATACTAGTTTGTTTGTTTATTTATCGGATCCCCATTAATCTTTACAAATGTAAAGACTATTCCTGGGGTCCAAATATTTATGTGGTCTTGTTCTGATGCAGCTCAAGATCATTCTAAACATATCCAAGAAAGATTATTTTCTGTGCGGTGAATGTTTTAGTATCTGATTTTCAATAATCATAAAAAATGCACTTTGTAACATTTCTGATGGAGGATCCACCTGTTTTGCCTTGAATATTCCACATTATGACATTAACCCCATCAGATGAAGTTAATGGGCAGATTTGTGGAGGGTTTTTCAGTAATGCAACACCACTGAATCAGTGATAGGTATAAGTTTAATACCATACTGTGGAACATTCCAGTCAATCAGTTATATCTCCATGGAGACAAGCAAGTTGTGCATCCTCCAAATACGTGCAAGTATGTGCAATCAAGGTATATAATATTTTTTTATTAGAATTAAACCACACAACACTACAAGACGTGGGGAACTAAAAAATGGTAAAACAGCACAATTTCACTCAGACGGCACAATTGGTCTGAGCGAATACCAGGCTCTTAGCTGTGCGTGGTAAGCTTTACATGCCAGGGGAGCTTTTTTGATGGGAATAGTTATTTAATGAAATGAAAAGTGGGAAAATGTGGTCTCATTAGCGGCTGGGCTCCTTTGCTGTTTCTTTGTGTTTACTGTTGGCACAGATGGATTGTTGATGCAGTGAGAACACGACTCAGATTCCAGAATATCTGAAGCTGCTTGATCTTAATTGCAGCTTGTCTTTGGTCTTTGGATGGTTCTAAGTATAATTTTTGTCCCTGTCTCACTGACCTACAAATCATGTTTTTGAGCTACAAATCTTGCTAGAGATTTTTGTACAAAATCATGCAATAAAGCCTCGGTGTTAGGCAAACTTTTTATGCAAAATGAAACTTTTTTCAGCACAGTATCTCAAAAACACAACATAAGCATGACTTTTTTTCATTTTAAGCGAGATAAAGCTGGTTACATCAATCACATCAGGCAATGAGGATAGCCATGACTTATGGTAACCTGTACACTCTTGTTTGTGTGTATACGAGTACATTTGTTCATTCAGTCTGAGAATATAAAGTCTACAGATCATACAAACATATGTAGGTTGTTTACTGATTATGACGTACTTCAAAACAGTCTCCCTGGTGTGATTTTCAATGACAGATTTAGACTTGTGTAACTCATCAGATTGCTGCTTGTGTGACAGCTCGGTGAACCATGCTTTTCTAAATACAGAGGCTCGTACCCCTCTAAAATTAAGATGTGTGCATCGTAAATATTCACTGTGTATCACAACAGACACTCCTCTCCTTTGATTTTACTGGTATTTTTATTATGGTCATTAATTATGCAATATCTCATATGAAATATGCACCAAGCATGTCGCTATAACTGCCTGTAATGATAATTTGCATATCCTCTTGTGTGTAGACTTCTCCCACCTTTCAAACATGCTCATGGGTTAAAGGGACTGTATGCTGCCTTAGCTCTTAATGCTAGAAAAAGGTACTATCACAACTGAACCTTGTTGGCAGTGCCTTAACCTACAGATGGAGGACACCGTTTGTTCTCAGTATATTTACAGGCCAGGCCTGTTAGAAGGTTAGAGCCTGCAGAATTCACTGAGCTGCAGAGGCTGCACTAACACTGTTTAAATATTGGCTGCAGGTGCTGCAGATCAGAGAGTCCTTTTAGATTTAAAGCAACTGGATTTCAGCAACTGGCAACCCAAATGACAGACTCATGACTCATTCTGCTTTCTAACTGAATAATCGTCAAGAGAACCAAAACACCAAATTATTGCGAACAAATGGGACATGATGTTTTTGTAACTAAGAATGCTGTAAATCAGCATTAGAATGGTTGTCAGTAAAAAGTAATTTTGTATTGAACATGTGTTTCCTTATAACTGGAGGACACAAAAGTTTGGAAATTTAAAATAAAAATTATACATGTCAATAATTGGCAATTTGGATCTGTCTTGAATGTAGCTCTCCAAAAGCCCCTAGTTTATGAGCCCTAAATTTGATGGAGATGCTTGATTTATTGTTGAGGCATTAATGGATTACTTAATATTTGCACATGTGACTTTTGTTGAAGCTAATATTTAGAATAGAAATGTCAGTTTGTTTAACTTGTTTTTCGTGTTAATTAATCGCCCAGAGAAAGATTTGAACACATTAAGCCAATTCAGAATTGTTTCCATGTGAAATAATGACCAGTTTATTTACAAAAGAGATGAATGTTGAAAAGGAGGGTTGCATAATACAGAATTTTCTCCATATTAGAAAATATTTGCCATATCACCCGGCCTTTTCTTACCATATACTGTAACGTGAAACCATATGCTGTAAAAGAGTCTGGCACTGCCTATGCTGCGGCAAATCTTTTTAAAGCTATTGTATTATGAGCCATAAACCCTAAACTGTTTTAGCACAAGTGAACAGACAAGGCGGTGGCTCGTTAATATCAGAGGACGGCTCACAGACGTTTAAACGAATAAGAGGGAGGGACTGTAAAGCACCGTCAGCTGAGAGGGAGAGAAAGGAGAAAGGAAGGAGAGGCGAGAGAAATAGGAGGTGAGAGGGGAGGATCGAGAGAGGGAGAAAGGAGTATGATGAGAGGTTGTGAGAGAGGGGGAGAATAAGAGAAGGAAGGACGAGAAGGAGAAGGGAAGAGAGAAAGCAGGGAGAAAGGTGGGAGAGGAGAAAGGGAGGGGAAAGTAAGACAAGAGGGAGAGAAAGGAGGAGGGAATCGGGGCCCATGTGCCGTACACTAACGTGCTGTCTGGGGTGTGTTGTTCACAGTTTGGGTAATGACACTGATGTGAAATCCAGCTGTTAGGGAGAGCGGGAGGAAAAGAGGGGGGAGAGGGAGCACGTGCAGCGTCTGGACCTGAGCAGCTTGACACAGCAAACTGTCTGCAGGTTTTCATCGCACTCTGAGTCTTATATGAGCTAAGTGTATGGTAACATGCAGGTGAAGAGAATGAGTGAATTATTGCCATAGTAGTAGCCAAAGCCAAAGCCAAGAGTCCATTTTTCTTTTTTTTTCTTTTTCTTTTAATTTGAACTTTTTATTAAGAACATATTTAGTGTTCGTACATACCATTAAGCTAAATAGTATTTAGCCAGATTCTGGGCACATCACAAAAGGTCATGTTCACCCTCTCTTTTGTAACAACATTAATTTGGTTTCTAAGGCTACGTTTATATGATGACAGTCTGAACAGAAGACACAAAAGTGGCGTGTCGTCTTTTAATTCCGTGTTTAGGCGGGAGGAAATCTTCCGCCTAAACGCAGCATACGGTGACACAAAAGTGTGTGGAATTGGATTGGGTATGCATGCCAGGTGGCTAGGTTGCCTGGTTTACACCTGACCATATCACAAGTGAGATATGGTCTGGAAGCCACCTTTGAAATATCTCGTACCAGAGGTGTGGTTTACGATCGCCAACGGCCATTTATTGGGCGTTACGAATGTCTATCATTTGGTGATAGCCATAGCCATAGCCAATCATGTCAGTTGTCAGTTCAAACTACAAGCTTCCGTTTGTCACGTAGTACGCGTCACCGTCTTTCCACCCCTCCCCGCTCTCGGATTGGCTCCCAGAATCGGTAGAGCTCGCTTGCCATAGTCGCCAGGCTGTCTTTCAGATCGGAACGAACGAAAGACAGTCTGGGATTTCCCAGGTTAGCGGCTAGGTGGTGCTGTGATACATTATCACTATGTGATAATACATTATCACTATGTGATAATGTATCTTCCTTCTTCTCATCTGCGCTGCAAAAAGACAAAACAAAACATGGCTACTGGTAGCAAAAAAAAATGTGTGTGGTCAGACAAAGAAGTTCAACTATTACTTCAGACCATGTTAGACTACAAAGCAACAAAGGCGCAACAAGGTGTGGACTGGGAGTCCTGCCAAACAAAGTACACTGATATATGGACCGATGTGACGTAAACGCGTATGCAACGTCAGCAGATTTGACCAGAGTTTTGCGTCTTGGGCAGTGTAGACGCAAGACCCAAGACGATAAAATATTTTGTCATTTTTACCCATAGTGTTTTCGTGTAAAAAGGCCCTAAGAGCTGAACTAGTAGCCAGCACTGTCACAACACTAAAATTAGATTTCAGTACTAAGGAATTCACACATTAGACTGTTGCCCCCGCGACCCGGCCCCGGATAAGCGGAAGAAAATAGATGGATGGATGGATGGAATTCACACAGTGATTCCAATACCAGGATGAAGATTAAAAATTCTCCTTTTTAGCAATGAAATGTCACTTTCAAACGCAGAATAATAGTATGTTCTTACTGCCCAGTTTCCCCCATATTTTACTTACTAAGCCCTGAAGAAGACACTTATAGGTTTTTTTCATTTTTGTGAGTGACTCAGATCTTTTCAGCTCCGCTACCGTTTACATTTCTACTTTGGTTTGTGTTAAGTAGGGATGTAACGATATTCAAATTTCTCGATACGATATCCTCACTATATGCATCCCACGGTACGATATTTATTGCGATATTTTGTAGAGGTGAACAAAATTGTGAAAATGCAGCTTTTTCCTTTTAAAATGCCTTGACAAGACTTTGGTTCTGTCATAAACCAATGAACTAAGATGTGCTTAAAATTGATGATGATTCTTATTATTTTTTATTACTTTTCATGTAGTCTACACTGTAATGGAGCAAAGGATCATGGTATATGTAGTTCACTCATTTTTTTAGCTGTTGCTGCACCAAAACAATTAATTTAAGCAAAGAGACTTGTAATTTGATATATTGTGATGGCCCATGGTATTATTGTGAGATTTTTGACAATACAATATCACAATATTTCAGTTATTGTCACATCCCTAATGTTAAGTTATATGTCTGTTCCTGCATCCAAAACTGTTCAGAAAAGCTCAAATTTTGTCCTGATCGGTTGTGATATTATTTTTCGGTTTGATTTATCAATTAGTATCTGACTATTTATTTTTTTACTGTTGACAACCATAGTGACCAGACAATACCAGAAAAATGTGATAACAGTAAGTGCAATCGGTAATCAAACGCTTACAAAATATTAAAACATTACGTATATGGTTCAAGTATTTTGAATGATGTTGGAAAAAAAATGTTTATTGAGTGATAATTACATTGATTATAAATGGCCTAAATTACCACTTTGACAGCACAGAAAACAATACTGACCCCTATCCTTCTGTATTTTTTTATTTGACAGTGCACCAGCAGAATCTGGGTATGTTTAACCTTATGGTCTGTTTTACCTGGCATTAACTATCATTACATTGAAACTGTATCTTAAAACAGAGCAGGATCAGGACAGACCATTTTACAAAACATCCCATTACAACGATTAGAAACAGTTTTGTGAAAGTCATCTGGATTTATTTTAAAGACAGACTCCGTCCACCTTTCACCTTGAAAACGTGTCCAGATGCCTTCAGAGCCTTTATGCTCCATTTGAAGAAGAGCCTGTGTCACTAACATGTCTCGTTCTATGGCTGATGTGTTGGCATGAAATTGTCCTGTCTTCTTAAACAGCGGGTACTCGATGAATCGCCATATTTTTAAATGATGCAATGGGACAAACACGGAACTTGTTCTTTTGGATAAATGACGTTCAGGGGTATTCACTATCATATTTAAAATTTATAGTGAATAGTTTGTTTTAAAACATAAATCTTCCAAATAAAGGACTGTGATTTTATATCTATTGCTCTTGTTTGGTAATGCAGATAAAGTCAGCTGCAGATAAAGCTGCACTATGTATCTTTCTCTATAAATCTGTTAATAATTAGCTTGGAATGTTCTACCTTGAAATCCATGCAATTTTTTATTGTGAGTAAGGTCACCTCTCCACAGATCTGGCTTGTAACACAGCTCACCATGATTCAAAAAGGACATCATATCAACTGGCTAGAACACAATGACACGTATTTATAAAAACATACTGCTCCGCCTCAGTTTGTCAATATTTCTTTGTATTCCACTCCTGCACTTGCCTGGTTTACACCTGACCATATCACAAGTGATATATGGTCTGGGAGCCACCTTTGAAATATCTCGTAGCGGAGGTGTGGTTTACGATTGCCAACAGCTGTTTATTGGGCGTTACAAATGTCTATCATTTGGCATATACGTAGCCCATAGCCAATCATGTCAGTTGTCAGTTCAAACTACAAGCTTCCATTTGTCACGTAGTACGCGTCACCGTCTTGCCGCCCCTCCCCGCTCTCTGATTGGCTCCCAGAATCGGGAGAGCTCGCTTGCCATAGTTGCCAGGCTTTCAGATCGGAATGAACGAAAGCATCCTGGGATTTCCCAGGTTACTCCTGCACCCTCTCCCTCCCGTAATGTACTCCAACAAAAAAAGATACCTTATGTAAAACCATTCCACTGTATTGTTGTATATGCGTGTGACTATTGTTATTGATTGTATTGCATTTTTTTCTACTCTGTTGTCTCCAAGATGGCGGAGCGCTCGACACCTTTCATCAGTACATTCCATTTCAATCACAATTATTAATCAATGATAAACAGAAAGCTTCACTTTTATGGGCAACAACATTCAAGTATCTTATTCGTACAAATGCACTGACAAATTATTTAAGCTCTTGTAGATCTTAAATGCAACTACTAGTACTTCCATTAAACATTGTATATTTCACAATTTACACATGTTTGAGTAATCCTGGATTATTAGTCTGCATCTCTGCATCTTCAGAGTTCAAAATGCATCTACCTTTTACCTTCAGTGCAGGCGAGACTGGAAATTCCAGGGCTGAAATTATCCGTATGATTTTAATGAAGGTGGACTTTTTCTTTCTGTGTGGAGTTTGTATGTTCTCCCCGTGTCTGGGTGGATTTCCTCCGGGCACTCCGGTTTCCCCCACCAACCCAAAACATGCACCATAGGTAAAAATCCTCCAGCTTAGGTCCTGACCAAACCGAAGCAAGAAGATCATAGAGATGGTCCCCGGGTGCAGTAATGTGCTGCCCACTGCTCCTAATAACAGGATGGGTTAAATGCAGAGAAGAATTTCTCCTGTGTGAGATCAATAAAGTAACTTATTCTTCTTTAAACAGGCAGTGGATCACTTCCTGTATTACCACACATGACATCACAAGGTGGAACAGTCTTTTCAATTTGAGAGAAGAATTTAGATTAAATACGCAGGGTTTGTGTGTTAAACATGTATGACTGAAACCTTTGAAGTCGGACCAGTGTATCTTCCACGTAGCTGACCCAAGCCCGTCCAAAGTTCACCGTTAAGTTTGTATCTTTACCTCTCGACCTGAAGCCCCCCGCGTCACGTGTTCCAGGTTTATTTGAACCAGGTGCTGCGGTCCTTTCACTTTAAATATTTGATACGTTTTAAAACAGACCGTTTCTCCTCTGTCTGTCCCGTGCACATGACCCACAGATGAATCGCATCAGTTTATGGAGCATGGATTAACATGGAGCGCCGTCTGAACTGCCCTGTCAAACTGTCAAACCCAGTCGCCGCTTTGGAATGATTATAGTGCCAAGATCACCAGGCTGCATTCATCTTTAGGTGAAGTGAAATAAAAGGAATGGAAAAGCGTTTTGGAGTAGGTTTCAATATACTGTGTTACTGTGCTGGAGAAAGCGAGTGTTTCCAGGCTTCATAGAGGTCAAAAGAATATTTTCTACAAGACTTCAAAGCAATGGATGACACACTTTTGATGATACACTTCGCAATGGATGATACACTTTAATCTACATTAGTCAGAGCAACAAACAAATCACTTTCTGATGATATTACGTTTGTTTTGTGTGAATTGCACTGACAAGTGTATCAGGAACTCATAATGTTGTTTATTTTGAGAAAAAAATACTGAAGTTGTAGCAGGAATCTTATATGTTTTTGTAAATATTTTGGTTATCTTTAGTCTTTAGTAATAGTCATAGTGACACAAGTACAATGAGGAGTAATAGTATTAATAGATGTAGTAGTTGTAGTTGTTGTAGTATAGTTTTAGTAGTTGTAGATATTGTTGTAATTGTCGTAGTAGTTGTAGTTGCAGTAGCAGCTGTTGTAGAAGAAGTAGTAGTAGTAGTAGTAGTAGTAGTAGTAGTATTAATAGATGTAGTAGTTGTAGTTATTCTTGTAGTAGTTGCAGTAGCAGTTGTAGCAGCTGTTGTAAAAGTTGTAGTAGTAGTAATATTAATAGATGTAGTAGTAGTTGTTGTTGTAGTTGTAGTATAGTTGTAGTAGTTGTAGTTATTGTAGAAGTTGTAGTAGTTGCAGTAGCAGTTGTAGCAGCTGTTTATGAAGTTGTAATAGTAGTAGTAGTAGTAGTAATAGATGTAGTAGTTGTAGTAGTTGTAGTATAGTTATAGTAGTTGTAGTTATTGTTGTAGTAGTTGCAGTAGCATTTGTAGCAGCTGTTGTAGAAGTTGTAGTAGTAGTAACACTAGCAGTAGTAGCAGCAGTTGTTGTAGTAAAAGTACAAGTAGCAGCTAGTACAAGGTAGACCATAGATTGAATAGGTTATACAGCTCCATCTTTCACCACAGACCTTTAGCTGTTTGTTTTGACTCATACAGAAATATTTTTAGTATTTTTAAAGCCATTTTCTTTTCTATAGTACAAGTCTTTCATTCAACACTTTCCTGAATCCATTATGCTGCTTTTACTGTACCATTAGAGTCAACAAGCTTTAGTTAACAAAGCCCCATGTGAGTTTTCTGAACATAAAACCTGCTAACAGCTCTAATCCTTCTTTAATCCATGTGAGGGAATTGCAGTTTGTGTGATGATTTGCATATGTTTTACACCTGTGTTTATTGTTTGAAAAATCCAAGGTCTTCCAGCCTGTTTAATCTTCTCTAGCACTGCCACAGCTCCAATTTAAGCAGTTTTTAATGGAGTCTGCGTTTGGTCCAGCCACAGGTTTGCACACGGGAATGTTCACGTTAAAGACGGTGAAGGCTTAAATAAATACAGGTGTAGAGCACAAAGGCTGTTTGTGATCAGACCTCAGCTTCTCATAGTAATGCTCTTAACTGGAACATTTACAGTGACTGAGGCAGGACTAGCTACTCTCATTATAAATACATTCACTCCAGCTCTTTCATTTCTGATGCGTGTTGTACAGACATACTTGTGTAACTAGTGGTAGTAACTAGTGGTAGGCTAGTGGTTGGTAATAAGACTAATATCATACTTAAAAAAAAAATAAAAAAATAACTTTTTATTTATTTATTTATTTATTTATTTTTTACAATTTTCAGACAGTGTTTCACTAATCCAACAGAAATGCACTTAAACATGTCCTTAAATGTATTAGTTGAGGTCTAAGTACCAGGCAAAAGTGAAAGGACTGTAATTGACTACTGAAGTCCTTTCACGGTTTGAAAAGCAGTAAATCAGAGGAGGGTAGAGAAGCCAAAAATTGTTCTCAAGTTAAAGTTACTTCAAAATATTACTCCAGTAAAAGTACAAAGTAGTGGTCCAAGAAAGTAAGTACTCAACTTACTTAACTTACTTAAGTTAAGAGTTGAGTTACTGTTGGGACACACTGTCTGATTTATCATTTGAGGTTAATGTAATTTGAAGGACAAAACAAATCTGGTATTTTCAAAGTATAGAAACATAAATGTTCAAGTCATTTCATATTGTCAACATAAGGCTTTGACACAGTAGGAAGAGTAACCAAAACTTTTACTAAAGTAAGAGTACTTTTACTTCAATAAAATAATACTTAAATAGGAGTATGCTCATGTATGCTGCTAAATATTCTGAAAAGTACAATTTCTTTCAAAGTAAATGTAATAAATGTAACTACCCACCTCTGCAATTTATGCAGCAAAATTGAAAAATTAACAGTTTTTCACATGTTCATATTTAAGTAAATGTAATGTAAAGTCCTAACCCTTTTATTACACTAAAAATTCCACAAACTCCCTAATTCTAGACATACAAATATACAGTAGTGATTATTTTGTATACCTTTGTTACACAGTTGACTTTGATGCCTCGTGATTGGCTGAAGTGCGGTGGTCCTAGAGTAAATGCCGGTTATAAACGGCTCTTTCTTGTGGTCCTCCTTGTTTTTAATTGGCCTGTATATTTCACAATACTCTGTTGTCCACTGAGCTAAATTAATGGTTAAAGCCAGTACTGAACCTAATGACATTTTATTATAGTTGTCTGTTGATGTTTTGTTATTTTGTGGTTTCGGATTTTAACTAAGACCTGTAACTATGGCGACGGGCTGTAAAACTAACCAGTGGCACCGTCTAATACAAAGACGCAGGTTTGATCTGTGGTCTGTTTGAGGTTAAAAATATTATACAAGCTATAAAAAGGTTGAACTGTTAGCCTCTTACTCCTGTATATTTGTTGTTTGATTTAGCTTCATTTAGCAAAATCTGTTTCCCTGCGAAGATAGATAGTGATAGAACTATGTGAAAGGAAAAGAAAAAATAACTCTAGACATGTTTTATATTTTACAATCACACTTCTCAAAATAGCCACCCATTGCTTTGTTGACAAACCTTTGCCCTTCTTTCAATGAGTTTCATGCTGAAGTCACCTGAAATGGTTTTCACTTCACGGGTGTACTTTGTCTGTGGAATGCCAAGCAGTGATCAAAGATGGCTATATTGAGGAATCTAAAATATAAAACATCTTTTTGTGTTATTTCACACTTTATTAACTACATTCTAGGGTTGTAGGACTAATAACATTTAAGGTTCCAATTTTTGTCACTTAATATCCTCCATAAACACCAAAATACCCTGTCTTACTTTGCATAAAAACAGCTAGTCTAGAGGTGTACAAACATGCTCTGAAATGTGATTCTGGTATTAGTTTGTCAGTTCATATTGTAATTCTTCAGGACATGTTTAAAGTGCTCATATTATGTCATTTTCTGATCTGTGTTGTAATGTTTCCTCATCACAAACAGATCTGGAGTTGTGCTTTGTTTCATTCAACAGACAAACCCTGCATATTTAGGCTTCTCTCAAACAGAAAACATGCTGTTCCACCTGATGAGCCACTGTGTTTTTAAACTCCATACACTTTCACTAGAATCATTTGGTTAATTTCAGCCCTGCATTTGTTAATCTCTTCTGATCTAAAGGTTATAGGGGTCTGTTAACGTGAAAACTACCGCTTCATGACATCACGAGGTGGAACAAAGCGTTTTGAGCTGTGGAGATGTAGGCAGACAAATGGTAAAGTGTTTCAAACATGTGACTGAAACAAAACACAACTCCATGTATGTTTTTCATGAGGTAACAACATTCTAACATGGTTTAAAGCCAACAATTTTGCATAATACGTGCAGAACTTTTAAAATGTAAACTTTTATCAAAATCCTATTGACAAATCACATTACAAATCTAAAAATCTGAAAAACTGCAAAAACTTTTAGATAAATTTTTTTAGATATATTTTTTTAGATTTAATTTTTTTTAGATTTTTTTTTATATATTATATTTAGATATTATATATATTTTTTATTTTAGATATTATATTATTTTTAGATATTATATTTTTTTAGATATAGATTTTTTTGATATTTTTTTTAGATTTTATATTTTTATATTTTATATTTTATTTAGATATTATATTTTTTTTAGATATTATATTAAAATACATTTTTTTTAGATTTTAGATATTATATTATTTTTAGATATTATATTTTTTTCCCTTTTAAATTGCATGCGTCCATAGTCTTGATGCCCTCATCCAGAATGTACAATGTAAACACTAACAGAAGAGAAAAACATTAAATTGAAAAAGTGTGTCTGAACTTTTGACTTGCAGTGTGCTTTAACTTTAATCACAATACGCTGTCTTCCAACTCTTGCAAGATGTAAACATTTTTCACACAGCATGGGGTTGTTCATGTCCACTCACCATGACACACAGACGTTTTCAGTTTGACACGCTCCCATTCTCTCGCTTGGGGCCGCCCCCTCATCACGGTGTCATTACTGCGCCCCTGCCCCTATTATAACCATTATGCCATGCTTATTTGGCCCCCGGACCCCCCTTTGAGGATCTGGTTGCAGAGTAACTTGGCCCATCTCTGGAGGAATGCGCTGCTTCCCGCTCCTTTGTCAAGTCAGGGGCCAGATCGAGTTGCGCCAAGTTTCATAAGATCTTCTAAATGTGTGTTTGTGGGTATATGGTGTAAAGCTAATTGAGCTGGCTGTCAAACTTGGAGCTGAGTTCTGGAGTGGTACAACGAAGAGGAGGAGCTGTGTTTTAAGGGGAACGTTCGAGAGAAGTTTTAGGTTTCCAAGTAGCAACTGGACTAAATCAGGTCAAATCAGCAGAAAACAGGACGTAAAGGTGCTGTTCCTGATTTTTACTGTCTTGAAAAATGCGAAAAGCAGGATTAGACTTGGACTTAGACTATACAAACTTTATTGATCCACAAGGGAAATTATTTGGGTACAGTAGCTCAATCATCAAATATAATATAGATGGAATAGCAAAAAAACAGAAATAGACCAGTGTCAGAATTAGTTCATTTTAATGGTTTGCGATAGTCCAAAAATATTCCTAACGCATTCCTAGCCTCTTAAATATTCACCATGATAAATTTATAAGTGCTTTTTCACAACTTACAGAGGCCAGACCGAACATTTGCCATCACGGTAAAACTCTTAAATAACGCACTTCCTGATTCTACCTGGTTTCAAATGATAAAACGCTTTATAACTGGATGCAGACAGCCCTCAGCTGCCTCATTTTCACACCATTTCTAGGTCTGAACAAAACCAGGGTGACACTATAAGCTAAGTAGCAGAAATAAGACAGAATAGCAGGACAAGAACTATTCCACCTGAACCAGACACAGTTAGGATCAGGACTAAACCATGGCTCTATGTTCTACAGCAGGTCTACTAGTTTATCAAGTGTAAACGAGGCTTAAGGTGGGTCTAAACAGAAATACACTATGACAAATCAGAAACAGAATGCCCGTGTCATTGCACAGATATAACAAAATAAAAATAAATCAGTTAACACACACAGACACACACAGAGGCAGAATACATGTAGTTCATAAATGGTCCGAAAAACATTATTATTATATATAAATATTGCATTTCCCAGCGCCAACCATTCACTGAATTGGCTGAAATGTCAAAAACACAACTAATAAAGACTATAAGCCAAAACAATGTTGAAACTAATACATTACATAATTCTAATTTATAATCCTCACAAAACCTGAATGAATTGGTTGATTCTAATGAATATGTTGCAGTTTCTGATTATTTTATTTTAGTAATTCATTTCTCAAACAATTACTGTATCCTTATAATGAACACTAAGCTGTTTGTATTTTAATAGTAAAGCTGTGTATTATAGCCTAATGTTAGCTTCCAGCATTTTTATCGACTTAAATAGCAGCTACAATATTTGACTGTTACTCCACTAGGGAAGGAACTTGAATGTGTTTTTCCTCTGGCATTTAAAAACATCAGTGGTGATGTAAGCAGGATAATAAAATAATATTACTTTTGGCTGAACTGGGATGTAGATTTAATTAGCTGTGTATGCCCCAGCCCCTTTCTAGAAATGACAATGAATCAAAGTTTAGTGTTAAGATAAAAAAAAAAAAAAAGTAAAACCTTAAATGGCCCTACTTCATGTGTACTATAGAATATCAGGCTTATATATTGGTATATATTGTTTTTTGGTTGTTTAAATATGTTTATTTATTTAACAGTAAATTAAAACACAAAATAATAAAAACAATGACAAAAAAGCAAAAAATTGCTAATAAATTAATAATGTTAATACTGAGCTAATACAGGAAGTACAGTGTATTTTTAAACTTCATATACCGTATTTTCCGCACTATAAGGCGCATGGATTATAAGACGCACCTTCAATGAATGGCCTATTTTAAAACTGTTTTCATATATAAGGCGCACCGCATTATAAGGCACATAGAATAGAAGCTACAAGCCCCCTGACTACGGTAGCCATGATTAACCAATATTGATCCATATATAAGGCGCATCGGATTATAAGGTGCACTGTCAGCTTTTGAGAAAATTATAGGCTTTTAGGTGCGCCTTATAGTGCGGAAAATACGGTAATTTAGATTTCACTAGAATCATATCATATGGATATAATTTCAGTCCTGGAACTTCAAAACTACCGCTTCATGACATCACAAAGTGGATTTTGAGTTTTGGAGATGCAGACAGACTAGTAATAAAGAATTACTTAAAAATGTGTGAATGACGCAAAACACAACTCTAGGTGTGTTTTTGAGGACGTAACAGCATTATAACACAGCTTGAAGCTCACAAGTCAATTTCGTGTAATATATTTCGTGGACATTTAATTATAAGATATAAGATTATAAGAAAATCCTTAATTTTCCCACAATGGAGAAATTGCAGTGTCACAGCGCAAGTTTCAGAAACAGTAGGAAAATATGAATATGCATCAAAATTAAGATAAATAATAATAATAAATATAGCTGCAAGCAGCAATGTGGGGCCAAGCACCGAAGGTGCATGTAGGCCGCATGCAGGGTCTGACAGGGTCTAACAGAGGCTGACAGGGTCTAACAGGGTAGTAACAGGGTAGTTAGACCCTGTCAGACTCAGAAACAGGGTTTAACAGGGTCTAACAAGGTTTAACAGGGTCTAACAGAGTCTGAGAGGGTCTAACAAGGTCTGACAGGGTCTAACAGCGTCTGACAGGGTCTAACAGAGTCTGACAGGGTCTAACAAGGTCTGACAGGGTCTAACAGTGTCTGACAAGGTCTAACAGAGTCTGACAGGGTCTAACAGAATCTGACAGTCTAACAGGGTCTAACAGAGTCTGACAGGGTCTAACAAGGTCTGACAGGGTCTAACAGTGTCTGACAAGGTCTAACAGAGTCTGACAGGGTCTAACAGAGTCTGACAGGGTCTAACAGAATCTGACGGTCTAACAGGGTCTAACAGAGTCTGACAGGGTCTAACAGTCTGACAGGGTCTAACAGAATCTGATGGTCTGACAGGGTCTAACAGGGTAGGTAGACCCTGTCAGACTCAGAAACAGGGTTTAACAGGGTCTAACAAGGTTTAACAGGGTCTGACAGGGTCTAACAGCGTCTGACAGGGTCTAACAAGGTCTGACAGGGTCTAACAGGGTCTGACAAGGTCTAACAGAGTCTGACAGGGTCTAACAGAGTCTGACAGGGTCTAACAGGGTCTGACAGGGTCTAACAGAATCTGACAGGGTCTAACAGGGTCTGACAGGGTCTAACAGAGTCTAACAGAGTCTGACAGTTTTCATAAACTATAATAACCTTGTTGCAGGTGCTGGGGTTTAGATAGACAGAGTCTGACAGGGTTTAACAGAGTCTGACAGGGTCTAACAGAGTCTGACACGGTCTAACAGAGTCTAACAGGGTTTAACAGGGTCTAACAAGGTTTAACAGATCAAAGACACATCAAAGACAGATCGGTTGCTAGGTGCGTTGCTAGGCAATTCCTGAAAATTCCTGCAAATTTGATCTGCTGGTGGCACTAGACGGTTGGGGCTGGGGGCCTATAAATTGCTGTGGGTAATGAGGAGACTGGCTGGAATGTGCATGCAAAATTTCACAACTTTTTACCAGACGGTTCTAGGGGTTGCCATAGACGACAATGTTTAGGAGAATATTGTATAATAATAATAATCAGACCCTCCAGGAATTCGCGATGTTGCGATTTGCAACTTCAACGCAACTTCAGCCAATCCCCGTGAATTCAGGGCGGTGTTGCAATTTTGACCAATCACCGCAACTTTTCTGCAATTTTTACTAATTTTGACCAATCATCGGCGACGTATTGAACGCCGACCAACTTCCTTCTGTGTAGGAGACATAACTGAGATGAGGTGCACGGTGCGTTTGTGTGTGTGTATGCGGCAGAGGCGGTGATTCACGTGAGTGTGGGTGTGTGCACGTACGGAAGTGTGTGCGTGTAAAAGCGCGCGCTCACCTGTCACACAGAGGAGAGAGTCCGGGTTGAGGTGAAGCCGTATTTTTTGTTGACCGCAAACCATTCATTCATCTTTCACGTTAATCTGTTCATCCTGCTGGTTTTCATGAGTTCCATTTCATCCTGCTGCGCTGTCATAGCTGTGTGCGCTCTTTTTGTAATAAATGCACAAAACGCATATCTGGATCTCAGTGTATCTGTCACCATAGCCTCCTCTTTGCGCGTCACAAATCTGCGAGCCATAGGACCCAACCTCATATTCTCGGCGGCTAAAAGGTTTGAGTTTGGAGTTTGGAAACATTCTGCTTTACTTCCGTGTGACAAAACGAAACTGCGGCCGTGTCCCCAGTTCCCAGAGCACACAGCTCGGAGCGCAGCCTGAAGGGGGCTCAGACTGCAGTCAAGGCGGTGCACACGCTTAACGACTGCGGTCTTCGGACCGCGTGTTAACTGCACATGGGACAAAAAAGAAGTGGGACAGCAGTCGTTGCGCCGGTGTACTGTCGAAAAGTGTGACGCACATGCCCTGCCGCGCGCTCTGGGAATTGAGACACGGCTTCTAATGGCAAAGAAACATGTCTGCGGCGCCATTTGCCCACAAAAATAACAGCAAAAGACCGGGCAAAACAGTTCCCCTCCTAGTAGCAATTTATTTTCGATGTTGGTAAGGTTGTTTTAGGACCATATCTGTGATCTCTGTGTCTTTGTATTATTCTTTGTCAGTAATAACTCAGTATTCAAAATATTACTCAATTTTAATTTCAAAAAGTGAAAATCACAACTATTTATCGCAACTTTCACTTCCTCCCCCAACAAAATCGCAACAAAAACCTTAAAAGCACCGCAACTTTCATCGCAACTTTTTGGAAAAGCTCCCGCAAATTCAGGCATTTTAGCCCGCAACAATCACAAAAAATGCCCGCGAAATCCTGGGGGGTCTGGATAATAAAGAATCAGGAGACCAGACACATCAAAGGAAAGATCAAAGGGTTGCTAGGCAACGTCGCTAGGCAACGTCGCTAGGCAACGTCGCTAGGCAACGTCGCTAGGCAACGTCGCTAGGCAACGTCGCTAGGCAACGTCGCTAGGCAACGTCGCTAGGCAACGTCGCTAGGCAACGTCGCTAGGCAACGCAGTACAAACACTTTTTTATCTTTTATTATTACAAGGTACACATATTAACTCCACAACAACATTCGCATAGCACTCAGAAGACACATCGGGGGATGTGGGCACGGGAATAAAAACCACCGGGCATTAGGGCTAAGAGGAACAGGGGAAGTGTAGAGGACCAAGGGGCTTGCCCCAGGTGAAGAAAGGGGCCTGGGGGAGAGCAAGGCCGATGCAGCACCCAGGGAAGGTCCAGGCGCCAGGGCCCAGGGGGGACAGCGGAGGGGGGTAGGGGTCAGAAGTCCAACCGAGGGGAACCGGCTCGGGAGATGGAGAAAATGGTGCCTAGCACCTTCGGTGCTTGGCCCCAATAAGTATGTACAATCAACTAAAAAACACAACACTGTAAGGTTTAAAGGCACAGGAACGTTGCACAATAAATGTCTTTGATTCTGAGCAGTGAACATTATAGGAACAATTATTTATACATCACTATTCTGTCTCTTTTTCAGCTTGTGAAGTGAGTGAATTACGACAGGAAGTGCTCTCCATCCTCTTGGCTTCAGAGCTGTTTGTCCGTGGACCTTCTTCGGTGGGCCCTGCTCCAGGTTCCACTCAGTACCTCCTGAGCCTGTCCCGGGTCGCCCTCAGTGCCAGTGTGGAGCACCCACAGCTTTGGGACACCCAGCGAGCACCCCAATTATTACAACACCTACTGAGCTCCACCAGCTATGAGGTAGGCCAATGTCACAGTGGACAAGGCTTTCAAATTACATCTTTTTGAAACCTGTTTTGAAGTAAACAAAACCATCTCCAGAGCAAAACTTTGTATTGATATAACCCATAAAATAACATAAGACTTTTTTCACTTTTGGGGTTAGAGTTGATGAAATTACATTAAAATAACACATTTATTATTCTGATATATATTTATTTATTTCAAACTTGAGAAATACATGTAAAATACTAATTAATTAATATCCTCCTGGGACCCGAACGAAGAAAAAAGTGTTTTTCAATTTCTTTTTTTCTTGTGTGTGTGTGTGTGTGTGTGTGTGTGTGTGTGTGTGTGTGTGTGTGTGTGTGTGTGTGTGTGTGTGATTTCCTACCTTAGCATTTACATTTTGTCAATTTTATTTGTATTCATAATTTTGTAACATGTCCTCTGTAATGGACACTGGGGACATTTTGGTGTTAAATCCATGTGAAGTTAACAACCTAACAAAAACAATGTTTTGATGACCAACATCTCTGACAAGCTTCTACAGTTTTTAGTCTCCCTTTTAATTTCTTATTTATTTTTTAATCATAGTGCAACCACAAACTAGAGTCTATATCAAAACACTTAAAATACAGACTGGTTAAGTCAATGTACACTATAAAGGACACAAATGAATAGGCTGGGTCTCAGGAGGATATACTAGATTCAAATGCTGAGAAATAGATTTTTATGCAAAGTAGTAACATATATCCATTAATCTTTATTGATAGAGCCCTCTAAAACACTCAAGGTAATCAAAGTGCTTTCCAAAGGTAATTTTAAAGGTGCCCATGTGTAGATTTTTCTTTATTTTGACTGTATTGATTAACTTTTTTGCATTACGTTCTGATCTTGCCCTTTTTTACATCCCTTATCTTTCCCATCCTTAGGTGCGTGCGTTGGCTCTAGACACCCTACTGAAACACCTCCAGCTGGACAGCGGCAGGGACAGGGGCACTGACAGGGGCACAGAGTGGCAGGACCAGACCACCCTGAGTCACCTGACGTCCCTGGCCTTTCACGAGATACACCCCCATTGTCTGTCCAAGGTGGGACCACACACACTGCCCCTGCTAAGCATCTGTCTGTCTGTGTGTGTTTGTGCGTTGGCTTTACAGACGGCTCTTGCCTTGTTCCTACACGGGACGTCAAACAGAAAAGACCCTTCACCAAATACCTGAGCTCTCATTTATTTGCATACACCTGCTGTACTTCCACTCCAGCTCTGGTGATTTCAAACATTGGCTGTTCTCAGAGTTACTACTTGTTTATTTGGTAAAGAAGAAACACTGAAAAAAGAGGTTGTTTTGTGGAGTTTTCACATATTCAGGGTCATTTATATCCAGTCATTTTGTGTTGATGCCAGGACAACACTTTGTTTTCAAGTTACGTAAACGACATAGCAACTGCTGTAAAAACACTATGAGTTTGGACTTGATCTTGGCCCAGTCACACAGAGAATCAAACTTGCCATATGAAAGGAAAGCAGAATTTAAAGGTACACTACGTAACTTTTCTGACTGGGGGTCTCAGTGGAGATGTTTTTGCTCTGCCTGGAATGTTACACATGGCATTAAATACAGCTTTGGAAAAAAATAAGAGACCACTGCAAAATTATCAGTTTTTCTGATTTTACTACTTATAGGTATGCTTGGGCAAAAGGAACATTTTCGTTTGAGTCAACTACTGACAACATTTCCCCCAAATTCCAAATAAAAATATTTAGAACATTTTATTTGCAGAAAATGACAAATGGTCAAAATAACAAAAAAGATACATGTTTTCAGACCTCAAACAATGCAAAGAAACAAGATCAAATTCATTTTAAAACAACATAATACTAATGTTTACACTACACTTACGTAACCCTTATTTTTAATCACAGCTTTCATGTGTCTTGGCATGCTCTCCACAAGTCTTTCACATTGTTCTTGGCTGACTTTATGGCGGCATATGAAAAGAAAGCAGAATTTAAAGGTACACTACGTTCTGACTGGGGGTCTCAATTGAGATGTTTTGCTGAGCGGCTAGCACTCACGCTTCACAGTGAGAAGGTTCCGGGTTCGATCCCCGTGTGGCACATTGGTATGGCCGTAAGACTCGGGTCGCCCTTTCTGTGTGGAGTTTGCATGTTCTCCCCATGTCTGGGTGAGTTTCCTCCGGGCACTCTAGTTTCCCCCATCAACCCGAAACATGCTCCATAGTTAAAATCCTCCAGCTGTGGTCCTGACCAAGCCTAAGCAATAAGATCATGGAGATGGTCCCTGGGCGCAGTTATGTGCTCCCCACTGCTCCTAATAACAGGATGGGTCAAATGCAGAGGACAATTTCTCCTGTGTGAGATCAATAAAGTAAATTATCTTCTTCTTCTTCTTCTTATTCCACTCCTGGTGCAAGAACTGAAGTAGCTCAGCTTTGTGTTTGTGTTGGAATTCAACAGACGCTGGAATGGAATGGCTGTAATACATGTAGAGATGCTGATTTCAGAAAAAAATGCAGTGGTCTCTTATTTTTTTTCCAGAGTTGTCTATTTAGCTTGAATTTATAACAACTACTACATTTTTATAGCTATTATACAGCTATTTTTCTGCAAAAGTTTCCTTTAATCACAAACATTCTTACTGTTAGTGGAGTCGCTTCTCCACTGATCTGACTTGTAACGTGGCTTGGTGGTGCTGCCTTCTCATCTTCACTGAGATAGACAAGATTAATGCCATATTGGGGAAAATTCTAAGCAATATAATAAACCTCTGAGATAACATGCAGGAGGCAGACCTTCTTCCAGCAAAGTTAACCATTAAGACTGATATTTTAAGGTAAAATTTAGGTTTATTTTTATGCACGTTGCACATCAGAAGTCTCATTATAATCACAAATGTTGACACAATACTTAAAATTACAGTTTCAACTTGATCCAATTGCAAAAATGTGGTTAAAAATAGTTACTACATTAGACCCTAATCCAATGCTCCTCCTCAATTTAGGCAACACGAAGAAGAGCTTTTTTTTATCCTTATCTTTTGAAATATTATGCCCTCTGTTAGATCATTCGACAACATTTTAATGTAAACCACAATTGCTTTTTGCTCAGTCAAAACCTATACATTTTCTTTTTCTATACATTTTCTTAGTCAAGTGCTAGCCAGTGATTGCATGTATGGAGTACTATAATTTGTGGATTTGCATCAGAAAACTGTCAGTCTTTGTGCATTTCTGTCAAAACGGCTGCGCTTGCAGATTTCTCCAGTTCATTAGAGCCACATTTCCAAACACACTTGTATCTGTTTTCCTTGTTTCTGTGAACCACTAATTGATGAAACCTCCATCTTGCAGAGACTTGCGTGAGAGTGTAATCGGGCTGAGGGGGAACGCCAAACTTACTGGCATTGAGCTGGTTCCCTCACTCTTTTAAACTCAACACGAAGGGCGCGCTAACAAGCGTGGAGCCAATGAGGACATCCTGGTTTTAAGCGCAAGTTTGAGCAGTAAAAATATGAAAAATATCTTCAACATGGAACAAAAACATACTGTATTATCATTTAAAGTTAATTTTAGAAGCACTTTATTAATTATAATACAATACAAAATAAGGCTAAATAAAAATAACAGTAACTCAGTTTTATTTTCCTTTATAACAAATACAATGGATTTCAACATTAATTTTCTGAATATAAACATACTTTCTAAGCATTGTCATTTAACACAAAAAATAGTCAAATTTGAATAAAATCACAGAAAGGGGTAGTATTTTTGAGTGTATGAGTGTATGGGCTCCTCTTTTACACGCACAGACTGGTATGACTCAGTACACGTCTCCTCTTGGCGCTGCTTTATGGGACAGTCAGTTAAAACCCTCTTAAATGAGTGTCCGATCTGCTCCAAGGACACCGCAGTTACCATAGTTCAGCCTGGGCTGCACCAAAGCATTCTGGGAGAGCAGCAGTGGGTCTGACTAGATTTGTAGAGCTTTTTTTAAGGCACTCTATGTAACTTTCCTGGCCAGCAGCTGACTGGTTGTAGCTGTCTAGTTCAAACTCCTACGTCAGTTTTGCTCCTGATGTTGTTTGTTTATGGATTCTGTTGGTGGAGCAATAGTTTATGGAAATGGAAACTCCTAAAAACACAGCAACTTCAAACCTGAGATTGAGGGTATAAAGGGATTGTGGATATAGTTATTAGGTGCAAACTTCACAAACTATTCCAGTATTTGTAGGAAAAATACCCAGGCAGCACAGGTTATGAAATCTGTGTCCGCCCTACTCAAGTGGCTGTAAAAATCTTTTGCTGTTTTGAAGTAACTATCAGTGTTGATGGTAAAAGGAGAAATTCAATTTGTCAACTGGACAAAAGTTTATTTGGTGGATTCTACCTGTACGACTGAGGGATTCTACACATATCAGTATTAATGTATTGTCTCGCAAAGGGGGCAGATAACATAAGACTACTCTTCTTTCTGCTCCTTTTCATTCATTTCTTGTCTTGTATGTTTAATGTTATAACACTCTTTGTGTCTTTTTATATTGTATAAATGAAATTAAAATAAATAACAAAAAAAATAATGTATACTGTATAATGTCAAATACTAGCCTAAAGCACACATTTGAGTGGAACTACCTACAAACTACTAGGGCTGGGTTGTATGGACAGAATGTGTATTTTATATACCTCGATATTTTGTTACAAAAACACACACACACACTTTTCCCCCAAAGACAACTGATTAAAAACTACAATTTTTGCGTAGAAACAGCTCATTTTCACCTGAGATGCTACAGGTTCTTTGTCCCTTTTCCCAGGATATTAATAGAATAGAATAAAATAGAATAGAATAGAATAAAAGTCTTTATTGTCACGTCGTTTGAAGGAGCCAACAACAGATGCATAAGAGACACAGTATATAAGAATAGAATAAAATAGATTTTAAAAATGGCTGGGAAGAGTTAAAAATATAGATTCAATTTACAAAAATATACATTCAATTTACAACAATATATACAAGTAAAGCTATAAAACAATATCAAAAACAATATGAAGAACATGATCAAAGGAGAAGTTCAATTTGTCAACTGGACAAAGTTTGTTTGGTTGAAAACGTTTCGCCGCTCATCCGAGAGGCTTCGTCAGCTCTGGTTATTGTACTGGTTAGACCCTGCTTATATCTAGCTGCCGGGAGGCGCGTCCTACAATGACAAAGCTCTGAAAACGATCCCCCCTAATCTGTCTCTTTGTTTTTCAAATTACTCTGACGGCTAGTTTCGACCCCCCTAAATAACCAGAGCTGACGAAGCCTCTCGGATGAGCGGCGAAACGTTTTCAACCAAACAAACTTTGTCCAGTTGACAAATTGAACTTCTCCTTTGATCATGGATTCTACCTGGACGACTGAGGAACTTTTCACGCAATATGAAGAACAATACGTACATTTGGACTATCATTGCACAGTAGAGAATAAAGTTATTTCATTGGATGATTGATGAATGGATTGATAATTGATTAATTCCCTTTGCAGAACAGTGACGCAGCTCTACTGATCACACATCGTTGTATTAGTTTGATATGTTAAGGCCTGCAAAAAATCCAGTAATTCAATCTTAAATATACAAATTTCCCACTCACTATTCCTAATGAAAACTTCAATCTGAACTAATTTACACTTTCACTGCTGCGGCCCGCTCCCTGTAAATACCACCGTCTCAGCAGGACCCAAAGCTCGGAGCAGAGACCCAGAGTGAGACATTGTTTTGTTTGTATAGTGCGCGTCGGTGTGTGCATATGTGTGTACATGTGTGTATGTGTGTGTGTTCACCGTGGGTGGGCGTCACGTTTATTTGCATGTTACAGCGCGGCTCTTGTACGCGTCCACGCCTGACTTGGCTTGTTTTCCTGTATATTTGAGTATGTGGGCAGACCAGTGAGTCGCGGGACGGCAGCTCATTAAAACACATTGTAAAAAGGCAAGAGTCAGCAGAGGCGCTCTGACCAGCTGTGTCAGAAATGATGTGGGTTTTTATGGATTCTCTTCAGTCTTAATTTATTCCTGGTTTAGACCTAATTCAGTTCTGGTTTAGTTCTGGTGTAGTCCCTGTTTAATCTTACTGCAGACTTGGTTTTGTCCTTGTTCAGACCTTGTATTTTCGAAGGTTAGTCCTGATATGGTCCTAATTTTGACTTCTTATGCCTTTGTTCTTGAATTTTTTCCTGGTTTAGTCCAATTTATTTCCAGTTATTTGTCTGATTAGTTTTATTTTTGTTAATTACTTCTGGTTTAGTGTTATTAAATATGTACTCTTTTTTGTGTGTGTAGGCCTAGTGCAGTACTTTGAAAGCCAAATATTTCTGAGGTGGTCCTTATGTGAAAACTTTTGCAATTAAAGTATACAGAACTGCTAACCGAGTATTGACAGGAGCATGACAGGGCACCCTGAGAGATTAATGGAGAACACTGTAAATGTGTCCACCAAAAGTCCAGGATAAACAGTGAAATGAGCGGCTGGGTTATTGGTGAAATCGTGCACTTTTCTACAACTTTAATGGCAACCCAACCTAACTTGAGTTTAGGCTCTAGCAAAAGTTTTAATTATCTGTTAATTTTGCTTTCCTTATTCCTTATATTAGACAAATCCCATGTCTCTGTAATAACACAATTAGGTGATTTCAATTCAACTGTATGTTTTTAGCTTTAAATAGTTTTGTGTCTTTACTTTCTTTAACTGACAATCAATTAGTTACGTTTTCTAAAAATCTGTACAAAAGCAGCAGAAATTCAGATGATATTGTTGATAGCCTTGGGCAGAACTACCTTAGCCCAGACATGAGGAGAACCCAGACATGAGGAGAACATGTAAAATACACACAGAAAGGTCCAGGTGACCCAAGAATCGAACCTGGAACCTTCTTGCTTTTAAAGTGTGACTGCTGGTGAGACCAACAACAGAAATTTTTGAGGTACAGCATACATTTTTTACCCAGAATCTGATATCTTTCATTGCAGAGTGTCAAAATCACGCAATGGAGACCGGGTGATGATAACAGCAAGACAATATTTGTAATGTTTTGTTGAAAAGGTTTTAAGTTTAAGTGTATTGATCCATCCTTCAATATTAGGGCAGCTTGTCAGGAGCAATGCTTATTTCTGTATTTTTAAAAAGAGCAAGAACAAGAACAAAATTGAGTCTCATGAGCTTTTAGCCATGTTAGAATGTTACCACACCAAAAACATATACCCAGAGTTCTTTTTTGGTTTAATAACCCTTTAGTCTGTCTACATCTCCAATGCTCATTATGCTCTGTTCCACCTTGTGATGTCATATAATGGTAGTTTTAAGGTTGGCAGAGCTACTTTCACCTTTTGTTTAGTTGAGATTGGCAATTCCATGGCTGAAATTAGACAAATTATTTTAATGATCGTGTATGGAGTTTAAAAACACAGTGGCACACTTCCTGTATTACCACATGACATCACAAGGTGGGAAAGGGGAGGGTTTTCAGGAGAGTTTGAACTCAGGTATGTCTGTGATGAGGAAACAACATTAGAACAGATCAGAAAATAGTGTAATATGGACCTTTAAATATTCATTTGACAGAAAATAATTTGGCGGATTACAACTTCTGATTTTCAGGAAATACTAGAAACCTTATAACCTATAAAATATATTTTATACAAACTTAAAGGGAGGGAAAAAGTTTTCAGTAATAAAGAAAGATGTCCAGAGAAAGGAGCGTAGATTCCTAAGTGTGTCTGCTCTACTCTCTGAACCAAATGTTTTTATGTTCCAGTTTACAGGCCCGGGCCAAACCAATGATTATTGTATTGGGTTTAACAGGGTCACACTATCCACACACGAGACACTAGAGGGGCTTCTCTTCTACACCTCGCCTTTTTACTGCCCCCCTGCTCAAATACACAGTCACGCACACACCGATGTTTATACCTGCGTGTAGTCTCTACCCCTCACCCCTCCCTCAGCCGTCCCATAAAGCCAGCCTTATTTTAAAGCTATAATAACAGGTTGAGGTCTTGAGAGAAATAATAATCAGTGAGAGATGCTGTCGGAATGTCAACATGTGCACGGCTGGATGTGTGTTTTAAAAGGAGGGCACGAAACTTGGCTCTCCCCCCCAAAGCTCAGTCATGGGGCAAGTGTGTCAGAGCGGTTATCAGGTAAAGGAAAAAGAGGAGAGGGGAAGTACAGCGATATCCTGTGAATATAAGATGCTAATGATGGAAAGTTACTAGTGGCACAGTGATGAATTTGAAAATGTTTTTAGACTGTATACAGCTCTGGAAAAAAATAAGAGACCACTGCAAATTTATCAGTTTTTCCTGATTTTACTACTTATAGGTATGTGTTTGGGCAAAAGGAACATTTTTGTTTGAGTCTATAAACTACTGACAACATGTCCCCCAAATTCCAAATAAAAATATTATCGTTTAGAGCATTTATTTGCAGAAAATGACAAAATAACAAAAAAGATACGTTTTCAGACCTCAAACAATGCAAAGAAACAAGATCAAATTCATTTTAAAACAACATAATACTAATGTTTACACTTAAGAAGAGTTCAGAAATCAATATTTGGTGCAATAAGCCTTATTTTTAATCACACCTTTCATGCGTCTTGGCATGCTCTCCACAAGTCTTTCACATTGTTCTTGGGTGACTTTATTCCACTCCTGGTGCAAGAACTGAAGTAGCTCAGCTTTGTGTTTGTGTTGGAATTCAACAGACGCTGGAATGGAATGGCTGTAATACATGTAGATATGCTGACTTCAGAAAAAAATGCAGCGGTCTCTTATTTTTTGCCAGAGCTGTATATAAATGGACATAGCTAACCCGCTAGCTGCCATGTTCCAAATAGGAAATGAGCATGGGGGCGCTTCCGGCTTCATCAACTTTCCAATTGACTTTACATTGGAAAATTGTCATCCCTCTCTCTAACTGCTGCAGTGAGCCTCGTCATTTTTGTCCTAAAACGTTCATATTTTGTGTTTTTTTTTTTAAATGCTTTTTGATACAACACGGATAAGTTTTAACTGGTGTTTTATTTTATTTTTATTGAACACTACAGACAATGAGCTCACTCTTAGGCTGCGTCCCATTACTCTTACCCCTTCCCCTACTTTATCTACGTCTTTGTCTTGTCCCTCGATACAGAGCTGAGAGGGCTCGGGGTACGACTGTTCTCCTAAGAAATGGGACACCACTCGATTACCGTTTGCATCATCATCCCTTGCCATGTCAAGAATTATCGGGTACCGCAGCTCGACAAAAAACTAGCCCGTTTATGCATGAAAGTTCGATGAAAACGGTAACGTTGGCTAAACAGACACCTCATGAGGTAATACAGGTGCTTCACTGTGTTTTTAAACTCCATACACCTTCACTAAAATCATTTGGATAATGTCAGCCCCGGAATTCCCAATCTCTACTGAACAAAAGGTAAAAGGTAGCCATTAACTTGAAAACTATCGCCTCATGAAAACAGGTGTGAAAGAAACAAAACACAATTCCAGGTATGTTTTGGAGGAAGTAACAATATTATAACATGGTTTAAAGCCCACAAGAGTCATATAGGACATTTAAATAAAACAATAATTAATTAATAACATTTATATAGCGCCTTTCATGACACCCAAAGCGCTTTACAGTACATTGTTCATTCACTCCACACTTGGAGGTGGTAAGCTACTTTTTTGTAGCCACAGCTGCCCTGGGGCAGACTGACGGAAGTGAGGCTGCCAATCTGTGACATCGGCCCCTCCGACCACCACCAACACTCACACACGCACTCCACTTTCATACTAGGCAATGTGGGTGAAGTGTCTTGCCTAAGGACACAACAACAGTTTTTGCAACTGGCACCCCACTGTGGCACCTGGAATTCCCAGCGGTCTCCCATCCAAGTACTAACCAGGCCCTGCCTTGCTTAGCTTCTGAGATCTGACGAGATTAGGCTTTTGACAAGCAGGTATGGCCACGAATCATCCCACGAATAAATTGAGCATTAAAATATGTAAAACTACTGAAAATGGCTAGCTCAATAAAATCAATAAAAATGTAATTAGACACACTTGTCACTTTTGATTTGAACATATCGTGCCTTGAGCAGTAGGATGTCCTGTGTATCTGAGCCCTGGGCAGCTGTGTACCCGTGGTTTGGGCGTGCAATGGGAGGATCCGACCGGTGTAAAAATAAGCGGGCATTTGGCAGCTGCAAAAGGACACCAAAGCTTCACTGACAGACACAAGTTCACATGTTCTCTGTATGTTCTTTGGATGTTCTGTCTATGTTCTGTCTGTGTGCAGGTTAGCTGTTAGCATTGTAGCTTAGCGTAGGTTTTGCTGTGCAGTCTGGTTCAAGGACACTTCTTTTATTTTAACTATAAAGCACAACTTAACAACAACAATTTGGTTTATTTTACTTACTTAAAGATGCACTGTAACTTTTCTGGTGGTGAGCACACTGCCTTTTTGGAATTTAACATACATACGTGGACAGAATTTTTGGTACCCTTCGGTTAATGAAAGAAAAACTCACAATGGTCACAGAAATAACTTGAATCTGACATAAGTAATAATAAATAAAAATTCTATGAAATTTAAACAATGAAAGTCAGACATTGCTTTTCAACCATGCTTCAACAGAATTATTTTTAAAAAATAAACTCATGAAACAGGCCTGGACAAAAATGATGGTACCCTTAACTTAATATTTTGTTGCACAACCTTTTGAGGCAACAACAGTGCATCTTTACACATATCAAACGGCATATGTATTGTCAGTCTCTAACCCGGATTCCATTGTCCAAGTATTTGGATGTTTCATGTAAAATCAAATAAATAGATGTAGTGAATTGGTAAGACAGAAGTTCACAGTTTCTCTCTGTTCTTTGCACGTTCTATCTTTTCAGGTCCTGGAGGTACTGTGCGCACTCTGCTCCTCTGGACCCATCCTCTGGCAGGACGGGGGGCGGCTCATGTCCCAGGAGGAGGTCCAGAGACGCCTGCTGTCCCTTGTCCAGACCTCAGCGCACAGGTCAGACCCAAAATCCACATTGCCCAGCACTGGTTTCAATAGCAACATCTGAGTGACTCCTAAAGTGGTAGTAACAGAAATGTATTCACAGTATTCATATATTTTAGGTACAAACAAATTATGATGTATTAGTCCCAAAACATGATTGTTGATCAGGACTGTACCCTCGACAAAGTTTAGATAAGGGTGAATGAATGAGTGCTGAATGTGTTTGATGGTGTATTTATAAAGTTAATTAACATTTTTAGATAAACCATTACAATATTATAACTCACAGTTTCAATAAGAGTGGATAGTATCAGTATCTTTGGTGATGCAGCTTTTTTTTGTTACAGTTGTCTATAGGGTAAAGCATTAGGGTTTTTTTGAAGTCTTACCTACAGTGAACCTTTAGCTTGTCAGCCTGTTTTATACAGTTTAAAGTACTTGTTAAGGTTCCAGTATCTTTATTACTATAGACACACATACTGGTTTAATGTGGCAGAGACAGTTCCTATGTGCTTAAAGGTCCCATAGCACTCTATTTTCTGACCTATATTATAATGTTTCTTCGTAAAAAACATACCTGGAATTGTGTTTTGTTTCATTCAGGCATGTTTAACACACAAACCTGCATATTTAGTTTCTTCTCTCAAACAGAAAACACTCTATTCCACCTTGTGATGTCATGGGGTAATACAGGAAGTGCTCCACTGTGTTTTTAAACTCCACACACCTTCAATAGAATCGTTTGGAATTTCCAGTCTCTACTGAACTAAAGGTAAAAGGAGATGAAAACTACCACTATATGATATCACAAGGTGGAACAGAGCATTTTGAGATGTAGACAGACTAATAATGCAGCATTACTCAAACATGTGTGAGTGAAACAATGAGCTAACAATATTATAACGTGGCTTAAAGCTCACAAGAATCGATTTTGGTTAATATAGGATGTTTATATCATCAGTACAAGTCAAGGGAATTTGAATGGACTAGCACCTTGCCAGTCATGAATGAATGTGCTTGTATGTATGTATGTACTTTGTCTTTCTTTATTTACTCCTTACCTAAGGATTTAACCATTACACAAGCTCCAAACTTTACGCCCAAAAGTCAATGCCTGTATAGAATCCATTAGTTGAAATCCAACTCCTGTTTCTGTCACCTGAAAAGCACTACCCGCTTTCTTCTGTACACACCTGCTGTCCAAACATCCCCTCCTCACCTCTTTTCTTTCCCTCCTCTCTCTTTTTTTTTTCTGTGATGGATGGGGTACACTGTGCGCCCCTCATTCAGAGCCACACTCCATGCAGGGGGACATCCCGGGTCAATGACTGCACCTGGGTCTAACTGATCCTTTTTGCAAACCCACCTCCTCACTATTTCCGTCAGCAGCACGAGAACTGTTTTACTGAACCACTGTAAAACATAGCCTGAGTGTGACGTAAGACCAGCCTGGAGGATAGATAAATATGTGAGCTCAATATGAAAACCTAATAATTCATGAAAATGGATAGAAAAGCATATTATAGAGGGCCCATATTACACTTTTTTCTGATCTATGTTATGATGTGGTTTCCTCGTCAAAACAACGTATACCCAGAGTTGTGTTTTATTTTCATTCACACATCTTGAACACACATCTTGCATATACATATATATAAGCTGAGTACTTCTCTCAAACGGAAAACTGTTCCAACTTGTGATGTCATGTGTAATATAAGAAGGGCTCCAGTGTGTTTTTAAACTCCACACACCTTTACGAGACTCATTGGGATTTTTTCAGCTCTGGAATTTCCAATATTTTTATACCAAAGCACACTACTACTATTACTTATACTTTACTTATGTTTCTTGCTATAAATTTCCTTTCCTGCAGTGGCCATATGAGTCACAGACCATTCAATGAAACCATTTATTTGGTTTGAATTTATTACAGCCTACTTACATCATTAGTACTAGTAGATTTTCAATTCTATTCACTATGAACATAACCTAAAGTACTAAGAATAAGGCCGCGTCCCATTACTCTGTCTTACCCCTTCCTCTACCCCTTTATCTACGTCTTTGTCTTGCCCCTCGATACCGAGCTGAGAGGACTCGGGGTACGAATGTTCCCCTAAGAAATGGGACAACACTTGATTACCATTTGCGTCATCATCCCTTGCCTCTACCTGAGCTGCTACGTCTACAGAGGCGACAACAATTGAAGCAAACAAACGTAAACAAATGTCAAGGATTATCGGGTACCTCAGCTTGACAAAAAAACTTGAAAATTTGATGAAAACGATAACGTCAGCTAAGCAGACATTACTACAATTAAAATCGCAACAACAGTTCACTAAAAGTAATGTAGAACATAAGCATCATAATTGTAAACCTGCTAAACTGTTAATCGATAATTACAACTGCTGAAAATACATTTATGAGACTCCTTGGCTGGTCGATGTGACGCTGCCATCCTGATCCCAAAACCTGCCTGAGCTTGTAGGCGTACCCCTTCGTTTCAAGTCTGGTTGAGAGTTTACTTCGTTTCAAGGGCTATGTAGCGCTCGGTCGTGGCCCTCGCCCTTGATCAAAATCAGAATCGAAACACCCCTTGCCCTCACATGAACGCGCAAAACCAAGGGGTAGGGGTAAGACGAAGGGGTAAGACAGAGAAATGGGACGCAGCCTAACCCTAACCCTCTGTTATTCACCTGCTGATTCAACCTATTTCTATTATGAGACTCTGAATCATGCATTTGAAACCACTAACGGATTTGGCCCATACTACATTACACTTGTGTATTTGTGCGTTCCCTCCCACACATTGACAGACACACACCTTTTTGATGGGCCACCACTGTACGGTTCTCACCCCAAAACAACAGCCGACGTCCCGCATCAGGATAGAGTTACAAAGGCCTTTCACCAGCACATAACCTGCTCCCAGCCACAACCTCTGGTGCCGGGATCGTCTTTCCTTTTTGGAGAATCCAGAGGGTTATGATTAGAGACAGTGTAGGATCAGATTGGGTTGCTGATGGCTGTCTTTGCCTGTTGTATGTGATTGAATTCCATTGGGTCTATTGTCAAATGCAATGATATGGTGAGGAGCAGCACACTTCTTTTGTGGTTTGCTGGGTGTAGTAATAGTAATGGGGAATTTTTCAATCAGTGCCTGAAGCTTAAAACCCATATTGATCATATTTCTATAGTGTATATCTTACATTTGAAATATATGTAAGAGAAAACAATACAAATAGACATAGTTTGCACAATGGTTGCTTTTTTACATTTTATAATAGTTTTCCCTCATCTTTAATCGGCTCAAAGTTGTATTTTGAGTAAGTGATTCATGCATTTAAGATGCTATTGCTCTGAAAATTGTTGTTTTACCCTGCCCCCATACACACCCACTGTTCTGTACTTACTTTGTTTAATATTTACCCAGAAAGGTCCATTGAGATTTAGAATATCTTTTGCAAGAGAGACCTGGGCAAAGTAGCAGCCAACACTATACAGAAAGTGACTAAATATTAAACTGTAAAACAACTTGATCCCTTAAGTTTGAATAATAATATTAAGTAGTTGGATAGTTTTGATTTTAGTGTAATCAGTAAAAGATATGGCTTGTAATGTGACAGAAATATCTTAAAATGGATGAAACAATCTATTAATCTAAGTTAAAAAAAAAAAGTCAAAATACTGAACTCTTACGTAAAATACCATACGCATTTTTACCATGTTTTTGTTTATTTATATTGCAGTGTGGAGCTCCACTGTGCTGCCCTCACTCTCCTCTCTCAGCTGGTGGCTCAGCGTGTGACCTCTGACCCTCAGGTAAACATTGGCTTTAAATGGAGTGTGTTTAGTTTTCTTTGTTCACTGAGGATGACATTGCAGTTGACCTAAGCATGAATGAGAGCCCAGCAGGGGTTTAGCAGGACAATCTGGTTCAAGGATACTGGGATTTATTTTAAGTATAAAAGACAACAGGATATGTATTTCTTACTTTATTTTTTATGTAAGACTTAAAGTTGTTCTGTGTAACTTTTCTGCTGATGAATACGCTACCAGTTTTAACATAAACATTTAATAAATACATCTCGTAAATTGAAGATGAAAAATGTATATAAATTTGAATCTTACAGTTCTGGCATAAATATTATATATGTCTATAATATTGATACTTTAGTGGCATCAGTTTGTCTAAGTCTAAGGCTGCGTCCCATTACTCTGTCTTACCCCTTCCCCTTTATCTACATCTTTGTCTTGCCCCTCGATATCGAGCTGAGATCGGCGACAACAATTGACGCAAACAAACGTAAACAAATGTCAAGGATTATCGGGTACCTCAGCTTGACAAAAAAAAACTAGCTTGTTTATGCATGAAAACGATAACGTCAGCTAATCAGACATCACTACAATTAAAACCGCAACAACAGTTCACTAAAAGTAACATAGAACATAAGCGTCATAATTGTAAACCATGCTAAACTGTTAATCGATAATTACAACTGTTGAAAATACATTTATGAGACTCCTTGGCTGGTCGATGTGATGCTGCCCTCCGGATCCCAAAACCTGCCTGAGCTTGTAAGTGACCCCTTTGTTTCAAGTCTGGTCGAGAGCTTACTTCGTTTCATGGGGTATGTAGCCCTCGGTCATGGCCCTAGCCCTTGATCAAAATTAGAATCGGGACACCCCTTGCCCTCACATGAACGCGCAAAACCAAGGGGTAGACGAAGGGGTAAGACAGAGAAATGGGATGCAGTTGGGTGTTCTACATGTATGTGTATGGCAGAATGTTCAGCAGTTATGGAGACACAATGCACACCTTAGCAAACACAGTCAAAAAAAGTCTGAAAACACATTTTCAGGAGCATGTGACCAATACAAGTATCCTGTCCTGGATAAGGTCCTGTTTAGGTGTTTGATTTTCAGTAAAAAGGTGAGACTAACTGAAAATCTGTTGGCAAATCCTAGCTTGCTTGTGACTTTAATTTTATGTATGAAGGACTTGTTGAACAGTAAAAATGATCTTAGTGTCTTAGCTCAGATTTAAATCTAACAATGCCTCAAACAGTGCCGCAGTTATCATCGCTCCCTCAAGGATTGTGGATGACATCAGCTGCAAAGTATCTTATAATTTTAATCGTATAATTTCCTCCTTTGTGTGATTAGGATGGTAGTGCAGCCTCATGTTTCTCAGAATGGGCTGCTCTGGTGTGCTCGTGCTGCAGTGAGGAGCAGCCTGTGGAGGTCAAGATGATGGTGTCTAAAGTCCTGGTGCAGTGCACAGCTCCAGTCCTCACAAGCCCCAGTCTGCCTCTGGGTATGTCCTTATGCACAAACCAGCGTCAACACAGACATTATCCTCAATTATCCTAGAATTAATTCAGTCAGGGGAGAATGAAATCTGAAGTTGTGTTTTGTTTCATTCACACATGTTTACCACACAAACCCTGCATATTTAAGATGAGTTCTGAAACACTCAAACGTGTGAATGAAACAAACACAACTCAGGGTATGTTTTTGAGGAGGTAACATTCTAGCATGGCTTAAAGCTCATAAGAGAAGGTTTTTGCATAATAAACCTTTAAAGTAACTTCTTGGAAAACATACAAATAATAAGAATCCAGTAGTCTTGTATATCGCCCTTCCAGGAGCTTAAAGCAGCTTTACACTTTATTATTTATTCACCTTTCATTTGGGATCTTGATATATGGGATTATCATGGAACACTATGCTACTACTGTATTAAACAATTGCACATTTTGGTCTTGTATTTACTATTTCTTGGTCCTGACCTTAAATTTTGAGGATAGAGATAAAAAAAATGACATATAATATTTAATTTGTGTTAATTTATTTTGTAATTTACCTTATTTCATGTATGTTCCAGGTTTAGACACGACAGTTTCTCTGTGGAGGAGTCTGTTCACGCTGCTGCAGGACGAGGACCAGGAAGTGAGAGATGCTGCTGCCGACTTCATCTGTTTTGTTCCTGCGGATTTGTTTAGTCCAGGTACTGTACTGTCATTTGAATTTACCACTGTATGTTTTATTGCACCAGCATAACTGGCATAATATGTGGTAGCTGACAGTCAACTTCTCAATAAGTCTGTCATTTTTTAAAGATATTTTTGTTCAAAGTTCAAAGTCAGCTTTATTGTCAAAAAACCATACGTACAGGTTGCACACACAGGATTTGAAATTGCAGCACCCCCTAGGCCCACAGTGAACATTAAACATCTGATAAACAAGACAATACACACCATGACTAAAACATCACATATACCCATAGCAAAAGTACAGTAAAATTGTATATACTGTAATACAAATAGGTAAAACACACAATGTGTAACTTTTTAGATGTGGCGCACTACCTGCAATTTTCCATGTTAATAGAAAGTTAAATTGGAATATTACAGCTAAAGAAACAACATTTCCATGGAGACAAGCCCTCCTCCAGGCCACATAAGAGTCAGGTTTGTGGAGATGCAAGCCCATTTATAGTAGGGCGCACATTTTTCAGTGCTATAAAAACATCCAAAGTGTAAAAAATATGCTTTTATATTAGACTATTTTTATTGTTAGAAAATTACGCAGTAGGACTTTAAATACTGCCATAATAAAAAGCAACATATAACCACATAGTAGCAATAAATAATACTTGACCTAGTTTTAGTTAGTCTAAGCCTTTATTCTTTTATATTTGTGTTGTTTACACAGAAAACAATGTGTCCAGAACAGTGCAATGGCCTGCACTGTGGGGACAGAGTTAACATTGTGTCCTCAAGCATCCACATACTATATAATTACAACTTTAACATTAATCAAAATAGCTCCGTTTGGATCTACAGGGAAGGCAATGGCATAAACAGACAGCGCCTCTAGACCGCAGCAAACACATGGTGATGGTAAACGGGGCGGATGACATAATTTCGTGCTAAGAGTTGGGGAGCATTCCTGGAACGAAGAGGGCTAATTTGAGTTTGGCCGACAGGACACTGCAGTGAAAAGTGTGTGTTTATAAGAGCAAGTGTGTGGTTATGTGTCATTGTTTTGAGAATGATTGAGGTTTGTTTTCTGACGATTTTTTTTATAACATTGTCAAGTGAATGCCTCTAAACTGCCCGCCCAAACACTCATTCAGTTTTGGAAATGTCCCCAGATGGATGACTAAGGGGGACTCGAGGCCTGTCACGATAAATACTGTATTGACTTCATTCTGTGCAGTAAATCAAAGGTGGAACAATATTTTGGGCGATCCATGTTTATTATGGGTACTTTGTCTGGTACTTTTGTTATTTTACTGTACTACATTAAGATTTGACAGTTGAATTATACTTTTATGGCTGATTATAAATATAATCTAACTACTACGGTGTTTCATTTTGCTGTTTATCTGTTGCATCAACTGATATAATTAACAAAATTGGATTATTCCATTGTGTCTATACCAGGGGTGTCAAACTCATTTCGGTCCGGGGGCCATATTCAACGTACTTTGATCCCAAAGGGGCCGGATCAGAAAATTCATGGCATATATATCCCAAAAATAGCAATAAGTCCAAAAATTTGTGCAGAGAAGCACAAATCTATTATAGAAGTCTTTTTTATTTGATGAACTCTTACAAAATACTATAATATTATGAACTACCTGAAAGTTTAAGAAAAATGCAATTTCAACACAATTTTTTAACATTAACTTGTATGCATTTCACAGAATTTAGTCATGCTTTCTTTTTTTGCTCCTGAAACTTGCACAAGTGCATCAATATCAGTGTCTCGTAGTGGCATTTAAGATTATATTCCTTGAGCACCATCACTTGTTGCAAACACACCAAGCATACAGGTTTCCCATTCATCTCCGTGAACAAATAGGAATTAGTCAATTTTTCTTAAAAAATCCTGCACTCTGCGTCCACTTTTCTCATTTTTGACATTTTGCTGATGAGGGTGTCACGGTCAACAGTCAAAACGATGGTCCTTTAAAGAAGAAGAAGTGACTTTATTGATCTCACACTGGAGAAATTCTTCTCTGCATTTTAACCCATCCTATATATATATATATATATTAGGAGCAGTGGGCAGCACACATTAGGGCGCCCGGGGACCATCTCCATGATCTTCTTGCTTTGGAGCGTTTGGAAAGAGGCAAGTCTTCATTTGTGCTGCTCTGGTGGGAGGGGCCACGCACAGAGGCGCTGGAGACGCTGCTATGCTAAACTGCGCAGAAAAGAGGTGCAGAAAATTACCAATATTTTAATAGAAAATTAAAATATAATTAAAATATTTTTAATAGAAAATCAGCCGAGGGCCAATGTAACGGTCTTGGAGGGCCGGATGTGGCCCCTGGGCCGCATGTTTGACACCCCTCGTCTATACCAACCTGCATGTATAAATGTTTTATGAATGTGCTTTTGAGTTTGTTAAAGAGGTTGTAGCCACAGAATTGCAGGCACACTTCCACCAGTCTGTGCCAGTGCAGCTGTGACTAAGATTTCAGATATTTCTTCTATTTTTTTACATATATGCCTCACTACTGTACAATTTCTTTGGAACATTTAGTCATGCAGAATTTATTTTGCCTATATGACTCATTTGTACCCCAAAATAAGGACAACTGGCTATTTTTACTGGTTCAAATAACGTAAACAGGACCCCAAATTCACAAATGCCGTAACAGCTGACAACAATCTGTACCCACCTCACAAACACGTCGACTTCCTGTATTTTTCCCAGCTTTCCTGTAGGAGCCTCCCGTATTGTGTCTGTTAGCGCTGATGCTATCGGCTAACACAACAGAACCAGAAGAAAACATGTCCTCCACGACTTGACTCATGAGGGAAGACTCAGCTTACCCTGTCTAATTTGTTTATTGTTCTTTTATAGTGACACTTCAACTTTTTTTGGCCACCTCCATAGTTGGCAAGAAGCGATAATAAGGTTTTCAAAGCTGATATAAGGACTCAGGAAATGCGTTTTAAAATTCCTTGTAATGTTTTGGTAGTGGGAATTGGCTTGATTGTGCTCGATTCATGTTTATGTACATTGGGGCAGACAGATGGAGATAAGCTGTCAGCTCGATATCAGATAGGAGCTAAGCAACCCAGCTCACATGGGGGTTTAACATGGGGACCGGAAAGGAGCAACAATAGGCATAATTACACAGTGGGTGTCCCTGGGTTTGACTGTAATAATAATAATAATAATAATACATTTTATGTAAGGCCTCTTTGCTCTCTTATTGTATTTAGACTTTATATGTTACTGGGGAGCATGTGTCATACTTACCGTAATTGCACTGTGTAAATTAGACAGTTCTTAGACTGGGAAAATAGCTGATTTTGAATTTTTGAATTTTGAATGTTTTATTTTGTGTTTATTTTGTGTTATGCAGTGCCAGTATATTATATTAAAGTTATAAATGGTTACGTCATTCATCCATCAACCCAAGGATCAGAGGTTTGATTCATGCTCAGTTTGTTGTGTCCTTAGGCAAGACACTTTATTGCCTACTTTGAATATGTTTTGTGATGTATTGGTGGTGGTCAGAGGGGTCAGTGGCACAGATTGGCCTCTCTTCCATCTGTCTGCCCCAGGGCAGCGAGCTAACCAGCACAGAGAGTGGAGTGAATGAATAATGACTTGTGATGACAGTGCAGCGCTTTGAGAGGCTTTGACAAGCCTGTAAAGCACATTACCAGATAGATCACAGGCTCTGTACAATATTTTAATGTTCATATGTTAAAATAGTTGACTGAAGTATACCTTTAAACTCATGTAAATAAGGCACAAAATAAGCATAACATTGCAATAGAGTTTCATCCTCCCAGTGTGAATGTGCATAGCTGTGAATGGGGCACTGAGATGGTAATTTGGTAATCTCTTATGTGAATCATCCTCGCCAGGAACAGCCCGATCCCTCTGGTCAATGAAAAACATGAGGAAACCCAGAGGACATTACACCCCGCTGACTGTAAAAATAACAGACCTCCGTTTAGAGAAATATGTCATCTCTCCTCAGACTGAGCCTGTTCTGTAATTAACCCGAGCAGAGCCATGGTTAGAGCAGACCCAAAGCTCACTTCTGTAGACAGCTGCTGTCCATCGAGTCTTCACATTTTATATGATGATTTTGAATTTAAAATAGGGCTGGGCAATTTTGGTTGAAAATAAAATTGATTTATTTACTGTTTTTTTTTTATAGATTAGATTTTTTTTCTCCCCTCTAAAAATGTTCTGTAAACTATACAGAAAATGATCAAAACTGAAAAGATTAACCCAATGGCCATTGGGGAAATTTTTTTATGAATGAGATAAAACAAACTGGGGGATTAAACATGCAGATCGAACATTTAATTTGATGTCACTGATTTCAGAGCTTCAGCGCTGCAGGGCTCTGCGCTAAACTTTAGTCCTTGTAACTGCAGTGAGCAGCTTTTTCTTACATTTCAATGCAATTTCCAATGCAAGAAAGTGGTTCAAATAAAACCAGCTTGGATGAGCTGCGAAATGTATGACAACGTGTGACAAACTGAATTTCTCCTTTTGCCATGGATTCTACCTGGACAACTGAGGGATTCTACACACACAAATAAAAATAAATTTTCTTCCAAACAAATTCATTTGAACTTCAAATTTGATTAATAGATGTTTTATATATTATAAAAAACTATGGTGATATTGGACTTTTAGATGATCAGTGGGACTTCCTGACGGTATCATTAAAAAAAAAAAAAAAATTAAAAGCTAAATTGTTTTAAAGTAATGCTCAAAATTTGTGAAACAGACTTAGAGACTCATTGTGATGCAAATAGTTTGAAATGAACCACCTCTGTTTTTAACAATGACTGTAAAAATCTGATACAGTAACCTTAGACCCTGTCTGCACGACAACGTTCCTGTTTTGTTTTTTTATGCGGGGTGAAAAAAAGTCTCGTCCACACACGTGTTGGATCAGAAAATATTCGCGTCAAGATGAGCGCGGAGCGCTGAGTGAAAACGATGTAGTACATATGTCACACCGATAAGTAAACTGGAAACAGCCAGAGCCCCCAGACACGCAATACTACAAAGAGCACATGCGCATAAAGTCCTTTCTCTTTCGTAAACAAGCAAACACGTGTACTTTAGGGACCGTCAACAAGCGCAAATTTATTTTGTCCCCCTGCTCCACCAATGTAGCAGGGAGTCACTCCGGTAATGTGAAAATGTTGACGGTCCCTAACATAGACAGACGCCACAGAAGGAAGATTTGCGCTGTGTGAGCAGAGTTTTTGCCTATAAATCAATGGTTAGTATTACTTGCTATCGTTTTATTAGATAGACATTAACAAGTAGAACTCTCGTTAATCTTGCTCGTGTTATTTACGCAGATAGCACATAATATGGTGTGGTATAAGTGTTGCATGTGGATGGATTTCGTATTGCACATAGTATGGTATAAATATTGCACATGGGTTATTGCTATTGTTTCAACACGTGTTTGAAATAGAATAATTCTCATCCAGTTGTTTCCATTGCCTGACTGCACAAACACTGTTTTGTTTGGTGATGTTACATTGACTGAGCTCCACAGCTCGTAGACTCTGAGGTGCTACACAGAGCCTGCTATCTATATGAGCTTATCTAAACTTTATTTAACATAGACTTTTCACCTATCAGAAAATATTCGCGTCAAGATGAGCTCGGAGCGCTGAGTGAAAACGATGTAGTACATATGTCACACCGATAAGTAAACTGGAAACAGCCAGAGCCCCCAGACACGCAATACTACAAAGAGCACATGCGCATAAAGTCCTTTCTCTTTCGTAAACAAGCAAACACGTGTACTTTAGGGACCGTCAACAAGCGCAAATTTATTTTGTCCCCCTGCTCCACCAATGTAGCAGGGAGTCACTCCGGTAATGTGAAAATGTTGACGGTCCCTAACATAGACAGACGCCACAGAAGGAAGATTTGCGCTGTGTGAGCAGAGTTTTTGCCTATAAATCAATGGTTAGTATTACTTGCTATCGTTTTATTAGATAGACATTAACAAGTAGAACTCTCGTTAATCTTGCTTGTGTTATTTACGCAAAATGCTTGTTTGGATCTTAATACGGGAATGTTAAACATACTCGGACATTATGTTGGCTTTTCTGCGAGAATATACAACGGGCCACCAACGGGCAGCTATATAGTTGTGTGAATTTGTGTAAAGAAAACAGAAATGCGTTCATATATTTTTGTGTGTGATACTGCATGTGCCTGTTTGTAAAAGGTAAATTTTCATTCAATAAAAGAGACAAGAAATGGTTGCTCTATTTCTTTATTTACAGCACACAACCCCCTCAAATTGGTATGAGCTCCTCATTGTCCATTATCTGCCTTTTCACTGATGGGATTTTTCCAGTTTTAAAATACGTGTTTAGCTTTGAATTGGCAAACACTCGTGTGTCGTGCGTACTGTGCGCAGGGTTACCTTCTGGTCACTGATCACGTGATGATTACGGCATCGCGACGTCATCATTTTCCCAAAAGTCGCGTTTTTTGCCGCCCACACGACAACGCGACCCCCGGCGTTCTCCGACTTCTCCACTCTGGAACCCGTTTTTAAAACACACCATTTACACCAACCAAAAACCCTGGCGCCGTGTGGACGACAGGCCCAAACGAAGACAAACTTCCCCGTTTCCACCAAAAAACGTTGTGCAGACAGGGCCTTAGTGTCTGTACAAGCGTTGCTCTTATCACCTAGGGGGCGCTAGTGGGCTATTTTTGCCCTCTGTGCAACATGTAACTGTGAAGCAGATTTTTTAGGTTCTATGTGTTGGATAATAAAATACAGGTTACCGGCATTACCATGTCTTACATTGAACAATTAAATATATTCTGCCTTAGTAAACTTAATCCACTTTAAATCACTTTATTAATCTTAATCTTTGAATCGTTTATCTTTTTGCCACCTAGAATTATGATATTAGATAAGATAAGCCTTTATTGTCTCTTCAGGAGAGAAATTTTGCTTGGACATGAGAGAGTGTGATTTATAATAAACACTAAAAACAGCACAGCAGACAGACACATAAGAAACATGTATAACACATGAACAAAGGAAACATGCAGCATATAAAAAGACTGCCATTGTTAGTAACACCTGTTTAAAACACACACACACACACACATAAAAACACATAAAAACCCTACAGAAAAGTTGCATCTTAAGTTAAAGCCATTTATTATAGCTGATGTATCAACTTTTAACAACAGTTCAAGATTCAAGATTGTTTATTTGTCATATGCAGAATCAACACAGGGTCAACAATGCATTGAAATGTTTAGGATCAGAAGAACTGTTTACTCGCTAAGATAGTCAGAAGTACTAATAACATGAAATAATAGTAAATGGTAAAAAAGTGTTGCAAAAGTGCAGGGGAAGAAGTAAACATTATAATAAAAATGTGTAATAAAATGTAATAAAAATACAAGGTATAATGTACAAAGGTGCAGGTAGGATTAAATAAGGAGTAAGTAGAGTATTACACAGATAGCACATAATATGGTGTGGTATAAGTGTTGCATGTGGATGGATTTCGTATTGCACATAGTATGGTATAAATATTGCACATGGGTTATTGCTATTGTTTCAACACGTGTTTGAAATAGAATAATTCTCATCCAATTGTTTCCATTGCCTGACTGCACAAACACTGTTTTGTTTGGTGATGTTGAGCTCCACAGCTCGTAGACTCTGAGGTGCTACACAGAGCCTGCTATCTATATGAGCTTATCTAAACTTTATTTAACATAGACTTTTCACCTAAACTTCCCCCTTCCCAATATGCAGATGAGGCTGATAGTCACACTACTGCCTTAATGTCCCTTCACAAACATTACAAAGGTGTAATCTCTCTGTCGTCTGCTCAGCAATACAGGATGAAAGGCAAACATCACTGGTTTTGTTCCTCCAGGGGCCACCGTCGTGTCACCACGCTGGTTCTGCCCTCTGCATATGAACTGCTGAGGAGATTAGCCGCTGCATACAAAAGCTAACTCATGTTTATATCCTGGCTTTTCTTAGCTGAGCTCCTTTAACATGCAATGGAAAACTCTGCAGATAGTTTAAGTGGTGCTTAGACAGGGAGGAGTGCTGCTGGTGGTTATTGCTTAAATTATCTTGATTGGCTGACTTGGGGTCACCTGGATATGTCCTGGTTGGATCTGGAGAGATCTGAGTGAGACGGGATTAAAATGACTCATGAAAAGCTTGAACATTTTGCCTACTAATTTTAATTACTGAATAAAACGACTGTACCACATTGGTGATATGAAAAAATGTTGAATAATCTAATCCAAAAGACCGAGCTGTAGGGCTATTATTTTACAATTACAATTAGATTTGTTTGAGATAAGAACATGTACAATAACAAAAGTTTGAATTTAAATTTCATTACAATTTCTTAGACACATTTTTTACAATTTAACCAAGAGAATAAAATGAGACAAAATTAAATACTAGCCTACTGCAAAAACAGTTCACTCCACATAATACTCATTGTTTTTATAATAGTAGTCCTTAATTGATACTTTGCAGCTCATTTAATCAACATGCCCTGGGGCTGTGAGCCTAACTGTAGGCACTGCTCCGTCTGAAGCTCTGGTATTGAAGTTAGACTTTAATCTGAGCTTTGTTTTAATGCAATCTGACCGTAAAGAACTGATTTAGGCTATAACAGTCTGAACAGAAGACGCAAAAGTAGCGTTGCGTCACTTTTTATTCCGCATTTAAACGAGCGTTTTGAGAGGAAATCTGTGTGCATACGGTGACACAAAAGTGTGTGGGATTCGAGTGGGTATGCATGCCAGACGGCTAGGTGGTGCTGTGATACACATGTGATACACGCACATGCATAGAATCTTCCTTAATTTATTTACTTAATTTAATTTACTTACGTTTTAAATGTAATTTGAATTTAATTTATCTAACTTCATTTACTTTATAAATATAAATATCCAGAAATGGTGATGTAAATGTGTACGCGACATCAGCAGATTTGACCAGAGTTTTGCGTCTTGGACAGTGTAGACGAAAACACTACGGTGGAGCGTATTCAAGTTTTCCACTTTGGAGGGCGGTTTCAGTTTTTTGCATTTTTAAGCATTCTCGTGCAAACAGGCCCATAACTAGCAGGAACTAAAACTGAAAAACTGATTTTGTACCTGTGATGAAGTCTCTCTCAAATAACATTATATTCACATTCACATTTAGTCTCTTTTAGTTTTTTGTTGAAAATTACACTCTTAAACAGAACCGTGGATGCTTGTATTGATCACAGGCCTTTAAATCAGACTCTTAAAACTTTCCGCCAGTGTTTGCTAATGTGTCACCATGATAACCAATGGACATTCCTGCCATACACTTGAATACAGTATAGAATCCCCCCATTGTGATGTAAATATGCAGTCTCTCTCCCACTCTTTCGCCCTCTCAGTTTCCCTCTCTCCCCCCTCTCTCCCCCTTCTTTCCTCCCTGTGCGTCCCATAGCCATCCAGTCTGCTGTCAGTGCTTGTGTGTGCTCGCGTTGTTTACGGCGCTATCGTCAGTGAGTGGAGACAGAGGTGCGAGGTGCTTCAGACAAAGGTGACGAGTCCCGGCTCTTTGATATGGAGCCAGGGCCATGTGGGAACAGAGACGCAGGCCGCCGTCACGTACTATAAGGACAAACAGCACTGCACTGTAACTACCGCAGGCTCGCGCTCATTGTACACCTCCGGGCTTCTCAACTTCACCAGAAAATTTGAAAATTTTGAGGAAAATTGCAAACTAGAGAAAACAAGACAGCAATTTTGAAGTAGAATTTAAATAATATCAACAGAACTGTACCTGATTTCTTCCATGTATTTCAGCAAAATTCTGATAAGCAGGTTGTTAGTCAGCATGCCAGTTGTTTTTAGCATCACTGTGACAGCAAATCTCCGCCCTGCTCTTCGAAAGTTGTGAAAAGATCTTATAAATTCATCACAGTGAATAATTAGGCTTCTCAGAACGCCTATGGTACATGAGGAATGACGCTGGACCACTGCAAACTCATAATCATAGTAAAAAGTATACCAGAAATGTCATTCTTGAGAAAATTATTGGATTTTTTAACTGACCTTTAGCTTGAGTTTTAAATATAACACTATTCTATATATATAAAGCTCGACCAGTCTTTTCAGTCTGCCCCTAAGCCTCTCTAGATCCACTTTTAGCCTCCAGACTCTTAAAAAGTTAATCTTGGGTTTATAGATGTGCTCTACAGTATACAGCGTTTAACTGTCAGTTTCATTTTCACTTTTATAGTTCTCAGCTCAAGTGCAACAATGTCCCATGAAACGACCGAACCAGTCTAGAGCAGTTCAAGAGTTTGCCTAGTTTAAACCTATTTAAGATCCTGTTATTCCTTTTTTAGACCTGCTTAAAGGAAAGCTATTATTCAAAATCAACTTTTAAGAGATTTCACCCATGTAATCATTGTTTTCTTTTCTTATTTACCTACTGAAAGTTGTATTTAGCATGATTCAGGCATGAGTAATCTTTATTCTCTTGCAATCACAACACTATATGCAGTACAGTATAGACTTAGACAAACTTTATTGATCCACAAGGGAAATTATCTGGGTACAGTAGCTCACTCATATAAACTGTATTATTACAGTTTTCTTGTACCCCCTATACAAGCTCACTATTTCTTTACTTTCTTAATTCTGTGATTTATTATAGCTTCTTTAACTGTGGATACACATAGGAATCAGCAATGTCCTGTAGCTATTTTGGTCCAAAGTAGAAAAAAAAAAATCCACCATCTCTATTTGTTTTAAATTAATATTGCTATTTACAATGTTGGAAATATACAATTATTATCCACAGGTGTCATAGATTATAACTAGCTTTTAGTCTTGTTTTAGTGCTTAATGTAAATCTTCATTTAGTCAGCCAAGTTTAGACCTGGCTGAGAATTCATTATGTTTCCTAGGTTTAGTAAAATTTGGTTTTAGTCCTGAGTTTGTCTCTTTTTTTCCCAGTTGAGTCTTGCTTAAGTTCTGTTTTTAAAATAGTACTCAGCAAACCATATATGTGTTTACTAAGGTGTGTTAAAGAAGAATCACTGGTCTAAAGCGAGGTTAGTCTATGTTAAGAAACTGACAGTGTGTAAATAGGCCCAGTACACTTTATTCTTCTGCAATCACGCCGGCATGTGCTGCGAAAATACAGTTTTCTTCTAACCCCTATACAAGCCCACTATTTCTTTACTTACTTAATTCTGTGATTAATTATAGCTTCCTTAACTGTGGATACACATAGGAATCAGCAATGTCCTGTAGCTATTTTGGTCCAAAGTAGAAAAAAAAATGTTTTAAATTAAAGGAAAAGTAACGTTATTTTACCATCTGAGCCTTCTTTCGGTAATAAAACAAGTCGTTTGACTCACCCATAGCACTTTCTTGTCATTTGGAGCTGTTTGGTGAAAGTTATGTTGTAGCGTATCCGTTAGCATTTGTATTCGGGGCATTACTTTGCGGTCTCCAAATAACACAAACTTTAGCACTTTTCAAATCATAGAAGCCCGATGTCTTAATGTAAGATTTCGTTTGAAGCAAAAGTGGCCTGTAATCCGAGATTTATCCATAGTTTTCAGCTTTGCGTTTCATGTTTGGATCCCGGGAGCTGATAGCACAGTCCGCGCATGCGCACTGGCGTCCTCATCTACTCGAAACTATGGCTAAATCTCGGATTACAGGCCACTTTTGCTTCAAACGAAATCTTAGATTAAGACATCGGGCTTCTATGATTTAAAAAGTGCTAAAGTTTGTGTTATTTGGACACCGCAAAGTAATGCCCCGAGCAAATGATACAGCACCATGTTAAAAGATACGGGATCATTAGTAGAACAGAACGGCTCAACATAAGTTCTGCGATACTGCTCCAATTGACAGAAAAATGCTATGGGTGAGTAAAACTACTTGTTTTATTGCTGAAAGAAGGCTCAGATTGTAAAAAAAAACGTTAATTTGCCTTTAATATTGCTATTTACAATGTTGGAAAAAAGGAAATGGAATGAAATGGAATGGAAATATACAATTATTATTCACAAGTGTCATAGATTATAATTATCTTTTCGTCTTGTTTTAGTCCTTAATGTAAATCTTATGGATTTAGTCCTAGTTTAGACCAGGTTGAGAACTTATTATGTCAAAATGAATCCTAGGTTTAGTAAAATCTAGTTTTAGTCCAGAGTTTCTCTTTTTTCTTTCCAGTTGAGTCTTGCTTAAGTCCTGTTTTTAAAATAGTACTCAGCAAGCCATATATGTATTTACTATGGTGTGTTAAAAGAAGAATCACTGGTCTAAAGCGAGGTGCGAGGTTAGTCTATGTTGAGAAACTGACAGTGTGTAAATAGTCCCAATACACTGATTGATAGACTTTTTTTTAATAGTTGTTTGGGTGTCTGAGTTGGCAAGTTTCAACACCGTTCTACACAAAATTGGCATCCAATTAGCTACATATATATTAGTTGATTCTATTCCTAGTCCCCCCATAAACATCCAGATAGATTAAGACTTAACCAGCGCAGGTATATAGGAAATAGCCTGTGTTCTCTCCATGTCTTCTTCCCAGAGGAGCGGTCCACAGAGGAGCCATTGTCCCGAACAGGAAGACCAAATCTAATTTAACTTGACCCTTCCTCAAGCAACAAGGAGCATCTCGAGCGTCGCCCAAATACCAGTGCACTAATTGGGTCTGAAATCAAACTCCGCTCACTCGTTTTTTCCCCGGGGCCTTGGAGGATCAGCACAGAGAGGGGCCTATAGGAGTGCAGGGATTACAGCCACTTTCATTCAGGTGGATGTGACTGTACAGAGTGTATTGGGCAAAAAATGGTAAAGAAACATTAACTCATTTTTTTTCCAGTATCTGCAACACTTCAGAATATATGTCAGAGTATAAAGTATAAGGTTTAGGGTTCGGGTTAGGATTTAAAAATGAAAAAAAGGTTTAAAAATGAATGAATACCTTGATGATATACTCTCCCAAAATATTAATCAATACAATTTTATTATTAGCTCTGTAATATTTATTTAAATGACCCATATTACACTGTTTTCTGATGTTATAATGTTATTTCCTTGTCACAAACATACCAGAGTTGTGTTTGTGTGTTTACTTCACATATGTTTAACACACAAACCCTCCATATTTAAGCTTCTTTTCTCAAACTGAAAACACTCTGTGGTTTTTAAAGCACCATACATGTTCATTAGAATTATTTGGATAATTGCCTGGAATTGCCACTTTGTACTGTAAAAAGAAAGTGATTGCTTCATGACATCACAAGGTGGAACAGAGCATTTTGAGCTTTGGGGATGTAGACAGACTGATTATAAGGATTTAGAGCTCCATGTTTTTGATGAGGTAACAACATTTTAACATGGCTAGAAGCTCACAAGAGTCCATTTTTGTAATATAGGACCTTTATTTGTAAACTGATATTTTTGGGCCAATATGTAGGCCAAATTTGGATGGTTTTCCTAAAATTATTTAATTTAAATGCACTACAAACTCACCCACAACCCCCTCTTTTTTCCCCACAAACCTATAAAAGAGCTGTGTAGTCACATTTTGTAGTTATCTGTTAAAATAAGCTCTGTGTGTATTTTTAGGTGGCAGATCAACCAAAACAAAATATTGGCCTGTGCTGGAGATTTAAGGCTGATAACTGATAGAATGATAGACTTTTTAGTTAATCTGTAATTAGTAGTTCATCACAAATAGGCAGAAATGTCACTTTATACCCTCGTTTGGAAAATTACACTACATCAGTCTCTTGTTAACGCAATTTCTAATTCTTTTAATTAGAATATACGCTAATATATTCAAATTATTCATATCTTTAACACACCAAATGTAATTTTATTCACAGGTCGATGTACAATTCCCACCTCTCTTCTGTGGATGTGTTCTTTCTCTAACTGTATGGCATTAGCAGCAGTGGATTAAGCAAAGACCTTGAGTCCTGGTGACCGTTGCTGGCCCGGTGCAGCTGGGGAGTGTCATATGTCCCCAGAACACAAGAGGGGTGTGTGGGTGGACATTTCGGCGGGATGTCCCTTAGTGAAATAAGAGAAATCCTAAACACCACTGCGCACATAACTGTACTGCTGGTGAGTCCTGTGAGACCCGTTCTTCTGTTCAGTCAACGCAGCATTCAAAAACACTGACCACAGATGTTTTAAGTGGGCCAGGACAATCTGTCATGAGTGTTTTAGGTATAACTTAACAACATTTCTACATACAGAATGTTGTTGAATTAAATATATCTGTTAAAAAGATAGAATTTTAATTTTTGTACAACCTTAATTAAGGCATTTGTTCATGGTTATTTAGAATATCTCTGTTTGAAAATAGAGAAAACATACAGTATTTGGCCCATGTTAATGTTTTGTCGTTCCAAAACAAACATTTGGAGGTTCAAACGGTCACCACCCACCCTCTGTTTCCAGAAGTAAATTTCTCATTCATTTTTCCCGTAGACCTTCCTCTGCGACGTCTTTGAACTCTTAGTATTAGATTTTTTTTTAACACTCTATGGGAAAACGTATTGGAAAATTTTCTTTCGGAACCGTAGCGGGTGGTCTCAGTTTGTATTCAGTTTGTACTTGTTGTACAACACTTAGCATACTTTTCATTTATATTCAATACACTTTGATCATGTCTAATAATAATAATATCTTAGACTTAGACTTAGACAAACTTTATTGATCCACAAGAGAAATTATTTGGGTACAGTGGCTCACTCATCACTCATCGTAAGCGTTCTCGTGTAAACAGGCCCTCAGTTGCATTTTTACTACAACTACTGCTATTTTAAATCGTTATTCATATTTCTAACATCCAAAGATGGTGTCAAATAAGTCTCAGGTCCCAAGTCAGTGTCCTCTTCATACCAAATTACCAAATACTGTTAGAATTATTTATATATTGTCTTTCTTAAACAAAAAAAAATCCTAAGAATTAAGCACTGAAAGTACATCTTACCAGACACATTTATTTAGTGAGGCTAAATAAATGTGTCACAAGACTCTAAATCAAGTTCCAAGTCATAGTCTTGCATCTGTAATAAGTCATAGAAGTTATTAATTCAGCCTTCTACAGCTCATCTTACCAAATAGCCAAAAACAAAATGTACACATGATAAATACTGACCTAAAGAAATATTATTCTACCTCTCATATATTAACCACAAAGTCAATATAGTAATTATGGTGACAGGCCTAACTATATCCTCCTTTAGACGACCAACTACTGAGGTCCAGGAAGAGTCTGAGAGGTGCGAGATGGTGAGGCGCTAAACAAAAACATCTTTTACAACCTTCACTTCCTCTGATGCGTGACGAGAACAGGACCCAAGACCGAAACAACCAAAACAGGAAACAGCCAGGCATTTCTACTAGCCTTATCCTTAGCCT